>CP045901.1:0-66917 GCA_013387185.1 Caligus rogercresseyi | reverse complement strand
AGGCTTTTTTTTTTTTTTTTTTTTTGATAGTCCGCAGACTATAAGCATTTATTTTTCATTTCAAAACAAACACAGAAAAACAAGTAATAAAAATTAGCATAAGATTGAAAACATAAGTAACAAAAATTAAAATATGTTAAAACACGTACTAAAAACAATTATGCTTTAAGATTTTTTAACAATTTAGAATAGTTTTTTGTAATATTTATCACTGAATCACATAAATTTCTTTTTTTTGCTTTTATTGCATAAATAAAAAACTGTGTTTTTGTAATAATTGCGTTGATATGGTCCGCCTCTTCTCCCACGTAGAATGATATGAAGTCGTTCTTGGAGGTTGTAATTTTCCAGTGGCTTTTAATTATTCCTATCGTTTCCTCATAAAACTTGAGGAGTTTTCTACAAGACCATAGAAGGTGTTTTGAAGTTTCGGGTTCCTCTCTGCAGAAATAACAGTTTTTCCTTCTCCACTACCGAAGTGTTTCCCAACTTGGAGTGTTCCGCTGAGGACCCTGTACTTGAACCATTTTTCTGCAGAGGTCAAAAGAGGGTTTTTAAAGGCTTTAATGCATAATTTAATGTCTCGATCTATCTCCCTCCTGGAGAGGTAATTTAAAAAGGGCGAAAGAGTAGCCTTCGTTCCGCATCTTCTCAAGACTTGTGGGGCCACATTGGAAAAAATTATCCTAAAGGGAGTGACAGGTCTATTTTTAAACTTTGGTGGTCCTTGAATGTGTTTTATTCTATGGAAGAGCATCTTCCCTAAAAGGCTGTTTTCAAATTCCATGTCCCCCAAACACGACAACCCTTGGAACGTTGAAAGGTCCTTCCTTAAAGAGGATATTGCATCCATTGCAGGCATTTGCCAACCAAGGTATTCCTCAAACTTAACAATAAGTGGTGTTGCTGCTTCGCTCATTTCCTTTAGAAGAGGACACATGAGTGAGGATTTTCTTAAAATTTGAAAATAACCCTTATGGAGGTCTTTTTTTAAGTCTTCTTTTTGGGAGATCAGATATTGTTTTATCATTTCTGCCCAATCCTCTGTACAATCTTTTAACCTTGTAAACCATCGTGAGTTCATGTTTCTCCACATAGACGAAAAATCGAGAACACCAAGACCACCATATCCGTGAGGATTATGTAGTCTTTGTGAGAGAGGTTCTTGAACTTGGAGAGAAGGAAATATTTTTCCTTTAGGGAGTTAACCGTGTCACAGGTTATATGGTCGTAAGGAGTTACCTTAAGAAGATGAATTACTTTTGGGAGAATATAAATATTCCAGCTGATTATTTTATTCCAGAATCCAAGATTGAGTGGAGTGAAAAAGGTTATTGCATTCCTTATCCTATTAATAATTTCATTGCAGTTTTTTGACCCAGAGTCGAGTCCGATCCATGTTCCTAAAACTTTTAAACTTTTTTGGGTAGATATGGATGGCCAAATCGGAGAGAGATGATCATTGTGGGGGCTGAGTACTTCGCATTTTTCTTCGTTTATACAAAGGCCAGAGACTTTGGAGAAATCACTCAAATATTTGAACACACGTGTGAAATTTTGTGTCGTTCGTTGTACATCGCCCGTGGTTAGGATTGTAGTGTCATCTGCATAGGCTTTGACATCTATCCCTTCAATTTTGATAATTGTCTTAGGAGAGGATCAGTTGCAATGATGAATAACAGGGGAGCGCTCGGATCTCCCTGGAGACAGCCTCTATTTATTTGGTATGTGCATTGTTTGGCACCATAGCCAACGGTGTTTTTTGCATTGGAAAGAAGAATGCCAACCAATCTCATCATATAATGACCAAACCCCTTGTTTGCAAGAGTTTTAATTATATGTAAGTGAGAAACTGTGTCAAAAGCCTTTTTAAAATCGATGGTTTAAAATGGATGTATTAAAATTGGTTTCGTATTTGGTCTGAAGGTTAAAGGAATGTCTTCGATTAGTTTGCTCTTGACGAATCTGTATTGCGATGTATTAATAATGTGACTCATGCATTCATTTAGCCTGTTACTAATTATGTATGAAAAGATTTTGAAAATGCAGTTTTGCATGGTTAAAGGGCGGAGGTTTTTGACAAATCGAGGATCTTTATCTTTTTTAGGTATGAGAACCAGTGAGCCAGTGGATGCGTAAGACGGGAATGCACCTACAGCGAGAACTTTTTCATAAAATAAGAGTAAAATCGGGCAAGGGCTTTAGAATATTTTTTATAAAATTCAAAACTGAGCCCTGTGTTACCTGGGGCTTTATCTCTCTTAGCATTTTTGTTAATAGCAGTTAAAATTTCTTCCATAGTTATCAACGATTCCATTTTGTTTATCATGTCTTCCGGTATGTCTGATATTGATGAACTCTTAATTTGGTTGCAAAAGCTTGCATCATTTCGTTCACATTTTAAACATTTTGTTGAGGGGAACAATCATTGCACGAATATAATGCCGAATAAAAACTTGCAATGACTTGGTTATTTTCTTCCTCAGACTACTTATAGAGCCGTCTTCCTTAAAAAGATTCTTTTTGATTTTTTTAATAGACTTTTTTTCTATTTGAACACATTGAAGTCTTGATTCCGAGATCGTCAATTTCGGAAAGTTTCAGTTTGATTCGGTGAATTTCGTCTTCTCTTCTCAACAGAGAGCTTATTTCATCTCGTATTTCGCGGGTTTCTTTCGAGGGGTCGTCGTAAGAACATAACTTTAGAATTCGGTTTCTTTTCCTTTGAGCATTTACACTCCCTTGAAATCGGCACGCGTTCCGAATCGAATTTACCATTGATGCAAAGTCTTGAAATATATTGTTAAAGTTTGTTCTTGCATGAGTGTTACTAATTATTTCAGTAATTTTTTTATCCAAACTTTTGTTTTCTAAGACTGTATTGTTGAGTTTCCATGAGCTCTTGTGGCCGGGTTCATTGGTCTGTCGTAGAGTATCATTTTGATTGCCCTATGATCGGAGATAGGATTCTGCACAACTTGATAGTCTTTGACACTTGATATGCATAATCCTTTAGTAAAAAATAGTCGAGTCGAGAAGATACTTTTTGTCCATTTTTATTGTTAGTGAAAAAAGTATGATTTAGATCATTTTTGCAAACTGCTATGTCGTTGAACTCGTGTGCTGAGATAATGCTTTTAAAAGCTTTTGTGGCGTTCGGTGACGGATTTGAATTACTGGACGTTGTGTCCGTTTTCATGTTAAGTTTTAAATTTAAGTCTCCAGAGATAATTGTAGGTTTGTTGGTTAGAATAGGGGAGAGCTCGTTGTAAAATAAATCCGGATCATCGTCGTTGGGTCCGTAAACTCCAATTATTTCTATTGACCGATTGTTTTCCACGGCAGCGCTTATTTTGAGAAGATTCCCTCTGTTGTCTCGGTAGGGGACGGTACAATTCAGCGCCGCCGATTCGCGCGCGATTCAGCGCCGCCGATTCAGCACCGGCCGATTCAGCGCCGGCCGATTCAGCGCCGCCGATTCAGCGCCGCCGATTCAGCGCCGGCCGATTCAGCGCCGGCCGATTCAGCACCAGCCAATTCAGCGCCGGCCGATTCAGCGCCAGTCTCAATGAATTTGATTTAAAAAATTCAGACCTTTTTTCACAGAAAATTATGTTTCTTTAGGAGTACAATTGGTCAAACTTGGCACAAGATAATTGTTGCAGAAGTATTCAACAACAATGGGGTATTTTGGTTTCAAACCCACCTACATTGGTAAAAATACGAGTAAAAAAACCCTCAAATGCCATTGTGTGCACCTTGGGCCCTCGGGTTCCGCCAGCCGGAACAAGGGTATTGGGGTTTCAAACCCATCGCAAATTGTAAAAATACGAGTAAGGACCCCTCAGATGCCATTTTGTGCACCTTGGGCTTCGGGTTCCGCCAGCCGTAAACTGGGGTATTGGGGCTTCAAACCCTTCGCCACTTGTAAAAATACGAGTAAGGAACCCCTCAAATGCCATTTGTGCACCTTGGGCCCTCGGGTTCCGCCAGCCGGAACAATGGGGTATTGGGGTTTCAAACCCTTCGCCACTTGTAAAAATACGAGTAAGGACCCCTCAAATGCCATTTTGTGCACCTTGGGCCCTCGGGTTCCGCCAGCCGGAACAATGGGGTATTGGGGCTTCAAACCCTTCGCCACTTGTAAAAATACGAGTAAGGAACCCCTCAAATGCCATTTTGTGCACCTTGGGCCTTCGGGTTCCGCCAGCCGTAACAATCGGGTGTTGGGGTTTCAAACCCATCGCAAATTGTAAAATACGAGTAAGGAACCCCTCAAACGCCATTTTGTGCACCTTGGGCCCTCGGGTTCCGCCAGCCGGAACAATGGGGTATTGGGGTTTCAAACCCTTCGCACTTGTAAAAATACGAGAAAGGAACCCCTCAAATGCCATTTTATGCACCTTGGGCCCTCGGTTCCGCCAGCCACAAAAATGGGGTATTGGGGTTTTAAACCCTTCGCCAATTATGGTCGCTCACCTCTATTAAATACTTTTTTTGTGAACAATGTTGCGTGCTTTTTACATAATTTAACAAAAGATTTTTTTCTTGACTTATTAATAAAGTTAAACTGCATTATATTTATATCTACATAAGTAATCACATTTTCTATTGAGGATTTTTGCACTTTTTGGGTTTAGATTTAAGTCCATGTTTAAAATCACACAAAAAAAATTTGAAGTTTTTTAACCAAAATAAATAACAAATAAATATTTTGAACTCGCCACTTGCAAAACATTCTATGGTTTAAGAGAAGAAAATTGAACAGAGTGGTAAGATCTAATGTGGCGGTTTTGCAGGACACCCTGCAATTAGGATGACGTCCTCCGATCCGCACAGCTGATTTTTTAGCAGACAGCCAACATATAAGAAATTATTTCAGTTGAATTTTATCATCGTCATGGTCGCATATGGAAATCTACAACCTGTAATCTGGAACGAGCAAGAACGCAGTTGTGCCGTTATCCAGATTGACTTGATTATTATCAAGACTCTCTAATTGACTTTTTTATGCCAAACAAGATTTAGTTACTTTTCCTTTCATGTTAATTCAATCCAACTTCCTCCTTTTGCAATAACAGGCTCCACACGATGCTATAGCTTCTCAATGGCATTACTTTTCTAAACCAAAGTTCCCAAACTTTAAAAAAAAATTGACAACTGAGTAAGTCATTTGAGATAATCACGTCGCGACCCCCTCCCTCAATGTTTCAAAATCCCCATTTGGGAAGATATACCCCCACTTGGATCCGGTTCTAATATGAGTTTTAGTTACTTAATACTTTTAAGTCTTTTGATAAGATTATCTTATCAACCAAGAAACTCGGCTTTAAAAAGTCATTGACGTTATTATAATTGATCAAATACTTATAATAACAATGGAAATTGAACCAACTCCTAGTACCCCTGGCGTGAAGAGCTTGAACTTATCAAAATAAACAAACAGCTCGGGAGCCCCATTGTTGGTGGATTTTAAAACAAACCCGGTATTCCAAGGTTGCAGTTGGCATTTGAGGAGTTCCTTATTTGTATTTTTACAATAGGCGGAAGATTTGAAACTGCAATACCCCATTTTTGTAGCTGGCAGGACCCGAGAACTTAAGGTGCATAAAATTGCATTTGAGGGGTTCCTTACTCGTATTTTTAAAATTTGCGATGGGTTTGAAACCCCAATACCACATTGTTGCGGCTGGCGGGACCCGAGAACTTAAGGTGAGCAAAATGGCATTTGAGGGGTTCCTTTCTCGTATTTTTAAAATTTACGATGGGTTTGAAACCCCAATACACAATTGTTGTGGCCGGCGGGACCCGAGGACTCAAGGTACTCAAAATAGAATTTGAGGGGTTCCTTACTCGTATTTTTACAATTTGCGATGGGTTTGAAACCCAACACCCCATTGTTGTGGCTGGCGGAACCCGAGGACCCAAGGTGCCTAAAATGGCATTTGAGGGGTTCCTTTCTCGTATTTAACAAGTGGCGAAGGGTTTGAAACCCCAAGACCACATTGTTCCGGCTGGCGGAACCCGAGGGCCCAGGTGCACAAAATGGCATTTGAGGGGCCTTACTCGTATTTTACAAGTGGCGAAGGGTTTGAAACCCAATATCCATTGTTACGGCTGGCGGAACCCGAAGGCCCAAGTGCACAAAATGGCATTGAGGGGTTCCTTACTCGTATTTTTACAAGTGGCGAAGGGTTTGAAACCCCAACACCCCATTGTTACGGCTGGCGGGACCCGAGGACCCAAGGGGCACAAAATGGTATTTGAGGGGTTCCTTACTCGTATTTTTACAGTTGGCGAAAGGTTTGAAACCCCAATACCCATTGTTGCGGCTGGCGGGACCCGAGGACCCAATGGGCACAAAATGACATTTGAGGGGTTTCTTACTCGTATTGTTACAATTTGCGATGGGTTTGAAACCCAATACCCCATTGTTGCGGCTGGCGGGACCCGAGGACCCAATGGGCACAAAATGGCATTTGAGGGTTTCTTTACTCGTATTTTTACCAATGTAGGTGGGTTTGAAACCCCAATACCATATTGCTGTTGAATACTTCTGCAAGACAGTTATCTTGTTCCAGGTTTGACCAATTGTACTGCTACAGAAAACATAATTTTCTTTGAAAAAAGGTCTGATTTTTTAAAATCAAAGTCATGAGGCTGGCGCTGAATCGGCCGTCGCTGAATTGGCTGGTGCTGAATGGCTGGCGCTGATCAGCCGGCGCTGAATTGGCTGGCGCTGAATCGGCCGTCGCTGAATTGGCTGGCGCTGAATCGGCGGTGCTGAATCGGCGGCGCTGAGTCGGCGGCGCTGAATTGTCCCATTCCCCTCGGTTAGAGAGCCTTAGATTTGAAAGTCTTCTTTGAAAGAATACAAACACTCTATTAGCATAGTTTTATGAGGTTTAAAAGAGTCGAACGAGTTATAACAGTCAGGTATGGTAAAATGTTTGGTGTAAGAGCATCTGGTATCCGTTAAAATGATAAAATCACTACTCGGCCTCAATGATGACCTCCGCACGGAGACAGAAGGACTTGTAAACAGTGATGATGTATGACGTCTTCATTTCCCACAATTTCTTCTCAACCGAGGTCTTAAATCGGAGCAACCTTGGCGCTCAATATGCCACCAGATACTGAAGTCAAGTCATAAAAAGCTTAGATCTCAATATTAGTTTAAAAAGTACATTTCATTTATCAAAAACATGAAATTCTAAACTTGATATATTCAGAAAGTAAAGTTTTTGGATCGATTTTGACAAAGTATATAGTTTTAATAATTTATTTTTAAATGTAGAAGAAATATATTAACAAAATGCCAACTCAACAATAGTATTTCCTCAGCCATACAAAATGAATTAGTTAAAAACTGAATCAGGGGGAATATTTTGTACACGAAATAACGGTGCATTAACAGAGGATTTCTCAGAGTTTATAATAGCAAAATTGAAAATTTATATCTAAATAGAATTCCCTTCCACATGAAATATAAAATTGACTTCTGTTGATAATACTAAAGTAATACGTTGTACATTAGTTTATTTGATTATATATACTTTTTATTGGGTCCTTCAACACCAATCATCTTTGATGGTTTCCTTCCTCAGGACTCAACTTTTAGGTGCCTACATGCTTACATAAACTTTTTTTATATGGGTCATTTCATATCAAATCATACATAACATAATATATACATAATAATAAAAAGAGCAAGAGGGGTTGTGATAATAAAATCACAAATAAACATTTCGAGCAGTCATTTTAGCAGCTGCTGCCAGATATGGAGCTCTTTCTCTAAAAAATCCTTCTCCTTTTAATGACTCTTGGACTTTTGCGTCAAAAGAAATTAAGTATTCCCAACGATGTCTTACAGCCATTTTAAAATTTTTAAGAGGATGTTAAAGTTTTATTAGATATTTATTGATCCGACGAGTTTATTCATAGTATGTTTTATTTATGTTTAATGTTTTGTGGTATGTTTATTTTTAAATTTAGATGATACCTAAGGTTTTTATGTATGTTTTGTAAAGATTTATTTATATACTAATATTTAAATGTACCATGCACAAAAGTTTTTTTGTTGAAAAGTCTTGATATGAATATCAACGACATCATCTCCTACCAGCAGACCGGTTCTCTCAAAAGCATCTTTAAGACGCCTTCAAACACCACCATCCCCTTAACCGTGTTATGGAGATGTCTCTCTCAAGAACTATCTCAATGGACTCGCTGATGTCTCGCCGGCAAGAATGTGTACGACCTCCCCGTATTCAAAATCATCAGACCCGGCATGATAGAACCCAACCTGAGGATCAAAATAACCTATGAAAGCTTCATTAAAGTTTGAATTTATATTTTAGTATTCTTATGTTGGAGTGCAAATTTTAGATTATAATGTCTATTTATGTAATTAATTTACGAATGTACTTCAACCCTTATAAGAAATGAAATACAAAAAAAAAAAAAAAAAAAACATTGTAGTTTAAAATTTAACCTCTAAAGCAAGACCCGTCACATCATTAAAACATCATAATCTAAATTGTATATAGTGCAAGTGAGTAACACGAATTAGATAAAACAAATTTTGTAAATAGTATATAAGAACATCTATTATTGCACGGCTCCCTCGATGATGTCATTTGAAGTTCTCTTATATCTTCTGACAATGAGTCTCAAACGAGAGTAAAAATGACAGGACCACTGAGGAAAAACTTTGACGATATCCGCAGCGAAGTCCCATAACGTCACTTGCTTAGAATGTGGAATCTTGAGGGCAAAAGCTCCATATCTTGCAGCCGAAGAAACAAATATTTTTTTAAATGACTCATTACGAATGAGTGTATTGGAGGTTTGACACTCTGCGATGTGAGCTTTAGAGCTAGCAAGTGCAAAGCTCAGAGCCTTGGATTCAGGAGATGCAGTTGTTGCCTTTAGAGGAAAACCAAAAAGGATAAAGGCCGATAAAAACTTTGCCTCATCAGAGCTATATAAATGACTTATATTATGGGTGACGAAAGCACGAAGATACAACAGGGCAGGGCAATCAGCAAAAGCATGCATGATCGAATTATAGATTTTTCCGCAGTCCTTACAAGGAAAGTTGAAAAAGATACAACCGGTAGGAATTTGAAATTGTGCGGTAAATTTTTTGTTATCTTTAACGTTGGTTGATTCCATAATTATTTTTTCCCATCTTTGCGGAAGATTTAGCTGTTGAATAAAAGCCTGGCAGATTTTCTTAGCGTCCTCGTCAGGTCCAGGCCTTGTACTTAATTTAATATGCCATGGAGTAGGGGATATATGAAGCCTAGCTTCTCTAAGAAGTGGCAAGTAAAACTTTCCCGCTTTAAGACCACAGTTTACATCTTTTTTGAAATCGTGGATGGTGAAAGTTTCTGTTCTAAAGACTTCCAATTCCATGCTTTGAGGAGTTGCATGTTGTCCAAAAAAGGCCCTTTTTTGGAGTTATGGTGAAGAATGTCTACAGTAGAGGAAAAGTCGTAAGTTGGCGTAAGACTCCACAATATTCTTTGACATGAAGCCCATACCGGAGAATTTTATAATAGCACATTGGAGGCTAGGGTACCCATCATTAAAATGGAGTAGATATGGCTATTAGAAACTGTTGACCTCCACCCCTGCTCTGGGTTGCACGAAAGATCGATGAAAATTTTCTTGTACATTTTTGGCAATACATTGGAAAGTTGCGCCAAGCCTCCTCCGACTTGTTTTTTAGATCGCTTCAGGGATGGAATATAACTTTTGTGGAATAATTTCTGGAGCCAAGAGTCCTCTTCCTCTATCACCCAAAGGGCAATTTTTTCCCTCAAAAGCAAGGTCTTTATTTATTACATAAATTATTTACGAAGTTATATATGGATTATTTATAAACGTTCAAAGGACAAATTGTATTATGAAAAACATAAATTAACATTGTAGTTAAAAATTAAATGCCCCTTAAAGACCTATCAACTCAATTATAAAAAGAACAACGATACACTATAATATAATTTGCGACAAAGAAGGGCAATTTTGGGTAAAGCGTTTGTAAAGTAGAGAACTGAGGGAACTAATTTAACATTGTAAAAATCAATTCTTGTTTGAAGATTGTATTTTCTCCACTCCATTAGACTTGTTCTAATAAAGTTGGCCAAATTATTTTTATTCGACTCCGAATCTCCACTGCGTTTCCACTCAATACCGAGTATGTTTAAACTGTTCCTCACTGGGCAACCCATAATATGTGCATTGTCTTTCGGGCACCACTGTCCCAAGGGGAGGATAGCAGTTTTTTTTGCAGTTGATTTCCAGACCGGAGTGTTTCTTATACAATAAAAAAGGAGATTAGAATGGCCACTCTATTACTCAGCTGAAGCTCCGAGTTTCCTTCCACATAAAGTGTGACATCATCTGCGTAAATGTCAAAAAATGCTTGAATTTCCCGAAATTAATTCCAAAGCCCGAATATTTGTATTTCAATCTCTGAGCAAATTCTTCAATTGCCGCCACAACCAGGGCCTCTTCTTTTGAATAGTAACTACTCTCACAGCAGTCCTCAAGCCTACTTATTGCAGTGTCTATAGACTTCCCTTTGGTAAACGCATACTACTTGTCCAGATACCAATCACATTTTTCGAAGATTTTGCATTGAACCATTCGTTCGAGTATTTTACGTTTGTGAGAGTAATTGGCCTGAAGGCCCTTGGTTCAATATAGTTGGTTTTACCCTGCTTGGGGATAAATATTACTTTATACTCCCTCCAAATTTTAGGAGTGTATCCTGTACTAAAAACAGCATTTTAAAGTGTAACTAAGCGGCTCACAGTGCAGTCAGGTACATGTTTATATGCTTGGGCAGGTATTAGGTCAGGACCAGGCTTTTTGTTTGATTTCAGACTTTTTATTGCACTTTTGACGGATTCAGCACTGAAGTAATCTTCCAGCGGCTCTGTGATATGAAAGCTTAATTGCTGTGCGCTGCCAGCTGGATCATTTTCAATGGATTCAGGAAAGTGCTCATCAAGTAGAAGTTTTAGACTGTCCTTTTTGTTATATTTGTTGTCCATGATACCTACACGATCATTTGTGTGATTAGCTCGGGATTTCATAAATCGGGAGATGTCCTTTTGTCCTTCTAAAGATGTCACCCACTCTCTGAAGGCCTCCCTTTTCGCTTTAATAATCATTTTCTTATATAATTGTTTCTTGGCTTTGTAGAGGCATGATCTACCCTTCCGCTCGAGGTATTTAACCCTGCGTCTTTGCATCCGGAGATCATCATTCCACCAGGGATTTGCCTACCTTAATATTCCAGATCTAACATTGTAAGAGCTTTTTAATGTCCCCAGTAGCTCTGTTGCTATGTTATTGGCTTATATGTCAATGTCATTACCACATAGATATCGAAACTGTCTACTTGGTTGTGAAAATGATAAATGATCTCTGAAGGAAACCCAATTGACGCTCCGGTAATTAATGTCATCTGTGAGGTATCTTGCTGCATTGACATGAAATGCACAAAATTTGTGATCTGAATCTGAGAAGTCGTCAATCGTTTTCAATGATGAAACAAGGGACTGACTCCATGGATTTGCGAGAGTCAGATCAATGATTGATTCTCCCATTCTACCGACGAATGTAGGGATACATCCCACATTCTGAAGACTGAGATTAAAGTTGGCCATGAATTCTTCCAGTTTCTCACCGCGTGGTTTGTTAATTTGTCTCTCCACAGGGTACTTCTGGCATTAAAGTCACTGCAGATGAGAAGAGGTTTATGATTTGAATTACAATATTCAACTAGGGGTGCAATCAATGCACAAGAGTCCTCTTTGGTAATGTCAGAATAATAACTCGCCACAACTAAGTTCTTTTTGTTTATGGTTTTTTAACAAACCACGAGGTCCTCCGAGGAGAACTTAGGGATTTGAGATATAATAATATCAGAAGACACATATATATATATATATATATATTATATATATATATATATACTTATAAAAAGAATTCTGTTCGTTCATTCGTTCCCTGTACCTCCCGAATGATTGACTAGATCTTGACGAAATTTTCAGTGTATAGTTTTGAGAGCTCAGGGAGTATTTTAGTGGGGTTTTCAACTCGCGGAAAGTTCGTCATTGACCATGCTTATTTTATTCGCCAAAACGTTTTTTGTAGATTTTTAAAATAGCCAAGTTACATTTTCACCTAATTTTCTGTAGATAAGACTGAGGTAGTAAGACGTGTTTTTGTTTTATTGAGTATTTACCGAAGAATTCGTTTTCTACATGATTACTTAAAATAAGTTTTTTTCTATCCTTGTCTTTCCCCCCAAATTTAAGTTTTGTGTAAAATAACATTTTTTTATAACGCAACATCGCGCTAATCAAATTTTAATCATGCCTAGTGATGGAGAGTGATGTCAACCACTCAACTTTTCTTGATAACTACATATATGAAGTCGTACTCTCTCTTAAGTTTTTGCTGTTTTGCCCATTAACGGAGATCAAATAAATACTCTGATATTCAGCGCTACTATACATATATTCGGCACTCTATGTTCCCTATGAAATGAATTAAAAACAACTTATTTTATGATACTTAAATACCCAGCCGTAAGGTATACAAAACGGAAAAATGGCAATGAAGACTCAATGACAACTGTTGAAGGAACATATTTTAATATGAAAAGTTACATGCGATGACATCACTGAAATTATTCGTGTGATTTCTTCTATTTACGATGTTTAAATAGGTGTCCAGTAATTTCATCGCGAGTAAATTTGTCACAGAGCTTTTTGTCGCCGGTATATACATCGCTTGCTCTTTTATAGTCAGTCAATTTTGTAGTTCTTCTTTTTGTCGCGGGTAAATTTGTCGCCAAGCTTTTTGTAGTGAAGTATTTTGTCGTTCTTCTTTTTTTCGTAGGTAATTTTGTCGCCAAGCTTTTGTAGTGAAGCATTTTCCGCGCTGTTTATTTTTTTACTTTGTGGACCTATTCATGGGGACTCTGTCTAGGGTCCCATGGGGTTTGAATCTACCGCTGACATTTTTAGGGAGAAAAGACACGCGGCTTAAGGGTTGTGCACACCTTAGCTCGGGTGTACCGCCGCGAGTTGAAATCTACGCAGAGTCAACGGTGGATTTCAACGTTAAACAACGTTGTCAAGTTTTGTGAGTTTCAAGTAAAGTGAGCAGGTTTTTTTTTTGAGGAGGAAAAATAATTAATGATATTATAGTCGAAGATATCAGATTCACCTCAAACGCTTCCCTGAGAGCTCTGTATTCGGATCTCTTGTCCTTAGCTCTTGATTGAAAATAATATCAACGACGATAGTTGGTTAAAATATATATATGTTGTCCCTTATACGTCATCAATGGAGGGTTTTGTGAGTTTCAAGTAAAGTGAGCAGGTTTTTTTTTTGAGGAGGAAAAATAATTAATGATATTATAGTCGAAGATATCAGATTCACCTCAAACGCTTCCCTGAGAGCTCTGTATTCGGATCTCTTGTCCTTAGCTCTTGATTGAAAATAATATCAACGACGATAGTTGGTTAAAATATATATATGTTGTCCCTTATACGTCATCAATGGAGGGTTTTGTGAGTTTCAAGTAAAGTGAGCAGGTTTTTTTTTTGAGGAGGAAAAATAATTAATGATATTATAGTCGAAGATATCAGATTCACCTCAAACGCTTCCCTGAGAGCTCTGTATTCGGATCTCTTGTCCTTAGCTCTTGATTGAAAATAATATCAACGACGATAGTTGGTTAAAATATATATATGTTGTCCCTTATACGTCATCAATGGAGGGTTTTGTGAGTTTCAAGTAAAGTGAGCAGGTTTTTTTTTTTGAGGAGGAAAAATAATTAATGATATTATAGTCGAAGATATCAGATTCACCTCAAACGCTTCCCTGAGAGCTCTGTATTCGGATCTCTTGTCCTTAGCTCTTGATTGAAAATAATATCAACGACGATAGTTGGTTAAAATATATATATGTTGTCCCTTATACGTCATCAATGGAGGGTTTTGTGAGTTTCAAGTAAAGTGAGCAGGTTTTTTTTTTGAGGAGGAAAAATAATTAATGATATTATAGTCGAAGATATCAGATTCACCTCAAACGCTTCCCTGAGAGCTCTGTATTCGGATCTCTTGTCCTTAGCTCTTGATTGAAAATAATATCAACGACGATAGTTGGTTAAAATATATATATGTTGTCCCTTATACGTCATCAATGGAGGGTTTTGTGAGTTTCAAGTAAAGTGAGCAGGTTTTTTTTTTTGAGGAGGAAAAATAATTAATGATATTATAGTCGAAGATATCAGATTCACCTCAAACGCTTCCCTGAGAGCTCTGTATTCGGATCTCTTGTCCTTAGCTCTTGATTGAAAATAATATCAACGACGATAGTTGGTTAAAATATATATATGTTGTCCCTTATACGTCATCAATGGAGGGTTTTGTGAGTTTCAAGTAAAGTGAGCAGGTTTTTTTTTTTGAGGAGGAAAAATAATTAATGATATTATAGTCGAAGATATCAGATTCACCTCAAACGCTTCCCTGAGAGCTCTGTATTCGGATCTCTTGTCCTTAGCTCTTGATTGAAAATAATATCAACGACGATAGTTGGTTAAAATATATATATGTTGTCCCTTATACGTCATCAATGGAGGGTTTTGTGAGTTTCAAGTAAAGTGAGCAGGTTTTTTTTTTTGAGGAGGAAAAATAATTAATGATATTATAGTCGAAGATATCAGATTCACCTCAAACGCTTCCCTGAGAGCTCTGTATTCGGATCTCTTGTCCTTAGCTCTTGATTGAAAATAATATCAACGACGATAGTTGGTTAAAATATATATATGTTGTCCCTTATACGTCATCAATGGAGGGTTTTGTGAGTTTCAAGTAAAGTGAGCAGGTTTTTTTTTTTGAGGAGGAAAAATAATTAATGATATTATAGTCGAAGATATCAGATTCACCTCAAACGCTTCCCTGAGAGCTCTGTATTCGGATCTCTTGTCCTTAGCTCTTGATTGAAAATAATATCAACGACGATAGTTGGTTAAAATATATATATGTTGTCCCTTATACGTCATCAATGGAGGGTTTTGTGAGTTTCAAGTAAAGTGAGCAGGTTTTTTTTTTGAGGAGGAAAAATAATTAATGATATTATAGTCGAAGATATCAGATTCACCTCAAACGCTTCCCTGAGAGCTCTGTATTCGGATCTCTTGTCCTTAGCTCTTGATTGAAAATAATATCAACGACGATAGTTGGTTAAAATATATATATGTTGTCCCTTATACGTCATCAATGGAGGGTTTTGTGAGTTTCAAGTAAAGTGAGCAGGTTTTTTTTTTGAGGAGGAAAAATAATTAATGATATTATAGTCGAAGATATCAGATTCACCTCAAACGCTTCCCTGAGAGCTCTGTATTCGGATCTCTTGTCCTTAGCTCTTGATTGAAAATAATATCAACGACGATAGTTGGTTAAAATATATATATGTTGTCCCTTATACGTCATCAATGGAGGGTTTTGTGAGTTTCAAGTAAAGTGAGCAGGTTTTTTTTTTTGAGGAGGAAAAATAATTAATGATATTATAGTCGAAGATATCAGATTCACCTCAAACGCTTCCCTGAGAGCTCTGTATTCGGATCTCTTGTCCTTAGCTCTTGATTGAAAATAATATCAACGACGATAGTTGGTTAAAATATATATATGTTGTCCCTTATACGTCATCAATGGAGGGTTTTGTGAGTTTCAAGTAAAGTGAGCAGGTTTTTTTTTTGAGGAGGAAAAATAATTAATGATATTATAGTCGAAGATATCAGATTCACCTCAAACGCTTCCCTGAGAGCTCTGTATTCGGATCTCTTGTCCTTAGCTCTTGATTGAAAATAATATCAACGACGATAGTTGGTTAAAATATATATATGTTGTCCCTTATACGTCATCAATGGAGGGTTTTGTGAGTTTCAAGTAAAGTGAGCAGGTTTTTTTTTTGAGGAGGAAAAATAATTAATGATATTATAGTCGAAGATATCAGATTCACCTCAAACGCTTCCCTGAGAGCTCTGTATTCGGATCTCTTGTCCTTAGCTCTTGATTGAAAATAATATCAACGACGATAGTTGGTTAAAATATATATATGTTGTCCCTTATACGTCATCAATGGAGGGTTTTGTGAGTTTCAAGTAAAGTGAGCAGGTTTTTTTTTTGAGGAGGAAAAATAATTAATGATATTATAGTCGAAGATATCAGATTCACCTCAAACGCTTCCCTGAGAGCTCTGTATTCGGATCTCTTGTCCTTAGCTCTTGATTGAAAATAATATCAACGACGATAGTTGGTTAAAATATATATATGTTGTCCCTTATACGTCATCAATGGAGGGTTTTGTGAGTTTCAAGTAAAGTGAGCAGGTTTTTTTTTTTGAGGAGGAAAAATAATTAATGATATTATAGTCGAAGATATCAGATTCACCTCAAACGCTTCCCTGAGAGCTCTGTATTCGGATCTCTTGTCCTTAGCTCTTGATTGAAAATAATATCAACGACGATAGTTGGTTAAAATATATATATGTTGTCCCTTATACGTCATCAATGGAGGGTTTTGTGAGTTTCAAGTAAAGTGAGCAGGTTTTTTTTTTGAGGAGGAAAAATAATTAATGATATTATAGTCGAAGATATCAGATTCACCTCAAACGCTTCCCTGAGAGCTCTGTATTCGGATCTCTTGTCCTTAGCTCTTGATTGAAAATAATATCAACGACGATAGTTGGTTAAAATATATATATGTTGTCCCTTATACGTCATCAATGGAGGGTTTTGTGAGTTTCAAGTAAAGTGAGCAGGTTTTTTTTTTTGAGGAGGAAAAATAATTAATGATATTATAGTCGAAGATATCAGATTCACCTCAAACGCTTCCCTGAGAGCTCTGTATTCGGATCTCTTGTCCTTAGCTCTTGATTGAAAATAATATCAACGACGATAGTTGGTTAAAATATATATATGTTGTCCCTTATACGTCATCAATGGAGGGTTTTGTGAGTTTCAAGTAAAGTGAGCAGGTTTTTTTTTTTGAGGAGGAAAAATAATTAATGATATTATAGTCGAAGATATCAGATTCACCTCAAACGCTTCCCTGAGAGCTCTGTATTCGGATCTCTTGTCCTTAGCTCTTGATTGAAAATAATATCAACGACGATAGTTGGTTAAAATATATATATGTTGTCCCTTATACGTCATCAATGGAGGGTTTTGTGAGTTTCAAGTAAAGTGAGCAGGTTTTTTTTTTGAGGAGGAAAAATAATTAATGATATTATAGTCGAAGATATCAGATTCACCTCAAACGCTTCCCTGAGAGCTCTGTATTCGGATCTCTTGTCCTTAGCTCTTGATTGAAAATAATATCAACGACGATAGTTGGTTAAAATATATATATGTTGTCCCTTATACGTCATCAATGGAGGGTTTTGTGAGTTTCAAGTAAAGTGAGCAGGTTTTTTTTTTGAGGAGGAAAAATAATTAATGATATTATAGTCGAAGATATCAGATTCACCTCAAACGCTTCCCTGAGAGCTCTGTATTCGGATCTCTTGTCCTTAGCTCTTGATTGAAAATAATATCAACGACGATAGTTGGTTAAAATATATATATGTTGTCCCTTATACGTCATCAATGGAGGGTTTTGTGAGTTTCAAGTAAAGTGAGCAGGTTTTTTTTTTTGAGGAGGAAAAATAATTAATGATATTATAGTCGAAGATATCAGATTCACCTCAAACGCTTCCCTGAGAGCTCTGTATTCGGATCTCTTGTCCTTAGCTCTTGATTGAAAATAATATCAACGACGATAGTTGGTTAAAATATATATATGTTGTCCCTTATACGTCATCAATGGAGGGTTTTGTGAGTTTCAAGTAAAGTGAGCAGGTTTTTTTTTTTGAGGAGGAAAAATAATTAATGATATTATAGTCGAAGATATCAGATTCACCTCAAACGCTTCCCTGAGAGCTCTGTATTCGGATCTCTTGTCCTTAGCTCTTGATTGAAAATAATATCAACGACGATAGTTGGTTAAAATATATATATGTTGTCCCTTATACGTCATCAATGGAGGGTTTTGTGAGTTTCAAGTAAAGTGAGCAGGTTTTTTTTTTTGAGGAGGAAAAATAATTAATGATATTATAGTCGAAGATATCAGATTCACCTCAAACGCTTCCCTGAGAGCTCTGTATTCGGATCTCTTGTCCTTAGCTCTTGATTGAAAATAATATCAACGACGATAGTTGGTTAAAATATATATATGTTGTCCCTTATACGTCATCAATGGAGGGTTTTGTGAGTTTCAAGTAAAGTGAGCAGGTTTTTTTTTTTGAGGAGGAAAAATAATTAATGATATTATAGTCGAAGATATCAGATTCACCTCAAACGCTTCCCTGAGAGCTCTGTATTCGGATCTCTTGTCCTTAGCTCTTGATTGAAAATAATATCAACGACGATAGTTGGTTAAAATATATATATGTTGTCCCTTATACGTCATCAATGGAGGGTTTTGTGAGTTTCAAGTAAAGTGAGCAGGTTTTTTTTTTTGAGGAGGAAAAATAATTAATGATATTATAGTCGAAGATATCAGATTCACCTCAAACGCTTCCCTGAGAGCTCTGTATTCGGATCTCTTGTCCTTAGCTCTTGATTGAAAATAATATCAACGACGATAGTTGGTTAAAATATATATATGTTGTCCCTTATACGTCATCAATGGAGGGTTTTGTGAGTTTCAAGTAAAGTGAGCAGGTTTTTTTTTTGAGGAGGAAAAATAATTAATGATATTATAGTCGAAGATATCAGATTCACCTCAAACGCTTCCCTGAGAGCTCTGTATTCGGATCTCTTGTCCTTAGCTCTTGATTGAAAATAATATCAACGACGATAGTTGGTTAAAATATATATATGTTGTCCCTTATACGTCATCAATGGAGGGTTTTGTGAGTTTCAAGTAAAGTGAGCAGGTTTTTTTTTTTGAGGAGGAAAAATAATTAATGATATTATAGTCGAAGATATCAGATTCACCTCAAACGCTTCCCTGAGAGCTCTGTATTCGGATCTCTTGTCCTTAGCTCTTGATTGAAAATAATATCAACGACGATAGTTGGTTAAAATATATATATGTTGTCCCTTATACGTCATCAATGGAGGGTTTTGTGAGTTTCAAGTAAAGTGAGCAGGTTTTTTTTTTTGAGGAGGAAAAATAATTAATGATATTATAGTCGAAGATATCAGATTCACCTCAAACGCTTCCCTGAGAGCTCTGTATTCGGATCTCTTGTCCTTAGCTCTTGATTGAAAATAATATCAACGACGATAGTTGGTTAAAATATATATATGTTGTCCCTTATACGTCATCAATGGAGGGTTTTGTGAGTTTCAAGTAAAGTGAGCAGGTTTTTTTTTTTGAGGAGGAAAAATAATTAATGATATTATAGTCGAAGATATCAGATTCACCTCAAACGCTTCCCTGAGAGCTCTGTATTCGGATCTCTTGTCCTTAGCTCTTGATTGAAAATAATATCAACGACGATAGTTGGTTAAAATATATATATGTTGTCCCTTATACGTCATCAATGGAGGGTTTTGTGAGTTTCAAGTAAAGTGAGCAGGGTTTTTTTTTTGAGGAGGAAAAATAATTAATGATATTATAGTCGAAGATATCAGATTCACCTCAAACGCTTCCCTGAGAGCTCTGTATTCGGATCTCTTGTCCTTAGCTCTTGATTGAAAATAATATCAACGACGATAGTTGGTTAAAATATATATATGTTGTCCCTTATACGTCATCAATGGAGGGTTTTGTGAGTTTCAAGTAAAGTGAGCAGGTTTTTTTTTTTGAGGAGGAAAAATAATTAATGATATTATAGTCGAAGATATCAGATTCACCTCAAACGCTTCCCTGAGAGCTCTGTATTCGGATCTCTTGTCCTTAGCTCTTGATTGAAAATAATATCAACGACGATAGTTGGTTAAAATATATATATGTTGTCCCTTATACGTCATCAATGGAGGGTTTTGTGAGTTTCAAGTAAAGTGAGCAGGTTTTTTTTTTTGAGGAGGAAAAATAATTAATGATATTATAGTCGAAGATATCAGATTCACCTCAAACGCTTCCCTGAGAGCTCTGTATTCGGATCTCTTGTCCTTAGCTCTTGATTGAAAATAATATCAACGACGATAGTTGGTTAAAATATATATATGTTGTCCCTTATACGTCATCAATGGAGGGTTTTGTGAGTTTCAAGTAAAGTGAGCAGGTTTTTTTTTTTGAGGAGGAAAAATAATTAATGATATTATAGTCGAAGATATCAGATTCACCTCAAACGCTTCCCTGAGAGCTCTGTATTCGGATCTCTTGTCCTTAGCTCTTGATTGAAAATAATATCAACGACGATAGTTGGTTAAAATATATATATGTTGTCCCTTATACGTCATCAATGGAGGGTTTTGTGAGTTTCAAGTAAAGTGAGCAGGTTTTTTTTTTGAGGAGGAAAAATAATTAATGATATTATAGTCGAAGATATCAGATTCACCTCAAACGCTTCCCTGAGAGCTCTGTATTCGGATCTCTTGTCCTTAGCTCTTGATTGAAAATAATATCAACGACGATAGTTGGTTAAAATATATATATGTTGTCCCTTATACGTCATCAATGGAGGGTTTTGTGAGTTTCAAGTAAAGTGAGCAGGTTTTTTTTTTTGAGGAGGAAAAATAATTAATGATATTATAGTCGAAGATATCAGATTCACCTCAAACGCTTCCCTGAGAGCTCTGTATTCGGATCTCTTGTCCTTAGCTCTTGATTGAAAATAATATCAACGACGATAGTTGGTTAAAATATATATATGTTGTCCCTTATACGTCATCAATGGAGGGTTTTGTGAGTTTCAAGTAAAGTGAGCAGGTTTTTTTTTTGAGGAGGAAAAATAATTAATGATATTATAGTCGAAGATATCAGATTCACCTCAAACGCTTCCCTGAGAGCTCTGTATTCGGATCTCTTGTCCTTAGCTCTTGATTGAAAATAATATCAACGACGATAGTTGGTTAAAATATATATATGTTGTCCCTTATACGTCATCAATGGAGGGTTTTGTGAGTTTCAAGTAAAGTGAGCAGGTTTTTTTTTTTGAGGAGGAAAAATAATTAATGATATTATAGTCGAAGATATCAGATTCACCTCAAACGCTTCCCTGAGAGCTCTGTATTCGGATCTCTTGTCCTTAGCTCTTGATTGAAAATAATATCAACGACGATAGTTGGTTAAAATATATATATGTTGTCCCTTATACGTCATCAATGGAGGGTTTTGTGAGTTTCAAGTAAAGTGAGCAGGTTTTTTTTTTTGAGGAGGAAAAATAATTAATGATATTATAGTCGAAGATATCAGATTCACCTCAAACGCTTCCCTGAGAGCTCTGTATTCGGATCTCTTGTCCTTAGCTCTTGATTGAAAATAATATCAACGACGATAGTTGGTTAAAATATATATATGTTGTCCCTTATACGTCATCAATGGAGGGTTTTGTGAGTTTCAAGTAAAGTGAGCAGGTTTTTTTTTTTGAGGAGGAAAAATAATTAATGATATTATAGTCGAAGATATCAGATTCACCTCAAACGCTTCCCTGAGAGCTCTGTATTCGGATCTCTTGTCCTTAGCTCTTGATTGAAAATAATATCAACGACGATAGTTGGTTAAAATATATATATGTTGTCCCTTATACGTCATCAATGGAGGGTTTTGTGAGTTTCAAGTAAAGTGAGCAGGTTTTTTTTTTTGAGGAGGAAAAATAATTAATGATATTATAGTCGAAGATATCAGATTCACCTCAAACGCTTCCCTGAGAGCTCTGTATTCGGATCTCTTGTCCTTAGCTCTTGATTGAAAATAATATCAACGACGATAGTTGGTTAAAATATATATATGTTGTCCCTTATACGTCATCAATGGAGGGTTTTGTGAGTTTCAAGTAAAGTGAGCAGGTTTTTTTTTTGAGGAGGAAAAATAATTAATGATATTATAGTCGAAGATATCAGATTCACCTCAAACGCTTCCCTGAGAGCTCTGTATTCGGATCTCTTGTCCTTAGCTCTTGATTGAAAATAATATCAACGACGATAGTTGGTTAAAATATATATATGTTGTCCCTTATACGTCATCAATGGAGGGTTTTGTGAGTTTCAAGTAAAGTGAGCAGGTTTTTTTTTTGAGGAGGAAAAATAATTAATGATATTATAGTCGAAGATATCAGATTCACCTCAAACGCTTCCCTGAGAGCTCTGTATTCGGATCTCTTGTCCTTAGCTCTTGATTGAAAATAATATCAACGACGATAGTTGGTTAAAATATATATATGTTGTCCCTTATACGTCATCAATGGAGGGTTTTGTGAGTTTCAAGTAAAGTGAGCAGGTTTTTTTTTTTGAGGAGGAAAAATAATTAATGATATTATAGTCGAAGATATCAGATTCACCTCAAACGCTTCCCTGAGAGCTCTGTATTCGGATCTCTTGTCCTTAGCTCTTGATTGAAAATAATATCAACGACGATAGTTGGTTAAAATATATATATGTTGTCCCTTATACGTCATCAATGGAGGGTTTTGTGAGTTTCAAGTAAAGTGAGCAGGTTTTTTTTTTTGAGGAGGAAAAATAATTAATGATATTATAGTCGAAGATATCAGATTCACCTCAAACGCTTCCCTGAGAGCTCTGTATTCGGATCTCTTGTCCTTAGCTCTTGATTGAAAATAATATCAACGACGATAGTTGGTTAAAATATATATATGTTGTCCCTTATACGTCATCAATGGAGGGTTTTGTGAGTTTCAAGTAAAGTGAGCAGGTTTTTTTTTTTGAGGAGGAAAAATAATTAATGATATTATAGTCGAAGATATCAGATTCACCTCAAACGCTTCCCTGAGAGCTCTGTATTCGGATCTCTTGTCCTTAGCTCTTGATTGAAAATAATATCAACGACGATAGTTGGTTAAAATATATATATGTTGTCCCTTATACGTCATCAATGGAGGGTTTTGTGAGTTTCAAGTAAAGTGAGCAGGTTTTTTTTTTTGAGGAGGAAAAATAATTAATGATATTATAGTCGAAGATATCAGATTCACCTCAAACGCTTCCCTGAGAGCTCTGTATTCGGATCTCTTGTCCTTAGCTCTTGATTGAAAATAATATCAACGACGATAGTTGGTTAAAATATATATATGTTGTCCCTTATACGTCATCAATGGAGGGTTTTGTGAGTTTCAAGTAAAGTGAGCAGGTTTTTTTTTTTGAGGAGGAAAAATAATTAATGATATTATAGTCGAAGATATCAGATTCACCTCAAACGCTTCCCTGAGAGCTCTGTATTCGGATCTCTTGTCCTTAGCTCTTGATTGAAAATAATATCAACGACGATAGTTGGTTAAAATATATATATGTTGTCCCTTATACGTCATCAATGGAGGGTTTTGTGAGTTTCAAGTAAAGTGAGCAGGTTTTTTTTTTTGAGGAGGAAAAATAATTAATGATATTATAGTCGAAGATATCAGATTCACCTCAAACGCTTCCCTGAGAGCTCTGTATTCGGATCTCTTGTCCTTAGCTCTTGATTGAAAATAATATCAACGACGATAGTTGGTTAAAATATATATATGTTGTCCCTTATACGTCATCAATGGAGGGTTTTGTGAGTTTCAAGTAAAGTGAGCAGGTTTTTTTTTTTGAGGAGGAAAAATAATTAATGATATTATAGTCGAAGATATCAGATTCACCTCAAACGCTTCCCTGAGAGCTCTGTATTCGGATCTCTTGTCCTTAGCTCTTGATTGAAAATAATATCAACGACGATAGTTGGTTAAAATATATATATGTTGTCCCTTATACGTCATCAATGGAGGGTTTTGTGAGTTTCAAGTAAAGTGAGCAGGTTTTTTTTTTTGAGGAGGAAAAATAATTAATGATATTATAGTCGAAGATATCAGATTCACCTCAAACGCTTCCCTGAGAGCTCTGTATTCGGATCTCTTGTCCTTAGCTCTTGATTGAAAATAATATCAACGACGATAGTTGGTTAAAATATATATATGTTGTCCCTTATACGTCATCAATGGAGGGTTTTGTGAGTTTCAAGTAAAGTGAGCAGGTTTTTTTTTTTGAGGAGGAAAAATAATTAATGATATTATAGTCGAAGATATCAGATTCACCTCAAACGCTTCCCTGAGAGCTCTGTATTCGGATCTCTTGTCCTTAGCTCTTGATTGAAAATAATATCAACGACGATAGTTGGTTAAAATATATATATGTTGTCCCTTATACGTCATCAATGGAGGGTTTTGTGAGTTTCAAGTAAAGTGAGCAGGTTTTTTTTTTTGAGGAGGAAAAATAATTAATGATATTATAGTCGAAGATATCAGATTCACCTCAAACGCTTCCCTGAGAGCTCTGTATTCGGATCTCTTGTCCTTAGCTCTTGATTGAAAATAATATCAACGACGATAGTTGGTTAAAATATATATATGTTGTCCCTTATACGTCATCAATGGAGGGTTTTGTGAGTTTCAAGTAAAGTGAGCAGGTTTTTTTTTTGAGGAGGAAAAATAATTAATGATATTATAGTCGAAGATATCAGATTCACCTCAAACGCTTCCCTGAGAGCTCTGTATTCGGATCTCTTGTCCTTAGCTCTTGATTGAAAATAATATCAACGACGATAGTTGGTTAAAATATATATATGTTGTCCCTTATACGTCATCAATGGAGGGTTTTGTGAGTTTCAAGTAAAGTGAGCAGGTTTTTTTTTTTGAGGAGGAAAAATAATTAATGATATTATAGTCGAAGATATCAGATTCACCTCAAACGCTTCCCTGAGAGCTCTGTATTCGGATCTCTTGTCCTTAGCTCTTGATTGAAAATAATATCAACGACGATAGTTGGTTAAAATATATATATGTTGTCCCTTATACGTCATCAATGGAGGGTTTTGTGAGTTTCAAGTAAAGTGAGCAGGTTTTTTTTTTTGAGGAGGAAAAATAATTAATGATATTATAGTCGAAGATATCAGATTCACCTCAAACGCTTCCCTGAGAGCTCTGTATTCGGATCTCTTGTCCTTAGCTCTTGATTGAAAATAATATCAACGACGATAGTTGGTTAAAATATATATATGTTGTCCCTTATACGTCATCAATGGAGGGTTTTGTGAGTTTCAAGTAAAGTGAGCAGGTTTTTTTTTTTGAGGAGGAAAAATAATTAATGATATTATAGTCGAAGATATCAGATTCACCTCAAACGCTTCCCTGAGAGCTCTGTATTCGGATCTCTTGTCCTTAGCTCTTGATTGAAAATAATATCAACGACGATAGTTGGTTAAAATATATATATGTTGTCCCTTATACGTCATCAATGGAGGGTTTTGTGAGTTTCAAGTAAAGTGAGCAGGTTTTTTTTTTTGAGGAGGAAAAATAATTAATGATATTATAGTCGAAGATATCAGATTCACCTCAAACGCTTCCCTGAGAGCTCTGTATTCGGATCTCTTGTCCTTAGCTCTTGATTGAAAATAATATCAACGACGATAGTTGGTTAAAATATATATATGTTGTCCCTTATACGTCATCAATGGAGGGTTTTGTGAGTTTCAAGTAAAGTGAGCAGGTTTTTTTTTTTGAGGAGGAAAAATAATTAATGATATTATAGTCGAAGATATCAGATTCACCTCAAACGCTTCCCTGAGAGCTCTGTATTCGGATCTCTTGTCCTTAGCTCTTGATTGAAAATAATATCAACGACGATAGTTGGTTAAAATATATATATGTTGTCCCTTATACGTCATCAATGGAGGGTTTTGTGAGTTTCAAGTAAAGTGAGCAGGTTTTTTTTTTTGAGGAGGAAAAATAATTAATGATATTATAGTCGAAGATATCAGATTCACCTCAAACGCTTCCCTGAGAGCTCTGTATTCGGATCTCTTGTCCTTAGCTCTTGATTGAAAATAATATCAACGACGATAGTTGGTTAAAATATATATATGTTGTCCCTTATACGTCATCAATGGAGGGTTTTGTGAGTTTCAAGTAAAGTGAGCAGGTTTTTTTTTTTGAGGAGGAAAAATAATTAATGATATTATAGTCGAAGATATCAGATTCACCTCAAACGCTTCCCTGAGAGCTCTGTATTCGGATCTCTTGTCCTTAGCTCTTGATTGAAAATAATATCAACGACGATAGTTGGTTAAAATATATATATGTTGTCCCTTATACGTCATCAATGGAGGGTTTTGTGAGTTTCAAGTAAAGTGAGCAGGTTTTTTTTTTTGAGGAGGAAAAATAATTAATGATATTATAGTCGAAGATATCAGATTCACCTCAAACGCTTCCCTGAGAGCTCTGTATTCGGATCTCTTGTCCTTAGCTCTTGATTGAAAATAATATCAACGACGATAGTTGGTTAAAATATATATATGTTGTCCCTTATACGTCATCAATGGAGGGTTTTGTGAGTTTCAAGTAAAGTGAGCAGGTTTTTTTTTTTGAGGAGGAAAAATAATTAATGATATTATAGTCGAAGATATCAGATTCACCTCAAACGCTTCCCTGAGAGCTCTGTATTCGGATCTCTTGTCCTTAGCTCTTGATTGAAAATAATATCAACGACGATAGTTGGTTAAAATATATATATGTTGTCCCTTATACGTCATCAATGGAGGGTTTTGTGAGTTTCAAGTAAAGTGAGCAGGTTTTTTTTTTTGAGGAGGAAAAATAATTAATGATATTATAGTCGAAGATATCAGATTCACCTCAAACGCTTCCCTGAGAGCTCTGTATTCGGATCTCTTGTCCTTAGCTCTTGATTGAAAATAATATCAACGACGATAGTTGGTTAAAATATATATATGTTGTCCCTTATACGTCATCAATGGAGGGTTTTGTGAGTTTCAAGTAAAGTGAGCAGGTTTTTTTTTTGAGGAGGAAAAATAATTAATGATATTATAGTCGAAGATATCAGATTCACCTCAAACGCTTCCCTGAGAGCTCTGTATTCGGATCTCTTGTCCTTAGCTCTTGATTGAAAATAATATCAACGACGATAGTTGGTTAAAATATATATATGTTGTCCCTTATACGTCATCAATGGAGGGTTTTGTGAGTTTCAAGTAAAGTGAGCAGGTTTTTTTTTTTGAGGAGGAAAAATAATTAATGATATTATAGTCGAAGATATCAGATTCACCTCAAACGCTTCCCTGAGAGCTCTGTATTCGGATCTCTTGTCCTTAGCTCTTGATTGAAAATAATATCAACGACGATAGTTGGTTAAAATATATATATGTTGTCCCTTATACGTCATCAATGGAGGGTTTTGTGAGTTTCAAGTAAAGTGAGCAGGTTTTTTTTTTGAGGAGGAAAAATAATTAATGATATTATAGTCGAAGATATCAGATTCACCTCAAACGCTTCCCTGAGAGCTCTGTATTCGGATCTCTTGTCCTTAGCTCTTGATTGAAAATAATATCAACGACGATAGTTGGTTAAAATATATATATGTTGTCCCTTATACGTCATCAATGGAGGGTTTTGTGAGTTTCAAGTAAAGTGAGCAGGTTTTTTTTTTTGAGGAGGAAAAATAATTAATGATATTATAGTCGAAGATATCAGATTCACCTCAAACGCTTCCCTGAGAGCTCTGTATTCGGATCTCTTGTCCTTAGCTCTTGATTGAAAATAATATCAACGACGATAGTTGGTTAAAATATATATATGTTGTCCCTTATACGTCATCAATGGAGGGTTTTGTGAGTTTCAAGTAAAGTGAGCAGGTTTTTTTTTTGAGGAGGAAAAATAATTAATGATATTATAGTCGAAGATATCAGATTCACCTCAAACGCTTCCCTGAGAGCTCTGTATTCGGATCTCTTGTCCTTAGCTCTTGATTGAAAATAATATCAACGACGATAGTTGGTTAAAATATATATATGTTGTCCCTTATACGTCATCAATGGAGGGTTTTGTGAGTTTCAAGTAAAGTGAGCAGGTTTTTTTTTTTGAGGAGGAAAAATAATTAATGATATTATAGTCGAAGATATCAGATTCACCTCAAACGCTTCCCTGAGAGCTCTGTATTCGGATCTCTTGTCCTTAGCTCTTGATTGAAAATAATATCAACGACGATAGTTGGTTAAAATATATATATGTTGTCCCTTATACGTCATCAATGGAGGGTTTTGTGAGTTTCAAGTAAAGTGAGCAGGTTTTTTTTTTTGAGGAGGAAAAATAATTAATGATATTATAGTCGAAGATATCAGATTCACCTCAAACGCTTCCCTGAGAGCTCTGTATTCGGATCTCTTGTCCTTAGCTCTTGATTGAAAATAATATCAACGACGATAGTTGGTTAAAATATATATATGTTGTCCCTTATACGTCATCAATGGAGGGTTTTGTGAGTTTCAAGTAAAGTGAGCAGGTTTTTTTTTTGAGGAGGAAAAATAATTAATGATATTATAGTCGAAGATATCAGATTCACCTCAAACGCTTCCCTGAGAGCTCTGTATTCGGATCTCTTGTCCTTAGCTCTTGATTGAAAATAATATCAACGACGATAGTTGGTTAAAATATATATATGTTGTCCCTTATACGTCATCAATGGAGGGTTTTGTGAGTTTCAAGTAAAGTGAGCAGGTTTTTTTTTTTGAGGAGGAAAAATAATTAATGATATTATAGTCGAAGATATCAGATTCACCTCAAACGCTTCCCTGAGAGCTCTGTATTCGGATCTCTTGTCCTTAGCTCTTGATTGAAAATAATATCAACGACGATAGTTGGTTAAAATATATATATGTTGTCCCTTATACGTCATCAATGGAGGGTTTTGTGAGTTTCAAGTAAAGTGAGCAGGTTTTTTTTTTTGAGGAGGAAAAATAATTAATGATATTATAGTCGAAGATATCAGATTCACCTCAAACGCTTCCCTGAGAGCTCTGTATTCGGATCTCTTGTCCTTAGCTCTTGATTGAAAATAATATCAACGACGATAGTTGGTTAAAATATATATATGTTGTCCCTTATACGTCATCAATGGAGGGTTTTGTGAGTTTCAAGTAAAGTGAGCAGGTTTTTTTTTTTGAGGAGGAAAAATAATTAATGATATTATAGTCGAAGATATCAGATTCACCTCAAACGCTTCCCTGAGAGCTCTGTATTCGGATCTCTTGTCCTTAGCTCTTGATTGAAAATAATATCAACGACGATAGTTGGTTAAAATATATATATGTTGTCCCTTATACGTCATCAATGGAGGGTTTTGTGAGTTTCAAGTAAAGTGAGCAGGTTTTTTTTTTTGAGGAGGAAAAATAATTAATGATATTATAGTCGAAGATATCAGATTCACCTCAAACGCTTCCCTGAGAGCTCTGTATTCGGATCTCTTGTCCTTAGCTCTTGATTGAAAATAATATCAACGACGATAGTTGGTTAAAATATATATATGTTGTCCCTTATACGTCATCAATGGAGGGTTTTGTGAGTTTCAAGTAAAGTGAGCAGGTTTTTTTTTTTGAGGAGGAAAAATAATTAATGATATTATAGTCGAAGATATCAGATTCACCTCAAACGCTTCCCTGAGAGCTCTGTATTCGGATCTCTTGTCCTTAGCTCTTGATTGAAAATAATATCAACGACGATAGTTGGTTAAAATATATATATGTTGTCCCTTATACGTCATCAATGGAGGGTTTTGTGAGTTTCAAGTAAAGTGAGCAGGTTTTTTTTTTTGAGGAGGAAAAATAATTAATGATATTATAGTCGAAGATATCAGATTCACCTCAAACGCTTCCCTGAGAGCTCTGTATTCGGATCTCTTGTCCTTAGCTCTTGATTGAAAATAATATCAACGACGATAGTTGGTTAAAATATATATATGTTGTCCCTTATACGTCATCAATGGAGGGTTTTGTGAGTTTCAAGTAAAGTGAGCAGGTTTTTTTTTTTGAGGAGGAAAAATAATTAATGATATTATAGTCGAAGATATCAGATTCACCTCAAACGCTTCCCTGAGAGCTCTGTATTCGGATCTCTTGTCCTTAGCTCTTGATTGAAAATAATATCAACGACGATAGTTGGTTAAAATATATATATGTTGTCCCTTATACGTCATCAATGGAGGGTTTTGTGAGTTTCAAGTAAAGTGAGCAGGTTTTTTTTTTTGAGGAGGAAAAATAATTAATGATATTATAGTCGAAGATATCAGATTCACCTCAAACGCTTCCCTGAGAGCTCTGTATTCGGATCTCTTGTCCTTAGCTCTTGATTGAAAATAATATCAACGACGATAGTTGGTTAAAATATATATATGTTGTCCCTTATACGTCATCAATGGAGGGTTTTGTGAGTTTCAAGTAAAGTGAGCAGGTTTTTTTTTTTGAGGAGGAAAAATAATTAATGATATTATAGTCGAAGATATCAGATTCACCTCAAACGCTTCCCTGAGAGCTCTGTATTCGGATCTCTTGTCCTTAGCTCTTGATTGAAAATAATATCAACGACGATAGTTGGTTAAAATATATATATGTTGTCCCTTATACGTCATCAATGGAGGGTTTTGTGAGTTTCAAGTAAAGTGAGCAGGTTTTTTTTTTTGAGGAGGAAAAATAATTAATGATATTATAGTCGAAGATATCAGATTCACCTCAAACGCTTCCCTGAGAGCTCTGTATTCGGATCTCTTGTCCTTAGCTCTTGATTGAAAATAATATCAACGACGATAGTTGGTTAAAATATATATATGTTGTCCCTTATACGTCATCAATGGAGGGTTTTGTGAGTTTCAAGTAAAGTGAGCAGGTTTTTTTTTTTGAGGAGGAAAAATAATTAATGATATTATAGTCGAAGATATCAGATTCACCTCAAACGCTTCCCTGAGAGCTCTGTATTCGGATCTCTTGTCCTTAGCTCTTGATTGAAAATAATATCAACGACGATAGTTGGTTAAAATATATATATGTTGTCCCTTATACGTCATCAATGGAGGGTTTTGTGAGTTTCAAGTAAAGTGAGCAGGTTTTTTTTTTTGAGGAGGAAAAATAATTAATGATATTATAGTCGAAGATATCAGATTCACCTCAAACGCTTCCCTGAGAGCTCTGTATTCGGATCTCTTGTCCTTAGCTCTTGATTGAAAATAATATCAACGACGATAGTTGGTTAAAATATATATATGTTGTCCCTTATACGTCATCAATGGAGGGTTTTGTGAGTTTCAAGTAAAGTGAGCAGGTTTTTTTTTTGAGGAGGAAAAATAATTAATGATATTATAGTCGAAGATATCAGATTCACCTCAAACGCTTCCCTGAGAGCTCTGTATTCGGATCTCTTGTCCTTAGCTCTTGATTGAAAATAATATCAACGACGATAGTTGGTTAAAATATATATATGTTGTCCCTTATACGTCATCAATGGAGGGTTTTGTGAGTTTCAAGTAAAGTGAGCAGGTTTTTTTTTTGAGGAGGAAAAATAATTAATGATATTATAGTCGAAGATATCAGATTCACCTCAAACGCTTCCCTGAGAGCTCTGTATTCGGATCTCTTGTCCTTAGCTCTTGATTGAAAATAATATCAACGACGATAGTTGGTTAAAATATATATATGTTGTCCCTTATACGTCATCAATGGAGGGTTTTGTGAGTTTCAAGTAAAGTGAGCAGGTTTTTTTTTTGAGGAGGAAAAATAATTAATGATATTATAGTCGAAGATATCAGATTCACCTCAAACGCTTCCCTGAGAGCTCTGTATTCGGATCTCTTGTCCTTAGCTCTTGATTGAAAATAATATCAACGACGATAGTTGGTTAAAATATATATATGTTGTCCCTTATACGTCATCAATGGAGGGTTTTGTGAGTTTCAAGTAAAGTGAGCAGGTTTTTTTTTTTGAGGAGGAAAAATAATTAATGATATTATAGTCGAAGATATCAGATTCACCTCAAACGCTTCCCTGAGAGCTCTGTATTCGGATCTCTTGTCCTTAGCTCTTGATTGAAAATAATATCAACGACGATAGTTGGTTAAAATATATATATGTTGTCCCTTATACGTCATCAATGGAGGGTTTTGTGAGTTTCAAGTAAAGTGAGCAGGTTTTTTTTTTGAGGAGGAAAAATAATTAATGATATTATAGTCGAAGATATCAGATTCACCTCAAACGCTTCCCTGAGAGCTCTGTATTCGGATCTCTTGTCCTTAGCTCTTGATTGAAAATAATATCAACGACGATAGTTGGTTAAAATATATATATGTTGTCCCTTATACGTCATCAATGGAGGGTTTTGTGAGTTTCAAGTAAAGTGAGCAGGTTTTTTTTTTTGAGGAGGAAAAATAATTAATGATATTATAGTCGAAGATATCAGATTCACCTCAAACGCTTCCCTGAGAGCTCTGTATTCGGATCTCTTGTCCTTAGCTCTTGATTGAAAATAATATCAACGACGATAGTTGGTTAAAATATATATATGTTGTCCCTTATACGTCATCAATGGAGGGTTTTGTGAGTTTCAAGTAAAGTGAGCAGGTTTTTTTTTTTGAGGAGGAAAAATAATTAATGATATTATAGTCGAAGATATCAGATTCACCTCAAACGCTTCCCTGAGAGCTCTGTATTCGGATCTCTTGTCCTTAGCTCTTGATTGAAAATAATATCAACGACGATAGTTGGTTAAAATATATATATGTTGTCCCTTATACGTCATCAATGGAGGGTTTTGTGAGTTTCAAGTAAAGTGAGCAGGTTTTTTTTTTGAGGAGGAAAAATAATTAATGATATTATAGTCGAAGATATCAGATTCACCTCAAACGCTTCCCTGAGAGCTCTGTATTCGGATCTCTTGTCCTTAGCTCTTGATTGAAAATAATATCAACGACGATAGTTGGTTAAAATATATATATGTTGTCCCTTATACGTCATCAATGGAGGGTTTTGTGAGTTTCAAGTAAAGTGAGCAGGTTTTTTTTTTGAGGAGGAAAAATAATTAATGATATTATAGTCGAAGATATCAGATTCACCTCAAACGCTTCCCTGAGAGCTCTGTATTCGGATCTCTTGTCCTTAGCTCTTGATTGAAAATAATATCAACGACGATAGTTGGTTAAAATATATATATGTTGTCCCTTATACGTCATCAATGGAGGGTTTTGTGAGTTTCAAGTAAAGTGAGCAGGTTTTTTTTTTTGAGGAGGAAAAATAATTAATGATATTATAGTCGAAGATATCAGATTCACCTCAAACGCTTCCCTGAGAGCTCTGTATTCGGATCTCTTGTCCTTAGCTCTTGATTGAAAATAATATCAACGACGATAGTTGGTTAAAATATATATATGTTGTCCCTTATACGTCATCAATGGAGGGTTTTGTGAGTTTCAAGTAAAGTGAGCAGGTTTTTTTTTTTGAGGAGGAAAAATAATTAATGATATTATAGTCGAAGATATCAGATTCACCTCAAACGCTTCCCTGAGAGCTCTGTATTCGGATCTCTTGTCCTTAGCTCTTGATTGAAAATAATATCAACGACGATAGTTGGTTAAAATATATATATGTTGTCCCTTATACGTCATCAATGGAGGGTTTTGTGAGTTTCAAGTAAAGTGAGCAGGTTTTTTTTTTTGAGGAGGAAAAATAATTAATGATATTATAGTCGAAGATATCAGATTCACCTCAAACGCTTCCCTGAGAGCTCTGTATTCGGATCTCTTGTCCTTAGCTCTTGATTGAAAATAATATCAACGACGATAGTTGGTTAAAATATATATATGTTGTCCCTTATACGTCATCAATGGAGGGTTTTGTGAGTTTCAAGTAAAGTGAGCAGGTTTTTTTTTTTGAGGAGGAAAAATAATTAATGATATTATAGTCGAAGATATCAGATTCACCTCAAACGCTTCCCTGAGAGCTCTGTATTCGGATCTCTTGTCCTTAGCTCTTGATTGAAAATAATATCAACGACGATAGTTGGTTAAAATATATATATGTTGTCCCTTATACGTCATCAATGGAGGGTTTTGTGAGTTTCAAGTAAAGTGAGCAGGTTTTTTTTTTTGAGGAGGAAAAATAATTAATGATATTATAGTCGAAGATATCAGATTCACCTCAAACGCTTCCCTGAGAGCTCTGTATTCGGATCTCTTGTCCTTAGCTCTTGATTGAAAATAATATCAACGACGATAGTTGGTTAAAATATATATATGTTGTCCCTTATACGTCATCAATGGAGGGTTTTGTGAGTTTCAAGTAAAGTGAGCAGGTTTTTTTTTTTGAGGAGGAAAAATAATTAATGATATTATAGTCGAAGATATCAGATTCACCTCAAACGCTTCCCTGAGAGCTCTGTATTCGGATCTCTTGTCCTTAGCTCTTGATTGAAAATAATATCAACGACGATAGTTGGTTAAAATATATATATGTTGTCCCTTATACGTCATCAATGGAGGGTTTTGTGAGTTTCAAGTAAAGTGAGCAGGTTTTTTTTTTTGAGGAGGAAAAATAATTAATGATATTATAGTCGAAGATATCAGATTCACCTCAAACGCTTCCCTGAGAGCTCTGTATTCGGATCTCTTGTCCTTAGCTCTTGATTGAAAATAATATCAACGACGATAGTTGGTTAAAATATATATATGTTGTCCCTTATACGTCATCAATGGAGGGTTTTGTGAGTTTCAAGTAAAGTGAGCAGGTTTTTTTTTTTGAGGAGGAAAAATAATTAATGATATTATAGTCGAAGATATCAGATTCACCTCAAACGCTTCCCTGAGAGCTCTGTATTCGGATCTCTTGTCCTTAGCTCTTGATTGAAAATAATATCAACGACGATAGTTGGTTAAAATATATATATGTTGTCCCTTATACGTCATCAATGGAGGGTTTTGTGAGTTTCAAGTAAAGTGAGCAGGTTTTTTTTTTTGAGGAGGAAAAATAATTAATGATATTATAGTCGAAGATATCAGATTCACCTCAAACGCTTCCCTGAGAGCTCTGTATTCGGATCTCTTGTCCTTAGCTCTTGATTGAAAATAATATCAACGACGATAGTTGGTTAAAATATATATATGTTGTCCCTTATACGTCATCAATGGAGGGTTTTGTGAGTTTCAAGTAAAGTGAGCAGGTTTTTTTTTTTGAGGAGGAAAAATAATTAATGATATTATAGTCGAAGATATCAGATTCACCTCAAACGCTTCCCTGAGAGCTCTGTATTCGGATCTCTTGTCCTTAGCTCTTGATTGAAAATAATATCAACGACGATAGTTGGTTAAAATATATATATGTTGTCCCTTATACGTCATCAATGGAGGGTTTTGTGAGTTTCAAGTAAAGTGAGCAGGTTTTTTTTTTTGAGGAGGAAAAATAATTAATGATATTATAGTCGAAGATATCAGATTCACCTCAAACGCTTCCCTGAGAGCTCTGTATTCGGATCTCTTGTCCTTAGCTCTTGATTGAAAATAATATCAACGACGATAGTTGGTTAAAATATATATATGTTGTCCCTTATACGTCATCAATGGAGGGTTTTGTGAGTTTCAAGTAAAGTGAGCAGGTTTTTTTTTTTGAGGAGGAAAAATAATTAATGATATTATAGTCGAAGATATCAGATTCACCTCAAACGCTTCCCTGAGAGCTCTGTATTCGGATCTCTTGTCCTTAGCTCTTGATTGAAAATAATATCAACGACGATAGTTGGTTAAAATATATATATGTTGTCCCTTATACGTCATCAATGGAGGGTTTTGTGAGTTTCAAGTAAAGTGAGCAGGTTTTTTTTTTTGAGGAGGAAAAATAATTAATGATATTATAGTCGAAGATATCAGATTCACCTCAAACGCTTCCCTGAGAGCTCTGTATTCGGATCTCTTGTCCTTAGCTCTTGATTGAAAATAATATCAACGACGATAGTTGGTTAAAATATATATATGTTGTCCCTTATACGTCATCAATGGAGGGTTTTGTGAGTTTCAAGTAAAGTGAGCAGGTTTTTTTTTTTGAGGAGGAAAAATAATTAATGATATTATAGTCGAAGATATCAGATTCACCTCAAACGCTTCCCTGAGAGCTCTGTATTCGGATCTCTTGTCCTTAGCTCTTGATTGAAAATAATATCAACGACGATAGTTGGTTAAAATATATATATGTTGTCCCTTATACGTCATCAATGGAGGGTTTTGTGAGTTTCAAGTAAAGTGAGCAGGTTTTTTTTTTTGAGGAGGAAAAATAATTAATGATATTATAGTCGAAGATATCAGATTCACCTCAAACGCTTCCCTGAGAGCTCTGTATTCGGATCTCTTGTCCTTAGCTCTTGATTGAAAATAATATCAACGACGATAGTTGGTTAAAATATATATATGTTGTCCCTTATACGTCATCAATGGAGGGTTTTGTGAGTTTCAAGTAAAGTGAGCAGGTTTTTTTTTTGAGGAGGAAAAATAATTAATGATATTATAGTCGAAGATATCAGATTCACCTCAAACGCTTCCCTGAGAGCTCTGTATTCGGATCTCTTGTCCTTAGCTCTTGATTGAAAATAATATCAACGACGATAGTTGGTTAAAATATATATATGTTGTCCCTTATACGTCATCAATGGAGGGTTTTGTGAGTTTCAAGTAAAGTGAGCAGGTTTTTTTTTTTGAGGAGGAAAAATAATTAATGATATTATAGTCGAAGATATCAGATTCACCTCAAACGCTTCCCTGAGAGCTCTGTATTCGGATCTCTTGTCCTTAGCTCTTGATTGAAAATAATATCAACGACGATAGTTGGTTAAAATATATATATGTTGTCCCTTATACGTCATCAATGGAGGGTTTTGTGAGTTTCAAGTAAAGTGAGCAGGTTTTTTTTTTTGAGGAGGAAAAATAATTAATGATATTATAGTCGAAGATATCAGATTCACCTCAAACGCTTCCCTGAGAGCTCTGTATTCGGATCTCTTGTCCTTAGCTCTTGATTGAAAATAATATCAACGACGATAGTTGGTTAAAATATATATATGTTGTCCCTTATACGTCATCAATGGAGGGTTTTGTGAGTTTCAAGTAAAGTGAGCAGGTTTTTTTTTTTGAGGAGGAAAAATAATTAATGATATTATAGTCGAAGATATCAGATTCACCTCAAACGCTTCCCTGAGAGCTCTGTATTCGGATCTCTTGTCCTTAGCTCTTGATTGAAAATAATATCAACGACGATAGTTGGTTAAAATATATATATGTTGTCCCTTATACGTCATCAATGGAGGGTTTTGTGAGTTTCAAGTAAAGTGAGCAGGTTTTTTTTTTTGAGGAGGAAAAATAATTAATGATATTATAGTCGAAGATATCAGATTCACCTCAAACGCTTCCCTGAGAGCTCTGTATTCGGATCTCTTGTCCTTAGCTCTTGATTGAAAATAATATCAACGACGATAGTTGGTTAAAATATATATATGTTGTCCCTTATACGTCATCAATGGAGGGTTTTGTGAGTTTCAAGTAAAGTGAGCAGGTTTTTTTTTTTGAGGAGGAAAAATAATTAATGATATTATAGTCGAAGATATCAGATTCACCTCAAACGCTTCCCTGAGAGCTCTGTATTCGGATCTCTTGTCCTTAGCTCTTGATTGAAAATAATATCAACGACAACAAATTCCATATAAAATATGTAAATATACAAAAGGAGGAAGTATCTTTTTCATTTTTTATAAATTTCATTTTTCAATGCTTTCTCAAATAACTAAACTTTTAAGTTATTTCATTAATGCTTATTTTAAAATCTGACATGCTACAAATAATTTCGATGTTTATTAATCATTCGTCTAAATAGTATATTATATTTATGTTTCTAAACATGAAGCAGATGACGGTAACATATTGAGGTGAAGTTGATTTTGCCTCGTTATCAAGAGTTTTGCTTCAAAAGTAGAAAGACAACCATGATATAATTCCAGTTCCAAATTTGGATCGCAAAAATCATACTTGACTACGCGATATAAGTTTCATGGAAGTCCATCAACCCGAAAGTTTAAAACAAAATAAAAAGCACAGGGACGGCTTGGAGCTGCGCTGGAGACACTCTACGCTTCTACTCAAACGGCTCAAAGGTGAGCTTACGGTTTCTAAGACGCCTATTAAGACTTTATAAAGGTTTCCGAAGAGTCAGATAAGAAAACTTCATTGATTTTTAATTTAACATTTGTTTTTACTTTTAGGAACTTTTTATACGTTATATAATTAGTTCTTATTCTTTTTGTAGTATTTTAATTTTGTATATTTTATCTTAAATATTTTTTACTTGATAGATATTGTTTTATAGTTGTAGCTGCATTTGATTGATAATATATTTTATATGTGTTTTCATTTTGTTTTGACTTTAGTTAGGATTTTAATTTTAAACTATAATGTTTAATTATATATACATATCCATATACAATAACTCTAATCGAATAAAATTGTATTAAAAAAACAATTGGAAGTTATTTTTTCTTTTTTCTCAATTAGGAAGATATGAACTTTTAGTATTTCGGGGAATGATATTGATTCAAGGTATGAGAGAATATCTTTTTCAATGTCTTTCCATCTTTTTCAGTAAAATTGATCTATTAAAAGCTTGCCATCAAATCCCAATGCTCAAAGATCATAAAGAAAAACAGCTATTTCTACGCCTTGTGGCCTCTTTCAATATGTTCGGATGCCTTTTGGTTTGAAAAGGTACATTTCAAAGAATGATTGATGGAGTATTGGGGGGGGGGGGGGTATAGAGGGATGTTTTGCATATGTCGATGACATACTACTATTTTCCACTGGAGAGAATGATCATCATGATCTGATTGTAAAAGTACTAGGAATTCTTAAGAATAATGGCTTGAGCCATAACGCTGACAAAAGTATGTTCAGTAAGAAAAAAGTAGACTGTCTGGGGTTTACAATCAGTTCAAATGGACTAACCCCCAATGATAAAAACATAAATGAGTTAAAGCACTTCGAAGTTCCTAAGACAGTAAAAGATATCAACAAACTTATTTATGGAGTCAGTAACTATTATAGAAGATTCATGCCCTATTTAGGCGAATTACTAAGCCCTTTTAATAATTTAATAAAGCGTAAAAAGGCTAATGCCAAAATAAGCTGGTCTCCTGAAATCGATCATCATTTCAAGAAATTTAAAAAAGGACTCGATAAAGTTACTTCTCTTACTAATTATATCTCTGGACAAGAAATACGTCTATGTGTAGATGCATCTGATATGGGAATTGGAGGTGTACTTGAACAAGGTAAGGGATGTTTGTTTCGTCCATTAGGGTTTTATGTATAGTAGATCATTGAATGAAAGGGAACAACGTTATTCAGCCTTTGCTCGTGAATTACTTGCTGTGAGGGATGTGTCGCGACACTTCAATCATTTGATTGAAGGACGTGAAACAATTTGTTTTACAGATCACAAGCCCTTGGTAGCTTCCCAGTTTGTTAAAAATCCAAAATGGCCAGATAAATATTTAAGATACTTTTCGGAAATTAACAAAAGGGGGATATTTTTAAAACACACATTTCTGGAAGGATAATATACCTGCAGATTTCTTATCAAGAATAGGCCTCTTACGATTAAATTTTCACTATTGGAAACAATTTAAAGACGAGTAAGATGATGAGAATGTAAGGTTAGTTAACCCTCTTGCTGAAAGAATTGAGATGGAGGATCAGTATATTTGGTGTGATGTGAGATCGAAGAGTGCTAGACCAATTGTTCCAAAATCATTAATGTCTGACTTAGTTCGAAAATTTCACGAAGACTCCCACAGAGGAATTAAAAATGCACAAAGGAAAATTAGCGGGCAATTTTATTGGCATAATATGTCAATGGATATTAAAAAAGTAATTGGTAAATGTGATGCCGGACATGGGTCAAAAATAATACGGTTAACTAAGCCTCCATTTGACCGTATAAAGTCCCCCGAACATAAGTTTTTCACGTGAATATTGATTTGATAGGCCCTTTTTCCAAAAGCCAATGGAAAAATTATGGCTTTAACAGCAGCAATAGATAGGACAACCAAGTGGTTAGAGGTAATCCTTTGGTTAGTGCAAATACTGAAAAAAATTACTCAAGTTTTCAAATCAAATTGGATATCCCGGTTTGGCTATCACAAACTAATTACTACAGTTTCAGTGGCCACTTTCGTTCACTGGTTTGGGGAAAATTTATGAGTAATTTTCAGATAAAAAATATTTTAAAACCTCCATATCACCCACAAAGGATCGAAAGGCAGCATCGGACGTTGAAGGAGGCCATTAGATGAACAATTGTTGATTCAGGACTAAATTGGGATGATGTTTTGCCTAGTATTCTTTTAGACTTAAGGACAACATCTCAGAATGGCGATAAGTTATCTCCTGCTGAGCAACCCGTTCGTTCTATTGGGACAATTTTTCCCTTTGAGAGGAGCTGTAAATTTAAATTCAACACGAGTCACAATAATAAAGAGGATATTTTCACAAAAAACAACCAACTTCTTTTTCCTTTTTATGTATTGTGTTGTGTGAAGACGTGCGTTAAGAGACTCCTCGGGATAGTGCTCATTCCATCCGAAATAGGAGCTTTTGGACAGAGTTTTTGATATCTACGTGTTCCTCACATCAGTGGCTACGGGTGAGAGTTAAAAACAATTGTGACTGGCCTTTTATTTGTGAAAATATTTGGCCTTTAAGTTCCCTTAAGGGAGTCCAAAGAGCGAGGGAGTTTTATTTATTTTCCTCCCCTTTTTTTCTTTTTCTTCTCACCTAAAGCGTTAAAGGAAAGTAGCGCATCGAAGACAATAACATATATTTTTTCTTTTTTTTATCAGACCCTCAATGCATTTTTCTCCACAAGAGGCGCTGTAGGCGATTAGGTGAAATAGTAGGGTTGTTTCATTAACATAATTTATTAATGTTATCTTATATAAAAGGGACGCCCAAGGATCGAAAGATTGATCCATCTCTATAGTTATGACAAATTTGTTTATATATGACGTAATCTTATTCAATTATATTTTTGAAATGCAATAAACTATAATCTATAAGTGCCAATGATCGGAGATATTTCGTTGGACCTTCTAAATGTGACAGTTGACAAGACCGCCGGTTTCGTGTCCCACGCTGCAAGGTCCTTTACCACTTAAAGAGTTGAAGATAAGTTGTCGACATCCATGAAGGCCGGAGCTCGAAAGGGATCATGATCTGGGTGCCTCCTCCAACGGTAATCATACTTTCTAACGACAAGAAAAGGGAGCTCTCCCAAGACACCTCCATCATGAAGGAGGCTTTGTCCCTGAAGATAGTCAGGATATGTATTTCCTGTCGCTCTATGATCGAGAATCATAGCAACCGATGATGATATATCTGTTCCTTCAATTTAATATCTCTGCATTTTTTCTCCTTCATTGTTTTATAACTATTTGAGAACTACAGACCTCATGATTCATCTCAGCGCCTTTTATATCAAGAGAGGATGATATAAGTCGCCTTCGCTTTAGGCATCTTTTACGGGAATGGTACAATTGAAAGGAACTCATGACGTTCTTGACATTCTCGTTGTCGTAAAGAACGACTTTAAGGAACTTGAGTATTTAATTTCACTGATAAAATAATCTAAAAATAAATCACAAAAATGCGATTGCCAAAATTAATCATAAACATCTCCGATTTTCTCAGATCAGTATATCTCCACGACACTCATCAACGAACTCCTTGCCTAACAACTTGACAAAACTCTCCTTCCGGAGGGAAATCAGCGAGACAATATTTATTCTTCCCTAAACCTTAGGACAAAATAAGTTTATTCAACTAGAGTGGGATGGGAGGAAAAGTATTTGAAATATAAAAAACTATGTGGTATATAATACAGGCGTGTATAATGATCAAATCCATTTAATTTAATTGAAAACTACTTTTAACTTACCTTGTTGAAAACAATATTTTTTTCATATTGATTAATGAATATTATATGTTTGCGTTTCTTTCAGGTCGTCTGCGGACTATTTATCATCTTGCCATAGTGATTAATCTGGAGAACGGTTTTATGCTTCCCAAGTTTCTTGGATCTGGTGCATCTCTCCTCTTTTCTATAGTTTGACTAAATTGCCTTGGGTTTCCGCCCATATCATTTAAGACCTAGACCTATAATTTGAAATTAAGTGTTACAAGTTTTATGCATTTTATAAATTATATTATACATGTTTTGAAATAAACTATTTGCAAAATATTTATGACTATTCATTTTAACGATAACAACAAAAACATATTTACAGAAACGTTCAATTATTTAAATGTCATCTATTTGCCATACTTTTGGAGCCTAGTTGACTGTTGTATTTGCCGTAATTTTTGATCTCTTGCGCTTTTTAAAAAGTTTTCGCGAAAATTACCAATCTTAATCTAATGAATCGGTTCATGAGCTTATCTTTTAACGAATAGCAAGACGGAATCAAATAGAAGTCTTTAGTGATAATATCACAAGCATTTTTTATTTTATTCGAAAGGTTTCTTTTTTGAGCTTTATATAAATCTTCTTTCATGTTTCTTATGGATTTTTCTATAGGTAATATAACATTTTGGAAGACATCATTTGAACAATAGACTAAACTCTGTCCTGTGTAATCAGATAAATTAATAAGTTTGGTTAATTCGTCGTCATAGTTTTCATTATTGGTGCTTTTTAAAACCGATAAGCATGATTCACAATGTGAATCATATTTTTCGACTTTAAAAATTATATACCCCGACAAGTAATATAAAATATTAATTTCACTTTTTGACAGTTGGGGTGCACTGGATAAGTTTAGTATAAATTGCGGAATAAAATCAGCATCCAAGAAATTATGCTTTTGTTCAGCATACGAATCTTTTAAGTCAAATATCTCAGCTAAAAAAGATGAGTCATCATAATTGTAATTACACGATTTTATATCTTTCATGAACTGGCTTAAACAAATTAATCTTAGGATATATTTAAATTCTTTTGCAGAAGGAGAAGGGTTTGTGGCTCTTATCATGCTAAAAACATTTTCCAAGCAGTCCGATGATAAATGGGAGGTCATGACAAATTTAAGACCTCCACGAAGCAGTTCATCTTGAACGTCAATAATTGGCATGCTCGTTAGAATTGATCCAGTTTGAGTTGGTTTCTAACAAACTCTACTGTTGGATTTTGAAATAATTTTTTTTTTTATGATATTTATAAAACCCATTAGAAAAACGATTACATTCTCATAATGAGTTTCATTTTCAAGACTAAATGCATATACTATTCGTCTTGAGCATACAAGTTCATACCATTTTTTCAATGTGTCGATGAACCAAGCGGTGGTTAGCACGCACTTGTCACAAATACTTTCTTTAACCATATATCTAAGTGTCCGGCTTACCTCATTAGACCAAAAATTCTAAGCCGGACCAACTTTCATTTTATCATAATGACTAACATTTATTGTACTCAAATCAAATTTGCAAGCGGGTTTTAGTACAAAATCTCTTCGAAAATTAGCCACCATTTCGAAATGTTGTAAAGTTATTATATTTGAACTTAGATTCTCTGATTGAACAATCTCCTGAGATAAAACGATATCATTGGAAAAAAGGAGATTTCGCCAATTTTTAATTAAGTGTGACGGATCAGCAATAAAATGAATGTTTTTAGATTGATCTACTGGATGATTGACTTTATTGATGTATTTTGATTTTATTCCACAATTTATACCAAATCATTTCCACATTGCCAAATTTTGTGACCCCATGTCAGATGAAATGCTTATGATGTCTATTCCTATTTTATGAGACATCTGAATTATCTCAGTGATAATTGGACCTAAGCTTGTGCCATCATATGCATTTGGATTAAAATAATAGCCCACTACTTGCTTCCATCTCACAGAGGAAACACCCGAAAGCATGACTACAAGGGCTTTTGTTGCATCACCTGTAGAATGAGGCAAAGTTGATTCGCCCATTATGGAGCCACTTTTAGTGTCGTAATCCAACGAAACTTTGACAGAGCATTCGTCTAATGTTAATGATGCCTTCCTGTCAATATTGGACATACTCCTTACTTTAATTTTTAACATTTCGAAGACTTCAAAGGCAATTCCATCAATAAACATAAAAAACTCGGTTTTTTGTAAAGTTGTAATGCAGGGAAGGGGCAAATATTCTCTCAATAGTTCATATCCTGACTTTCCACAAGCCATTCGTAATTTCAGAGCATCCTTGATTGATTCATTAGAAAAGATTAGGTTTTTTGAATTTTTATGTTTTAAATTTTTCAATAAATCTGAGTTAAAACCTTTCAACTGAAAAATACTTTCCTCTTCAAGACGGCATATTTTTTTGCGCACAGTTTTGATAGTTTCTTTCAATGAAGATATGACAGATTTTTTATGTTTGATATCTTTCAAATACGTATGGCAATCATGACATATAGTTTGAACAGTGATCTCTTTTAAATCAATTTTATCGGATATAATATTGGCTGTAACTTCTTCAGGGTTTTGCATTTTATTTGGTAATGAAATCATCGCCTGCTCTTCAGTAAACGAAGGGGGGATGGAGACCACCTCTTCTTCGGAACGTTGATTTTTCTTGCTGTAAGTATGATCAGATTGAGAGAGAACTTGAATCCTCGGAATTGCTTCAAGTGTTAGAATTTTCTTGCGCATTGTTGTATTTGGATGAAACATGCTTGCTTCAAAATGTTTTTTGCAAATCATTGAAGTAGGAGTTGGTTTCCAATGAGAAGGATATTTTAGACTGGACAGCCATTGTTTCCTTCTTGTAATCTCGTTGGGGCTTTTCGGAAATGGAAACCGGAAGAGCTGAACGTTGCCATAATTTTCTTTGAATTTCTTTGAAGCGAAATAGTTATATTAAAGCCGTATTGCTAAAAAATATAATTTAAGGATCGATGAATGATAGTAATATTTGGATGAGATTGATATATTTGAATGAGATTGATAACAACAACAACTTTGTGACGTAGCAAATTTGTTGCAGAGCGACATCTTTGAAGGAAAACATGCAACGCGAGGTGCGTGAAATATTTCAGGCAAGCCGGGGCGATGCGTTACTTTCCTTTAACGCTTTAATAATAACATACATACATTTTGCTTATTCTCCTTTAAGTTTTTTCAATCTCTTAGAATTATTTGTCATATTTTGACTGCTTGTTTTTCTTTTGTTTTTGTGAATTTGATCATTGATTTCCGAAACATAATTTTTGGACATACAATTAAATTTTTTAGCAGCGATTTATGGAATAATTTTTTCAAAGGAATGGTCTTCTTCGCATTCTGCTAAAATAATTTCCAAAGCGTAAGTATTATTTTCCAAAAGTTTAATAAACGAAAGAACAAAAATATTTTTTGAAGAAGGGGAAGAAATCAACTCTTTGAAGATACTTTTTGAATTTTGAATTTCTGAAAAATGTATAAACAAAGGAGGACGTTAAAAAAAGAACTTCAGAAGGACGAGTTAGCCCACCTCGATTAATTGGATCTAAAAGTTTACTTTCATCATCAATATTTTATAAGGAGAATAATTTAACATCGAACTTTTTATTTAAAGCTGTCAATAAATTATGGCGAGAATGACAGGCTATAGTTTTACATAGGGAATACGCGATATAACCAGAATAAAAGTAAACTATAGATACGTCATTAATATACTTAAATGAATCTTTAAAAGTAAAATGTTTTATATTGGAAAATATATTTAAAGAAGAACACTTAATCGTTTCATTTGTTGAATTTATATCCTCAGAAAAATGATATTCCAGATCTTTCAGTGAAATTTTGCCTAAACTTATGATATTCTTCATTCGAAGGCATTTTTCTGAATCCAAATATTGGCGCACGCTTAATTCAATATTCGTCCTACATCTTCTCTTATAGAGTCCAAACCGAGCTTCAATACAATCTGAATTGATGTGGCCAAGAAGAACGTAATTGACATCAGTTTCTTCGAGCAAATCTTCAGCCAATTCGCATAAGCCTTTTGAAGTTTGTTTAGCTGCTAAAAAAGTGTCACGAGTAAGACTTGAGGCTTTATCTCCCGCTGCCTCCCATTCGTTCAGCCATGATGTAAAGTCTCGCAAATATTCTAATTGAGAGGAATTAGAAGTAATGGCTCTTTTCCAAGGGTTTCTTTTATGAAAGCCTATTTGCGGAGAACGGGTATTAATTATCATCCACCACCTCCCAAAAATTTGCCGTAACCATCCAATCTTTTTTTTCTTCTTCACTCCCATAGTGACGTAAAGCGGCAATGGTAGACTCGTGAAATAGACTGTTCGTCAGCTTAACGTTCATATTTTCTAATGTACATGGTACAATACTCGTTCTGTGAGCTTATGAGCTATTTTTAATGGTTGCCCTAATTAAAAATTGTATAGATTTACAATATCTATAGTGCCATATTTCCTTCTATTTTTTGGCCTCTGAAATTTGGACAGACAAAATGGCCACGAGACACGAAGTTATTATAGAAGTTTTTCATAATGTGAACAGAATCAAACAATAAATACATTTTCCTATTCACTTTGTGGGCGTCACAAATGGTGGCTCGAACAATAAATCCAATTTCCGTTACAACTTTGATCATTTGATTAAAGATGATCTTTTTAATTGTTCCAAAATTCAAAGTCAAAACAGGCTGCATAACTATTGTGTCATGATAAACTGAATGGAAGCTCTTAATCATGGCACAAAATAGGGTCTTAGTTACTTGATCATCATCCACCCCATAAAAATTCCCAGCAAAATATTCAACTCGTTTTGTACAATATGTTTCGTCAAAAATTATACTAATATTTTTATCCCTATTTTGACTTAGAGCCTTGAAGCGAGCCTTTAGGTAAGTTATTGTAGAGTCAGCCAATCCAGTTTCTAAATTCAAAGATGAAGAAAGTTCCGTAAGGCGACGTATTGTAGGTAATGTGAGAACTTCTTTACGTAAATCTCTATAAAGACTCGCTGAGAAACCTTTCCAGGACATAGATAAGGCGTACAAGGCAGGACTGTATCTCCGTTGTTGTGGACATTTAAACAACAAGGATAATTGTTCAATCCAAAAGTTTAATTTCTTATCATTTGCTTCGTCCAAATGGGGCAAGATATTTGTCAAATGATTTAAAGCTGAGTTTAATTCATTTTCCAAGCTAAATAGTTGATTGGTGGAAGAGTTTGATGTTAATGAATTTAAGAAGGCCAAAAGATTAAGAAGGGTGTCACATTTTGTAATATGACTGTTCTTGGTGATATGTTCGAGATGATTAAAAGATAGATCTCTATCTTTCACCCTGAAAAATACAACATAGCAGGGAATAAAGTCATCGTAGTTGTATGAATCAGTACTAATAAGAAAATACTGAGGAATAATCAAGTTTTGATATGTGAAAAACAAAATATAAAAACGAAGGTTAAGGAATGAAGTTTGGCTTACCGTATATGGATTGTCATTTCTTCATTAATCTTTAGACTGAAGTCTATTGACGGTCCTCCATGACTAAAGTTCATCTTGAAGAACACCAGCTCTTTATCTTTTTCATCATAATGTTCTTGAACGCCGCTCGGAAGGCAAGTCCTATCCATTTTAATTTGAAGCTCTTCGAGAGTTAAAAATGAGTTGGCCTCTTCAAAAGCCTTAATCTTTTTTAAAATTCGCTCGTTTTCATTAAGGAGTCGTGAGGAGGAGGTTGAGGTGGAGGAACGCTTTGGAGGAGGCTTTTTTGAATAGTAGTGAGGAAGATTTGGAAAATTGGAAGGGACGGCATCTTTTTTTGATATCTTAAGACAAAGAGTTTTTCCAGATCTGTCTGAACGTGATGGATTAGAGTCAGTAGACTCTGGCTTATAATCGGAGGGCATGAAATGTACGTCACACAACACAGAATGTCTTGAAGGTATCTAATTTTTTCGCCGAACAGCTTTTGTCCAGAGTTGGCGTAGGGACTCATCCTTGGGGAACATATGAAACCGTCTCTTTTTCCCTCATTGGCCTTTGGTTTGTAGCCACTCTTGCAACCCGGAGCAACACAAACCTTCCCCATTGTCGTCTAGTTTGAAGATAAATAGGTAGTTCTAAAACGATTCCTCTACACACTTCCACTACTTCATTTACGCGGCAAATAAATAAATTAGTCGATCCCACTTTGTATTTGTGTTTTGAAAGGTTGCGCGACTTTACCATTCCTGATTGTTTTAGTATTCATTGATTGGATCTATACGTGGACGATTTGACCCTTTTTGTAGAAGCCCACTCAGAAGCTCAGTTGACTAAGCGAATTGATATACTCTTCTACTTTTTGAAAATAATTGCTGTTAGGTCTGGGTTATATGTAAATGAAGAAAAAACTTCAATTGTTCCCTTAGGTCTATGGAAACCATCTAGTTCTACTAATGTCGGAGGGTGTAAAATGAAAGACCGAACTAATATATTGGGGATAGAATGGACCTCACACGGACCCGGCCCTTCCAATTGGTTGAATTTAAACCATATGGCAAGGAAATACTGTTTCGAATGGAGGTCTCGCAATATTCTCTAGATAATCAATATGTATTATAATATGCTTGTATCTCGGGTAATTTATGTGGCTACTGCAGTTCCTTCAGTAGCAAAAAAAGGCCATAGCAGAAGAGGATGTCTGGTTAGGGATTTTGTTCCATGGTAGATATATCTCTGCAGTTAAAAGGCCTCGAAAGCAGTTAGGGGAGGGATTTCGTTCCTGGTAAATATTCTTCCAAAGATATATAGTAAAATTATTGTGGATCTCAACCAGAATCCTTTTTTGGAGTGGAGGAACTAAATAACCCATTCTTCAATATATATTTTGCTCATGCTTGGATCGTTACTTTCCAACCCGACCATAAAGGAGAAGTCCTATGAATGGTCTGCAGTTCAAAGAGTTTTGTGGACAGGGAATCCCATTTACGACTACAATGGTACAATTGATATTATAGTCCAAAACCGCCATAAGAGTCATTTTTTTGCTAATCTCCCTTGCCCTGAAGATCTTGAGTTTATTGCTCTTTCTGAAAATTGCATCACAGTGCACGACCTAAAGCCGAAGTCCGTCTTCGATAGTGGGAGGTTCTTTTTTCCTCTGAGAAGAACAGCTCAAAGTCACTTACCACTCTTGCCATGGTATTTGAAATTCAAAGATAGGGATATAAACAATGAGGTTGCAAATAACCTCTGTGAAATGTTTTTGCGACTCCTAAGCCTTTCTTCTATTTGGAAGAATCGAATAATGCGTTCGACTTCTGGACATTTTTATGATAAGACTTTTACTGTTCAATTTCAGATCTCCAATGACCTAATCTTTTACAACCACCATTGTAAAGATTGCGGTGAGCTCTACCCCGAAACTCTACACACCTTCTTCGACTGTCCGACTCAGGTATTGTAAGGAATTTCTTACAATTAAACATAAAAGCCGCTTCTCCGACCGATCTAAGGGCAACAATGCTGTTCGGAGTCGATACCAACCACAATATCGAAGATGACGAAGTCAAATCCATAAATATTACTCTTCGAGGTATAAAAGCGTACATCACCAGGGCATTAACGGATGGGACTCAATTAGAAACGTCAAGCATCCGAGCAACAATGATAGCTACATCAGCGAGATATTCGACATTCTCAGTCAAGATTCCGAAGATATTTGGACAGGAATGGGACTTCGCGGGAAATCTTATGAAATTTTTCCCTTCCAGTTCCGCACGACATTTGAAAACATGGAACTTTATAATACAACAGTATGATAAATTCACCCCAAGAAACTCTTAAACCTCTTTTTACAAAAAATGTTTTTATTATGTTAGGTAATTGTTTTACTTTTATAGTCCACCCTGATATGGGGGTCTTGTTTTTTTAAATAGGGTCTGCTTTTTAACCATTCAATCTCTTTGTTTTTTTATAAGTAAGAGAGTAAATAAATATTTGGAGACTTATTAGAAAGACTGGTTTGTATGTGTGTGTGTATATACATTATACATTTATTTAGTTTTTAAACATTAGTGTACGAAACCATTTCCTTGAGTTAATTTTCCCCTAGTTAAATTTTAGTCAAAGAAAAGTTGTTTATCCACCCTTTGTCGCAAATTATATTATAGTGTATCGTTGTTCTTTTTTATAATTGAGTTGATAGGTCTTTAAGGGGCATTTAATTTTTAACTACAATGTTAATTTATGTTTTTCATAATACAATTTGTCCTTTGAACGTTTATAAATAATTTATATATAACTTTGTATATAATTTATGAAATAAATAAAGACCTTGCTTTTGAGGGAAAAAAAAAAACTCGTAATGACTCTGAATGAATCAAGGATAACTGATTTTTTTTGGTCACCAACGTCACCCAATGAGCTTGCTAAAATATGGGTATGTCCAAAATAATATCCCTGAATTTCAGAGGTGGAAGAGATTGTCGTATGCTCTGATGAAGCAGTTATTCACATTAAACCCTGATATTTTATGTCTTCAGGACATTAAAACAGTTACCTCTTCAACATGCTTTCAGAATTGCGAAAAAATGTCTTCCGAATATATTTCATCACTTTTTTCTGGATCGGGCAAGAGAGGCGTTTTGACATGCATCACAAAAAGAGTGTTTTTGAAGCCTTTATTTGTCAAGGAATACATCAATGAAAGTGACTGGCACAAAATTGTCATTCACACTTCGGGTTGACCATTCTCTCTCTTCAATGTATATGGACCTAAACTCTTCCAATGTTACTGTTCATTGTGGATGTTGACAAGCCCTCACATCTTTACACAAAGTTTCCAATACTTTTTAAACTCATTAATAGACTTCGGCTTGTAGATTTGAATAAAAAATTCAATCCTGAAGATAATATTTCCTGGTCTAATAGTAACATATCTTCTAGAATTGATTTTGCCCTAATGTCTACATAGTGTCTTAGTCAGAAACATAAAGAACGCTTTTCTATAAACCAGAACCATCTTCTGACCATAAGACCATTGATATTATTACCTTTACACTATCTGCCTAAAAAATTCCAATTTAGGGTTCCAAAATGGATATATGATCAGAATGAATTTAAGAATAAGTTAAGTTATAACCTTTCGAGAAATATGAGTAGAATCACTAATAATAATTCTCTCTTCTTCCTAAGGAAATGGCTCCTTATCTGTTTGCTATTGGCGAACAAATGTAAAAATCGGGTACGATGCCGCGCTCCCTTTCTAAAGGAAGAATTGCACTTATTCCGAAGAAAGGAGATGGGACAGATTTTAATCACTGGAGGCCTATCACTGTTTTAAATTAAGCTTATAGAATTTTATTGGCTATTTTAGCCAAGCAAATTGAGCCAATTTTAAATATAACATAAAGGATGAACAGAAGGGAAAAAGAGGAAAATAACGGATACATCACGAAACATTAATGCAGCTATAGAATCACTTCACGAAAAGTAATAAATTTAGTGCATTGAAGGCTGTTGATTTCTGTAAAGCTTTCGATTTGGTTCATCATAATCACATGTTAAAATTGATAAAAATACTTTTACCTAAACGTTATTTTAACCCCATAAGAGCTCTGTTTAGTCAACGGCTCTTCGATTATCTCTTTGGATGACAAATACAATACACCATTTTTACTCAAGAAAAGTTGCAGACGGGGTTGTCCTGTAGCTCCTCTTCTTTTCATCGCTGCAACCCCTAAGAAGAAAATATACTGGGTTTGAAATGAAGGAAAACATCCAATAGATCTCTACGCGGATGATATGACGTAAATGGTGCAAGCTACTTCTGAAAGTCAACTTATGATGTGTCGAATTAATGTTTTACTGTCCGCTTTAAAAAAGTTCTCAATTAAATCAGGCCTAACCATAAACTATGCTAAAACAGCCATATTGGGATCCCGAGCAACACATCACTATCGGTTGATGTAAAGTTGTTAAATCAGTTAAGTTTCTAGGGATAGAATGGATGAAAGAAGGAGCATCGCAAAATGACTGGACAAAGTTGAATGTAATGATTTATAAACAGATACAACGATGGCGCAGTTTTTCTTTACAAAAACGCATTGATCTTTATAATAGTCGTATAATTCCTCTTGTTATGTATAAAGCAGCTTCAATTTCCTCCTTGACTGAGTCTGCAATAGCGGAAGAAGAAGATGCTTGGCTGCAACGCCTCTTCCACATAAACTATATCCCTTCTCTCAAGAGACCCAAGAATAGGATTGATGGTGTATTATGTCTACTCGCTTCCGAAGTGCTATAAGAAAATAATAGAGGATTTAGGTTCACATCCAAATTAAGAATGCCGACTGGCTTATAAGTCTTCCAAGTATACTATACGTGGTTACATATGGGTACGCTTTTAACAAATCAAAAACTTGAAGAATTATCTACTCTTCTTGCGTCAATGCAAATTAGTTTATGCAAAACCAATCCTGTCTACCACTCTGATACACATCGGTAGACATAATACACCAAAACAGAAATGTCAAACCTTTTTTAATAGATTTGGCGAGCCCTCTCGTTTAGAAGAAGCCGCTCTGTTATATGGAATTTTTACTTTTCATGACCTGAGATCGGATTCCCCTTTTGGCAGAGGAAGGTTTCGGTTTCATCTTCAGAGATCTCTAAAACCCATATGCTCTTCTATGCCCTGGTTTTCAAAACTAATATTCGACAAGCAAACATCGAATGAAGTACGAAATAATAGAGTTTTTAAATCTTGTAAGTCTTCCTTCGTAATGGGGGAAATAATCTAAAATTCAACTTGTGGAATCGCTGACGGGTCCAAATTCACGGCTCATTTCCAAATCTGCGCAGACCTCATTAAATTTTATTATCCTTGCAATAATTGCAGATTTATATTCAATAATACATTTCACGTCCCCATGGATTGTCCTCTACTGAAGACGATCAAGCACTTTACTCATCTAAGTGTTTGTGGTAATTCGAACGTGATTAGAGCTACAATTCTTTTTGGAACATTCAAAAGAAGAAGAAGAAGAAGGAAGATCTCTCCTCATCAAAAGGCTGCTGAATTTGATCTGCTCAACATGAAATCATTCATTGCGAAGAGACTCCTTATTCAACCCCCTCAATAAAAATTCTCAATTCATCGTCATGGGCCGGAGATTCGATAAAGTTTATTCCTTCAAATTTCCTTCTCGAATACCTAAAACTCATCAAATCCACAATAAGACGAAATCAACGCTTTATATTGAATAAAAAATAATATTTTTTAATAAGGAACTTTATATGTTAGGGTTGTTTGTCTTTAGAGAGGCATTTAGCATTATAATCGACAGACATGAACGAAAACATGGCCACAGCAATGTAATTTCTTATCCAGCCAAAACAAAAGAGAAAAGGTGCGATAAAAATGGCTACATTCAATTGGAAGCACTTAACCTCCATCCATTTCTATGATTTATAATGTTCATTACCTCCGCCGAAGGAGGTATTGTTTTCACTGGCGTTTGTTTGTTTGTTGGTTTGTTTGTTTGTCAGTAGGATAACTCAAAAAGTACGGAACGGATTCGGATGAAACTTTGTGGAGTTGTTGGAAATGCCAAAAGAAACAAGTGATTAAATTTTGGCATCTCTGAGTGCTTTTTTAATTTGCAAAATGAGCAAAATACTACTAATAATAATAGTGAAATGGGGTCTCTATTCAGGGAGTAGGAAAGAACAAACGCTAAAAAATATTCATTGACGTATTATTGTTCATTTATCAGCTAAGGACTACGTCACTGGGTGCTTAAACTTCTTTCTCTTCCCGTCTTCCTCTTAATATTAAATAAAATATAACGCCAATATTAAGAGCATGATGGAGAAAAGAAAGAAGTTTAAACATCCAGTGACGTATATTTGAATTGACTAATAACTAGTATGACGTCAATGGATGTTTTTCAGGATGGCTCTCTCCTCACTCATTATTCACCAAACACACCTACTTATGTAGACATATATGATTGGATTGTAATTCCGTTAAGTGATTCATTTGGTGGGGATCGGCGGAGGTTTGCACTCTCTGAGTGTATACATGCCTCTAGTTAATGTTTTGCTTTTAACTGTCTTCAGATTGTGTTTTTTTTGTTGCCTATTTGGCAGGGCTGTTGATGAGCGATACTTTATTATATTTAACCATGTGAACCAACATCATCCCCCTGCCGTAGTTTGAATTCAAAGGTTGTATATCAAGCTGATGTGTACCTAAGTTGTGGTATTCCTCTCTTTTCTAATGGTTATATTGATCTCTATAGTGTATTTAGTATTTAGGCGATCAGAGCTTTTGAATTGAGAATTGTCAAGTCAATATTCTTTGATTCCGGAATAACCAAAATAAATGAGTGCTTGAATTATATTTTGTTGGCCAATTATGTAATCCAATGAGGGGTGGTGATATAAGTTATTACCTCCGCCGAAGGAGGTATTGTTTTCACTGGCGTTGGTTTGTTTGTTGGTTTGTTTGTCAGCAGGATAACTCAAAAAGTACGAACGGATTCGGATGAAACTTTGTGGAGCTGTTGGAAATGCCAAAAGAAACAAGTGATTAAATTTTGGCATCTCCGAGTGCAGAATTAAGATGCAAAACGAGCTAAATACTAATAAATATTTCAAGTTAGCCTACTTTGCCAATAGATGTCGCTGTGCTGTGAAATTGGGTGCCGGGAGCGTCTTTCTCTCGGAATTTCCGTCGAGGGGAACCCTCCCCCGTCCCTCTACGCCGCCCCAGTCGTGAAAAATCCGCCTCGGAAGGCTCATAAGGACCCCGTGACGGCGGAGGTTTACACTCTCTGAGTGTATACATGCCTCTAGTTAAAAAAAATTAAAAATTATTATCAGAAGTTTCTATTTTAACTTAAAATAGAAACTTTGATAATAATTGTTACAAGCATGAGCTAGTTTGTTGTAAGCTATACCAAAGTCTTTCAAGGTATGTATAAATCTCATCCAGGGGATGTAGTTAATAATTGTTACAAGCTTGGAGATCCTCGACGAGCATAGCTGGTTCCGGTTGTTACAAATAGAGCTCACATGTACTCTTACCAAAGTCTATTTTAAAAACTTAAGCACCTTTATTATTAACCTGTCTTATGTTTAATACCTACGACTGCAATTCTTAATTTTTATAAATGAATCAACGTCTTCTATAAATAATAATTTGAACACCTTCCAATAAGCTGAGCTTTAAAATCCCACCCGTTTAATGAGTCTAAAATTCTTGGGGGGGGGGGGGGGGTAGTATAGTATTGTATAGTAAGAAATAAAAAAGCTTAAAAATAATTTTTGTTTTAGAACGACCACGCTCCCTTACCCTCCTAGAACAACCATGCGGTCAAAATGACCGTAGCTATAAATTATTGATATTTATTGAAAATAACTTATATTTAAATATAAGCATAGGTTTAGTCATAATATTTTCTATTATATTTAAGGTTAAAGTTTTTTTTATTGCATACATTTGCTACATATTACTTTCTTATAAGTATTTCCTATACATTTACCACAAACAGGTACTTTACATTTACAACATTCTTCTGTAGTTTTGTTGCCTTTACATTTTTTAACTTGACACTGCCTCCTCTTTCTTGAGTTGAAGGGTCATCTTTTGATTTATGTGCATGAATGTATTGATGCTAGAGTTCCTTTGACAATTGAAGAAGAAAATCACGACGTGTAATTTGTTTACCGGTGACTTCTCTATAGATGATTGTTGCATTTATTCCAGCTAGATCCAATACGTTGTAGAAAAAATGAACAGGCCATCGACAAGATCCAGCTTTGGTAGAATATAAGCGGGCCATTTGGTCGACGATATCAGCACCGTACTTTGTTGAATTATAGTTCTGTACAGTTTCAGGAATCATCTTTTTCCATTATCAATAGCCACAGTTTTATGCAAAGTGCTCAACAACAAAACGTTTTTAGATGGTTTACACTGGTAGACTGTTAGTGTTGTTTGATTATTTCTTAGTATTCGTGTCGTATAGCGATCTTCACGAGATGATTTGATGCATTGTGGTACTTCTCTACGAATCCTATTCATAGTACCAACAAGGGTTGTCTTTTTTGCTTTTAACTTCTGAGCAAGTTTCAATGACGTTAGAAAATTATCCGTCGTTACATTTCTTCCTTTCCCTGTGTAAGGTTCCACAAGACGGAGAACAACATATTCCGATAGTGACTGGTTGTTTGGACGGGAATCATCTTTTCCAAGATATGGGAATCCATTCAAGCAGTACATACTTGGATTGAGCATCAACTGCCAACCAAAATTTTCTACCAAACTTATCTGGTTTAGTTGCAATATACTTTGTAAAAGGGCACATTGCCTTTGTTGGAAAGAGTTGTTCGTCAACAGATATGTCTTGATGGGGTTTATAACATGTTACACAATTTTCTATAAATCTATTCTATATTGTTGAAACCAATAAAAATTTATCAGTTCTCAAGCGTGAAGATCGTGTTGATTTTATATCAAAACAAAGAAACCTCATGATTTGATTGAAACGATTGCGTGTCATTGTTTCTCTAAAACATTGGGGACCCCAATTTTTGTGCCAAAGGTGTTCAACAGATTGGCCTTTGGCCAGAACTCCTCTAGGAATCATGATTCCAATCACAGCATAAATTTTCTTCGTAAGATGTAGACCAATCGTTACAATCCATCTTAGATCTTGCATCTGTTGCAGTGCATTCTTTTATGTGTTTTATGATAATATCATCTATGAATAAGTTGAATGCACTAAGCATACAACCATCAACAATTTTACGTTTGGTCAGTGATGTAGGTCCAGGTGATTCACGAAGAATATTATGCAATCCGTATCTTCCGCTATGGCTGTCAGGTTGCTGAACTATATCCCACTTAGTGCCATCTTTTGCAGTCAGAATATCATTTGTTGCATGTTCCTCTTCGCCATAATATTCTCGTTGACTTGTAGCTATATAAATCGAACATAAATAAGCAGTTACATAAATGTAAAATTATGAGTACTAAAAAATGTCGAAATGCACTAAGAAAATCTTATAAATATTTGTTATGTGCAAATGTAAGAAATATTAGCGGCTATACCTGTTGTCGTTGATATTCCCAAGTCTTTCTTTCATCTGTTGTTGCATTTTGTGAAATGTCAACGTCACTGTCTGATGAGGAGTCCTTAGCCTGAGGATAGTATTCACTTTAATTAGAACTAGAACATTCTTCGTCTTCAGACACAAACGGCGAAATCGATTGCAAATAATCCATTAGTTGATGGTATTGAGCACTTTTTTACAAGACATCTTTCAGTATGACAGCCAAATATTCTGCGAATAACTGCTCTTGTTTTTTTTGTACAAACATGAAACTGCGTCATACAACATGCACATATGCATCTTTCAGTAAAGAAGGGGGATAATGCGTCTAAAGAAATCAATTTGTAGCCGTTGGAGATAATAAAAAGATAACTTATACGTAGTATACATAAAGTAAATATTATTGCGGTCAAAATGACCGCATGGTCGTTATAGGTATTTTATGTTGTATCTTTAAAACTATTGATCAAATTGAAAAATAATTTTGCAAAAAGAACAACAACTATGACATAGGAAAAGTCAACGGGTATCAATCTTATTGAAAAAGAAATGCGCTATTTGTTCATGTTTCAATTTTAAAATGCGGTCAAAATGACCGCATGGTAGTTCTAGTGTAAGAAGCTATAATATAAATAATATGTACTAGCGAGGACCCGTCACACAGTGACGCTTTGTGTTTTTTAACAGCATAATAAATAACAAAGAAAATATCCTTTTTAAATAATAATGTTATTTATTCCAATGAGAAAATATTATAATAAAATACAAAGAAAAAAATGAAAGAAATCCCTTAAGTGGAGTCAAGCACTTCCCGATATATTACGTTGGGTGTCACTGTTTTATTTCCTCCAACCTCCACCTTCACACATGCCATATACTTTGTCCTTGAGAAAGCCACATATAACTGACCATGTGGGAAATCTGGACTTGGCAGATAAATCCCCACTTTCTCAAAAGTTTTGACCCTGTGCCTTCGCATGAACTACACTTCATACTTTATAACATGGGTATATATCTGTCATATTTTTCACTCTAGGGCGGAAATAATTTTTCACACTAAAAAACTATTCTGCTTGAGCGTGAGATATGAGTACCTCAACTCTTGAGTTCTAAAGACCCCTAATTTATTACCTCATCTCAATTGTATTTTTGCTTAGAGTTCAAAAATGTATATTTGTATCTTGGTATGTATTTTTTCAAATAAATGGATAAATTGGCATTTAAATTTCAATGGCTATATCTGTATGTATATATATGACGTATGACAGAGGAGCAAAAGTATGTCATACATTATTTTTTTGGCTCAATAATATCCCCCAATTAAAATACATCTCCATGCTGAATTGCGATTTGATCAATCTAGTGTTTAAGCTGCTACATCCACATGACATGACTTTTTAGGGTATTATTATATAGATAGTGGCATTCATTTTTTCTTTTTCCCTTTTTATTTAAAGTTTGATCGCTCTTAAAAATGGAGTTATTGAAGATACTTACCAACATGTAAATATCAAAATTCTTAGAAAGAGTAGCTCTTTGAAATATATGTAATGAAAAATACATTTGTTTATCAAAACCTAGAAATCCAACTTTCAATTGGTCTTTTCTAGCCCATTGTGGCCATAAAGACAATTATTTTTTGACCAATATAATCTCCAGATAGACACACATTTCTGTGTCAAATTTCAACTCGATCCATCAAGTGGTTTGGCTGTAACATACAAAATTGTCGTGTTTTTGTGTTCGTTCCTAGGGTATTATTATATAGATACTGAAAAATATGCAAAACTTGGTCATTTTACCAAAATATATGTAATTTTTTGGGCCTCTCTGATTATTTTTTCACCTTAAATTAGTCTCCACCCCCACTAATATGACCATGTCATTTCCAAAACATTCATACCATTTTTGTACTTAAGCTCTCTGATACAAAACGAGCTGATCGAACTCCTTGCCAAACGTGTCCAGCAAGACATTTTAGATGAATTACGCCCATCTCCATTCTTCTCGGTGATCATGGGACCAACACAAGATGTGGCGAAAGTGGACCAGATGAGCCAAATTTTTAGATATGTCGTTATTGAGTGAGATAGCCAAGGGGTTGCCACTGATGTTGCAGTCAAAGAATCTTTTGATGGCTTTCGTGAAGTTACCGACTCATCCGCCAGTGAACTAACCAAGGAGATAATCGCGTCTCTGCAGGAGAGCGGGCTGGACCTTTCCAAATGCAGAGGGCAGGGGTACGATGGTGCCGCTAATATGAGCGGCATATACAGTGGTGTTCAGGCAAGAATAGTTGAGAAAGAGTCGACTGCCGTGTATGTGCATTGTGCCTCAAACAACTTGAATCTTATCCTCAATGATGCGGTGAGGATATAAGAGGTGAGACATTTTTTTGATGTTGTAGAGCGTATTTATGTGTTTTTTTGGACACAGTATAAAGAGATGGGCAATGCTCATAAATGCAGATCGGAATGAGACAACAGAAAACGGCTCCAATATCACACTTAAGAAGTTGTACCCAACCAGATGGGCATCCCACTACGATGCAGTCAGTGCTCTACGACACAGATATGGGGACGTGATGAAGGCACTGCCAAAATCGGGCTGACGAGCCATAAGAAAGAGGAGCGGGACGAAGCAGCATCACTGAAACGCGCAATGGAGAAGTTCTCCTTTGTATGTCTGATTGTCCTCCAAAGCAAAATCCTGGATGAACAAATGTGGTGTCTAAACTTTTGCAGTCTCACGAAACTGACCTGTCCATAGCAGTCCAGCTACTGGACTGCGCCATCGCAGACCTGTCTGTTTACTGCGAGCACTTCGAAGAGTCCAAACAAGCAGCACAGGGCCTCTCGGAGAAGTGGGGGTTAGCAAGGCCTTTGAGAACACTCGGGCGAGAAAGGTGAAAGCGCATTTTGACGAACTGAGTCAAGACGAACGCCTAGCAGATGCAGACTCTTACTTTCGAGTGCACGTCTTCGACGCCTGTCTGGACATCGTCATCTCTCAGCTGACCCAGCGATTCACTGGTCTACGATCAACAGCGGAACGTTTTAAAGCTATATAACCCATGACACTCTGCACCGCCACAGACGACGAACTGTTTCGGCAAGCAAGCAAACTGGTCGATATCTACAGAGATGACAGTACTGACGATTTCCCCATTCAGTTGCTGTCATTCCGTGCTTGCTTGAAACAGCGCATCTCACAAGTCAAGACAGTGCGAGAGCTCGCAAAGATGCTGCTCATTGAGAAATGCTGCATCACAGCAAGTTTCGGAGAGGTTCGCACAGTTCTCATGCTCTTACTTACAATGCCAGTGACAGCCCAAGCAACACATAACGTTATTCTAACGTTAGTTTTTGGTTCCCTAAAGGTTAGGTTCGAACCTAACCAAAAACGAACGTTTCAATAACGATCCCCCTTGTTACATAAAAACTAACGAAAAAAACGTTCGGGGAACGTTCCCATAACTAACAAAACTAACGTTCGGGGAACGTTCCCAAAACTAACGAAACTAACGTTCGCTTTTGGTTACCTACTAACGTTCAGGATGAATTGTCTTTGTCGTTGATCCCGATTTATTTATTCCTGTTCAATCTGTTGTATAAAAATATATTCCGTTAGTGATGATAATTTGGGGTTTCTAAACAAGCCAACCTTTATGGTTTTTCCACAAATTTAAGTAGTTGAAGATTATGTTTGTGAGTGAAGAGGAGCTAGTTCAACCAAAAATAAAAGCCACTCTAGCTGGATCATATTGCTGACTTCAAACATCCCCTTATTAGAACAAACTCATTTACAAACGTCACATAACTAATACATGCTACAACTTCGTCCTCATCAAATCAAACTTACTTGAATGTAGACGACTCACAAAAATACATACACTTTGTATTTGCTTTTAAGAACCTATCAGTTTTCATCTGATTTTCCTACAGTAACAACATTAAATAGTTTCCATCTACACTGATCCTCAAGGTTACTTATTCAATATTATATAAACATCGGTTTGGATTAAAAGCCCATTGATACCTCGACTTGCCTTCAATTATCAGGACACCGGCGGTAAGCTTTTCTACTATTTCAATTATCCTATGTCATTGTTATATTTGTATTTAACTACCGAACCTCTATGTTTCAGAACAATGCGTGATCATTCCTTCAACATGTAGTAAATGAGTAAAAGAGGAACGTGGACAACTGTCGGAAGGATCATAAAATATTTTCCAAGACTTTCCCTCCAACACCTAACACAAACATCCTACATTCATCAGAAATAATATATTAACATGGAAGTCTTTTATTTGATATTTTTATGATATTGTATTAATATGTTTTACCCAAGAGCAAAAAAAAATACATTACTATGTTTATTTATGTTTTTTACGCATGTGCTTTGAGCCTTATATATTTTATTATTATGTTTGTATAATTTTATGAGTTATAAATAACATGTTATAATCTATTATATAATTCGTGTCCAGTTTTAATGTTAAATAAACGCTTAATAGAATTTTAATACTGTCAAGGAGTTTAATTATATCTACAAGGGAACTAAACTAAAACTAAAGGGAACGTAAATATAACGTTGAGGGAACGTAAATATAACGTTAGAAGAACGTAAATAGAACGTTGGGGGAACGTAAATAAAACGTTGGGGGAACGTAAATAGAACGTTAGGGGAACGTAAATAGAACGTTAGGGAACGTAAATAGAACGTTAGGAGAACGTAAATATAACCAACAGGGAACGTTCGGAGAACGTTAAGAAAACCATCCATGCTAACGTAAAAATAACCTTCAGAGAACGAAACTAACGTTCAGGGAACGTTCTGCGAACCAAAAACTAAAGTTCGGAGAACGTTCTCCGAACGTTATTTGGTTGCTTGGGAGTGGCCTCCGCAGAGCGCTCTTTTTCAAAACTAAAGCCAATTAAAAGCTACCTGAGGAGCTCAATGGGACAGAGTTGTCTCTCTGGACTCGCCATCCTGTCGATTGAGAATGCTCGTGCCCGGCAGCTGGATGTACAGGACCTGATCGAAGAGTTTGCACAGAGTAAGGCCCGGAAGCTGCATCTATGATGTGAGTAAAAACTTTATATTTAAAATAGTTATGGATACAAAAAATGGCAACACAACACAGTAGTAGCAAGTGAGGTCCTGGATTGGTCTGTCGCGCGTCTATGTGCGCGCTCACTGTGTGCGCGCTGCACGACAATAGCCACACATCGGGCTGGTGTGGAAGAGGCTTCAGTCAGTAGTCTACTGCGAAAAGTGATAACGTTTACAATATACGCTTTGAGCTTTGGCTCGTCTGATTTTTTTCTGGGCTGTATGATTTCTGCCACCAAATCACCAAATAACCTATGTTTTCATGGACATGCATGGTGCACCATCAATGTTTTAGTGGATGTGGTGGTGCGCTGTCACCAATGGTTGCATTCAAGGTGCGCAGTCGCTATTTTCCCGTGTGTGATGTGTGATCATATACTACTGAGAATTGCATAATTATATTTGTTTGACCAACTTATGGAACTGCCGCCCTATCTTGGACCTTTACACCTGTTGTACTTCATATGGGGCCCACGCAGATAATGTTGCTTAAGGGCCCATTGATGTGTCGTTACGCCACTGAGGCTGAGCACCTATGCTCTGGGGAGTCATGTCCTCCTAAAGGTTCCACTCCTTGCTCCATGCTTGATCCGAGGCTGTGTCACGGTGAATTCTTGTCACAAATGTTGGTACGACGGCACAGTCGGTAGGCCAGTCATTAGGAATCCTGAATCCTCGGAAGATTTCCGGTAAAAAAACACTCAAATTCCAATGAAAGGGGTAAAATTCCTCTTTATTGTTTACCTACGTTGTGACGTCAGTTTCTCTCTCTGTTTCTATCTCACTGGGTGACTTATGAATTTCTCTAAAAAGGGCAAAATGGAGAGGATTTAAAAATATTCATTTGCTAATTTTGATTAAAATAAGGCATTTTATGGAATATTAAGCACATCAAATTAAAGCTTGATATTTTTTCTTCATATTCATATGAATTTTAATCATGTAAGACCTTTTAGTGAGGAGCAGTGAGGAACAGTGAGTCTCTAAGAAAAACCCTTCATTTTTCGTACAAAATGACATATATTTTAAAGTCTAAATGTGCCAGAGACAAAATAAAAATTGAAATGAGTACTTTGATATAAGCTTTATCAAATCATTGCTATTTATTTTGTCTATACTTCAGTCCTTGTATGTCAATAATGGCTCTGAATCGAAAAAGTGCTGAAAAATTTGAAATCCATTTAGCTCTGAATTTATCACTAACTTTGAAAAATGAATACCATATTCGGAATCAGTGGATAAAACTCTATAAGAATTAGTGAAAATTAGTCCGACCTAAATTTTTTAGTTGATTTTTGTTGGCCTGTGTAATTAATATGCTTGAAATATAATAGTAATAATAATAATTAACATACGATAATAATAATATTTTATATCCAAACTAAACTTAACACAACATTTTTTAAAGGATTATACAAAATGTTTTTCTCTGAATGCATAAAATATGAGAATATTATTATAATAAATATTATATATATATAGTTTATTACATATATCATTTTTGGGGGGGGGGGGGGGTGAAGGAGGAGGAGGTTGTTTTAAAGATATATTTGACTTAGACGACGACATTATTGTTATTATCATTATAAAGCTTACAAATATTCAACGCAATATAAACTAGAGGCATATATACACTCAGAGAGTGCAAACCTCCGCCGATCCCCACCTAATGAATCACTTAACAGAATTACAATCCAATCATATATGTCTACATAAGTAGGTGTGTTTGGTGAATAATGAGTGAGGAGAGAGCAAAGAAAATAATATATACACTCAGAGAGTGTGTACCTCCGCCGATCCCGATGTACATACATAAGTAGGTGTGTTTGGTGAAAAATGAGTGAGGAGAGAGCCATCCTAAAAAATATCCATTGACGTCATACTAGTTATTAGTCAATTCAAATATACGTCACTGGATGTTTAAACTTCTTTCTTTTCTCCATCATGCTCTTAATATTAGCGTTATATTTTATTTAATATATTAAGAGGAAGACGGGAAGAGAAAGAAGTTTAAGCACCCAGTGACGTAGTCCTTAGCTGATAAATGAACAATAATACGTCAATGAATATTTTTTTAGCTTTTGTTCTTTCCTACTCCCTGAATAGAGACCCCATTTCATTATTAATATTTTTAGTATTTAGCTCATTTTGCATCTTAAATAAGCACTCAGAGATACCAAAATTTAATCACTTGTTTCTTTTGGCATTTCCAACAACTCCACAAAGTTTCATTCGAATCCGTTCCGTACTTTTTGAGTTATCCTGCTGACAAACAAACCAACAACAAACGCCAGTGAAAACAATACCTCCTACGGCGGAGGTAACAATATTCAGGGTGGTGTTGTTTATTATTTCATGTAATTATAATAATAATATTTTAATATATAATAATAAATACCTTGAGCTCGATGGAATGAAGAGATACACAAAAAGTATTCTCTATTTTTTTTTAAATTGTACACATCAGTTTACTTTCGTCATGTGTTAAATAAGCACTGGAATAGCTATTTAGGGTTTATTAATTTGTTCATTACTTCATCCATGATTATTGTTGTTTAATGATGATGATATATAGATATATATATATAATATATATATATATATATATATATATATATATATATATATATATATATTAATTATTTTTTTCTTCTCTCTATTCAACCAAAGAGATACTTTTTATATAAATATATATATATATATATATGACTAAATAAAATATATATATATATATACTTTTTGAATGTGAGGTGACTTGAGGTTTAGATCAGTGAACCTCCATAATTGGTTAATTGATATGATGTCATTGTGACGTCATCATGGAGGAAGAGTAGAAATACACATTGAAGGCCTAAGATATTGGTGTGTGGAATTCTACTTTTAACTGAAGCCTGATCACACATCAGATATCAAACAAGGTCACATCTATAAGTACAGGGAGTCTAAAGGCCTTTGCATAAAGGAAGTAGAAGGCTTTGCTCCCAAAGGTTGGTCATCGTTCATCCTAACTATTTTCTTAGAACTAGTTTAATTCTCGATTATCTATTTTATTTATACACTGATCCAACTCAGTAAAGGAATTGAATTATAGGAGTTTCAACTGATGTTAGTTAGTTAGTTATTTAATTAAGTCACACCTCAAGAATTGGGCTCCTTCAACATATATATATATATATATATATATATATATATATATATATATATATATATATATATATATATATATATATATATATATATATACCACTGGCAGCCACCATGGCCTCGAGACGAGGTCGGAAGGCCCAGCACACTTTACGGACATGCTCCTGTAACATGGCGGCCCACTCCTTCTCCACGGATGCCTTCAGGGCGTTAACACTCGGGTAAGGAGTGGCACGGGCTTTACTTTCCACAAAGCCCCAGATTCCATTGTCCAAAGGCGCCGCGTGTGGTGAGGACAGGGGCCAGAAGTTGGCAGGTCAAAATCTGCAAAATTCTGCTGACACTACTGTTGCACAGCTTTAGCTTTGTGCCCCGGGGCTCCATCCTGTTGCCAATAGTAATTGCATTCAGGGTATGTTGCATCCATCCAAGGCTTTACAATGTCCCTCATAACCTCCAAGTGCTCCTTAGCCCCCACCCGGAGGCCCTTAGGGAACCAATATGGAGGCATCTTCTTCAATTTCAGCAAAGAGGCCTACCAGGAACTCATCTGTTAGGATTTTGTTGTGGCTACCGCTACCAGGCTTCCTCTCAAAGCTGTCCCCAGCCTCAAGCTTTTTCTTGGTGTCGTACACCATGGTCTTGCAGACTCCCACAATCTTAACAATCTCCGCCACACTTACTGGCGCACGGAGTAGATCTGACTCTCGTTGCCTTTTTGCATCCATTTTTAAAAACTAATTAAGCTACATAACTCAGCTGCATCTTGTTGAAAAGATAAGATTCGTAATTTTTTTTTTTTGCCTATATGGTTGATAGAATTGCATCTGATAGGATATAAATAAGCATTATAGCGTTAAAATTAGTCTATCGAATCTAGGATCTTATCAATGAGGTAGACCAAAATTGACCATCCCCTCTCGGGATTCGAACCTGCGCCCCCAATATTGAGAGTTGAACACGCCTTAACACGCACGGCTATCGAGCTCCCTTTTCGTAACTTTCTGCAAACATTAAAAAAAATCGATATCTTTCTTAATTAGTGAGATATAAGCATTTAAAGTGATTCCGTTTTTGCTTCAGCACGGTGTATATATATCGTCGCTGTCGGTATATATACATATTATATATATATATATATAATATATATATATATATATATATATATATATATATATATATATATATATATATATATATATTTCATACTATTATTTTTTGCGCAGCGTTTTATACCTGATCCTGAATTCTGAACTCTTTGTCCACGGTCCAGGTGCATTCCTTCGAAGTTGCTCAGTGTCCCACTGCTTGTTGGTTGTGCCAGGGTATGCAAAAAAACCAAAAATTTTGAAACCCCCGAAAAAACCCGATTAAAAACCCGGGTTTTACCGTGGGTTTTTAAACCAGTTTTTTTACACCATTAATTAGCTAATAGCTACTTAATGAGGTATAAAAAACCCCGAATTTCGAAAAAACCTACCGTAAAACCGGGTTTTTTAAC
>CP045900.1:22929463-22948837 GCA_013387185.1 Caligus rogercresseyi | reverse complement strand
TATTCATAATCGTTGAAGCGCTCCAGTTTTCGTCTGTTTACGATTGCTGCGCGTCTTGGGTGGTCGTTGGCGTTGGATTTCGAGTGGGTGTTGACGGGACGGTCATCATCTTCAGTTTCGAAGGTTTGGAAAGTTTCTGAGAAATTTCATATTTCGCAGAGGTTCGACCAGATGGAAATATGATCCTGTATCGACGGAAGCCACTTTCCACGATGGTTGCAACTTTGTCCCAACCCCTTTGTTTGAGGGATCTTGTACGAGCACTTTATCGCCTGCAGATAGATGTTTTCGCACACGAGTTGACCTATCATAATACATCTTGGCTTTTGCAGCGTTCTCCAAGCGTTTCTTGATGGCGTCTTCGGCTTTTGGTTGCCTCTTGGGTGTGAAAGAGCGCCAATGGCATGGGACTTGTGAACGAAGGGGCGTCTAAAGAGTGTTTGTGTTGGTGAACAACCATCAGCTCTCGGAGTATTGCGAAGCTCAAGAATGCCAGCGCTGAAGGCTTCGTCTTTGATGTCCCCCGTCAACTTTGGTAAAGAGTGTTTGATAGTTTTAACCGTGGCTTCTGCATGGCCATTTGACTGTGGGTTGTGCGGTGAGGAAGGCGGTGGATTACGCCCCACTTCTTGAGGATTCTGAAAGCGTATTGTGGACTGTTGTCTGATCGCAAAATATTTGGTACCCTATCAAGGAGAAGAAGCGCCTGAGGTCTTTGATGACGTCTGAGTTAGTTGATCACCGTTGTATTTTGTGATGAGCGGGAATCCTGATGTACGGTCGGCGTAGACCAAATACTGGTTGCCGCCGTAGTAAAATTGATCTGACGTTGCCATTTCGAATGTCGGGGTGGAACCTTCTCCTGAACCAAGGGCTCCTGGGGAAGTGAAGGTCTGAAGTATTGGCAGGATGAGCAGGCTTCAACTATTGTCTTGATATCGTTGGTGTATCCTGGCCAATAAACAGTTTGTCTTGCGCGTCGCTTGGTTTTCTCGATGCCCTGATGGCTTGAATGAAGGCGCTTTAATATGTCTGACTGCCTAGTAGTGTTGTCCATCGGGCACGATTTTCGAGCCCGAGCCCGCCCGAAAGACTAATAATTGAGCCGGCCCGAGACAGAGCCCGATTATTTTTGATATGCGACCTATTTGCGCCCGCCCCCATTGGGAAATATATTATAGAATAAAGAAATTCAATTCAATAGATCCGAGAAAAAGTGTGGACGTTTTTTTTTTAGAAAGAGGTCTGAGGAAAAAAGTGAAGACGTTTCTTTTAGAAAGAGGTCATTTTTAAAAAATTAGAAAAAATTAAAAAAGGCCGCCCGCATAGCCGCCCGACTTACATATTTTTTGCGCCCGAGCCCGGCCCGTCGGGCAGGTGGGCATGTCCGCCCGATGGACAACACTACTGCCTAGGGAGGGATGACGATTTAGGTGCCTTTTACTATCAGTCCGTTGTCGACCCAGAGTCAGGTTGCAGCTTCCGGAAGTGAGCTGTTAACGGTTGGTTGGTTGATGGAATCCATTGGTGATTTGCGATGAAGAGTTGTTGGTAGTCGGGGTCATTGAGCGCTTGTTCCCGAAGATTGTTGACGAGAATGTCTTCTGCTTCATGTTCGATCGATGACAGAATAATGGCATTGGCTGAAGTGCTGGAGACTTCTTCTTCGTCCTCATCAGCTTGACGGATTGGAGCCCAGGATAAGGCGTCTGGGATGCAGTGATCTTTGCCTTTTTCCCAAACAGTATGAAAATTGAAATGCATTAGTTTGGTGCGGTAATATTGAACCCTTGGTTGTCAATGCAATCGATCGTGAATTTATTGAAGAGAGATATCAATGGGTTGTGGTCCGTCACAACTTTGAAGAATGGGAGATGGCTAAGTAGGTTTCCGTCTTCTTGATGGCCCAGTAGATGGCTAGTGATTCCAGTTCTACCATTGTTTAGCGCGTTTCAACGTCCTTGAGGAATCGGCTTCCACATTGGATGAGGCGCCACTTGTCGTCCTTGTCCTTCTGGAGGAGGGAAACCCGAGACCATGCTTCCTAAATGCATCGGTTTGGAGACAAGTTTCTGCTGTAGGGTCAAACATTCCTAAGACTGGTGGCTGGACTAGCGCTTTCTTAACGTTCTTGAAGGCCTCCTCATGTGCAGGGAGCCATGTAACGTGTTTTTCGTCTTCAAGAGGTCTCGAAGTGGTGTAGCGGCGCCAGAGACATCGGATGAGAATTGACCAAGTTGATTGACTAAGCCCATGAATGAGCTAAGGTCTGTGGTGTTGGATGGAGTTGGGAAATCGGCGATGGCATCGATTTCTTCGCATCGGCAACGATTGAGTTATGGCCAATCTTGTATCCCACGAATTCGATCTGAGTAGCACCTAGTACGGATTTGTCCTTGTTGACAGTCAGGCCATGTTTCGCGCAGCGTTCAAGCGTGTCACAAAGAAGTGCGATGCAGGCCCGGTAGGTGGATTGACCAAGTGCCATATCATCCACGACTTTCTGGACTGGCAGGCCGTCGATAGCTATGTCGCCACGGTATGAATAACTGTCACCCGTTGATATGAAGCCCATCGGAGATCGGAGGTATTTGAAGCGTCCAAATGAGTAATGAATGTTGTTAAGTCTTGGCTCTCTTTAGCAAGGGGCATTTGCCAGTAGCCCTCGACTAAATCCAGTTTGGCAAAGTATTTGTCCTTGGGACTGAAGGAGCTGACTGCATTGGCTGTGTCTTCGATGGATGAGTTGTTCGAAGTACTGGGAGTTGAGTCTTAAAAGGTCAGTGGTGAGGCGAATCTTGTTATTTGGCTTTGCTACTACGACATTGGGATGACACCATTCAGTCGGTACGTCTCCAACTTTTGCGATGATCTTGCGTTCCAGCATGTAGTCGAGCTCTTCCTTACCTGCTTCTCAAGACGAGAGGGATCTTTCTTGCGACGTGGATGGCAAACGGGGTAATTCTTCTTCAGCGTTATCTTCATAGGATTACCGACCTGAGCGCCTTCATCGGACGAAGTTCCGTTGAATCATCAAACACAGTAGCGTAGCGTTGGAGTAGCTGCTGGCTAACTTCATTCATAAGGTCAGGTGAAGGATCCTGGTCAGGAAGTGTCTCAAGCCATGATGAGCGATCAGGCCAAGTATCCGTATAGGACTCTTGCTTCTTGGTTTGAACGTTGAAGAGTGTGCGTGTCTTGCGCGGAGGGTGAGGGAAGTGTTTGCTGAGGATATCTAAACTTTGCAAATTCTCAAGGCCAATGAAAAGGCCTGATATTCCCCTGCAGATAACGACGTTGTCTTGGTGTGCCGGCCATCTACAGTAATGTCGGCCTTTAACGTTCCGACCTGATGTATCCTGTTCCATCTACGGCGGCGATCTTGTCACGTAGTGGAGGGTCCATGGTGAGGTTACCAAAGTTGGCCTCGTTGAAAATCCTGAGGCCTATGACAGATATACAGCACATGAATCTGGTCGAGATTTAATTGTAGCTGAAACTGTAGTGCCATTCCTTTCTTTCATTGACATTGAGGTGATGACGTGATGAGTTGGAACTGCCCATATGGTGTATTAGTATAGAGTTTAGTGGCTTAATTTCGCTGAATCGATTCCTGCCTTGAACTTTGACAAATTGAAGCAAAATTGTCTTAGTTTTTTGCACTTGCTGCACTCTTTGCCGTCCGTTGGGCATTCCTTGTGGTGGTTGAGGAGATTTGCCACACCAATTTGCATGCTTGTCATTGTTTGCGCTAGGAGCCTTGTGCGGCTTGTTCGTCTTATTGTGACTATAGTTGGACTTGTGGCGTTTATTCCTTGATACCTGAGGTCGTTGAAGGATTTGTAAGCGCTTTGGAGGTCTCTCGAGCGGTCTCCAGTCCAATGAGGTCGTCGTGGCGTTGTCGAAGTGTTTGTGATTTGAGTCACTAATTTTCCTTGTCCTCCCCGTGGAGATCGCTTGAGGAGCAGCCAAATCATGAGACGATCGTAGGTCACATCTTGTGCCTCGGCGTACTCTGACAAGATGGAGAAAGTTGTTCTTAAGGGACGTATATTTTTGGCCAGGTTGTTGGGTCACTGATAGAGGTCCTTCATGTCGACATGTGGATTGCGAAGTGACCTGATGCACCCTGATGGCCTCGATGATATCCTCGACAGGACGTGCTGTGTTCGTGTCGGATGCTAATGCAGTGACAATGGTTTTTAGAAAACCTGGAGAGCAACATTCCAGAAGGCTGCAACTTGCGTCCGTTGAGGTTGAGAGTTCAGCTTTGAAAGTAGTAATAGTTGTTCCAGTGTGGTGTCCATCCTGCGGAATTTCCTAACATCCATGTCTTGCTCTAGCGTTGGAGGTCGTTTGGCGTTGAAGCGAGGTGCATGGTCATTGACGTTGCCATTGCCTGGAGGAGCTTGTGCCTGGGACGAGTTGGCTTGTGCGGGGGGTGAGGCCTGCAGCTGCCTGAGCCTGCTGAGCAGCTCATAGTCTTTGCGGAGTCCTCTGGTTAGGATTTGGTCTTGCCGAAGAGCGTTTAAAACTCGAATGACATCGTTGTCACCATCTGCTGGTTCAGCTAAGGGTGAGCTTCAACTGCATCTGCTGCTGCGTCATTTTTGCAAATGCCGTGGTGTAATCTTCGAGTGCCAGTTCAAGAACTGAAGGGTCTTCTTCATCTATCAGGCCCTTCCTGATGGTAATGAAGTTCCAGCTAGTCTAGTGACTTTACCCTTTAGTGCTCACCTTGAAGCTTTCAAGGCGTTGAGTCCGGCTGGCGTTGGAGGATCCATGTCGAGCGATTCGTTGGACTTAAATCTGTGGCGTCGTGGAAGGCGTTGATCCTCTGACGGCCGTAGAAGGTGCTTCAACGATAGCTTGGATGTCGAAGGCTTTTCAGCGGGTGCTTCCACGATGGAGCTTCGTCGCGTTGGGAAGGCTTTAGGTCCACTCGATCCGTGAATCGTGCATTCTTGTCTCTCAGGATGGTTCTTAAACGGGTCGAAGGTTGCACCCGTTAACGACTGCGCCATGGGAGGATGTGATAAATAAGGGAACCGTGGAGACGCGTTAAAAGGCTAAATAATACTGATATTTATTTCACATGTATTTGCGAGAGCATCACAACAACAGAAACTTCTGGAAGGGAAACAGAGAAAAGAAAGAAAGAGACCACACCAAAACAAACTCAGGAAAACTTCCTTATTATATCTTAATATCTGAACAAACTCCGTACAGGATCCACGTAAAGTGATTAGTAGGGAGCCTAGGCTGGAATTGTCCACAAGAAAGGTCAGGGACATGGACTTTGTGAACAAGGTCCAGGAGATCATCGCTGAAGACCCCACCCGCTCTTGATGAGGAGCTGGAAGTTGGGGGAAACAACATTTCAAAATTATGTGAAAGAAGATTTGTGTTCGTAGATCGTATAGGATGCAAATGGGTCAGATCTTAACCCCTGCAACCAAGAACAAGAAAGGAGATGTGGCCTCCTAGTATCCCAGACCTTATTCCAATGGACTATTTTGTCTGGGGTTATCTTGAAGGACGGGCTAATAGACGTGCTCACAACAAGAAGGCCTCCTCATCACCTTATCAAGAAAAAGAGGGTGTCCATGGACAGGTAGATGTTGAAGAGGGCCTGCACCGCTTTCAGGGCCGCATACAGAAAGTATTGACGCTGAGGGAGATTAAATCAAAAGATCCTATAGAAGACATCCTCACCTTTCAAATGCACTTATTTGAACTAAATATATCTATGAATAACATAGTTATTGAATTTTTGTCAGAGAGTTTTGCGCCAATTTCATTGGGGGACCCTGTATATATATATATCAGACTTGTTGACGTTCGCAAAAAAAAAATTGACAAACGACAACCATAAATTCCTATCGTTTGTCGTTCATTTAAAAAAAAATCATACAGTAACTTTCAGGTTTGTACTTATTCAAAATATCTGCATGAATGTCTACCCCTGACACAAAAAAAGTTATTTCCATACAGACTAGTAGTATTGTATTTTTTAAATCCATTTTCATGGGGGGAAAATCCTTTATAAAAAAAACCGTCGTCACTTTTATTCAGAATGACGAACGATTCAATCTTAAAACGAGCGATGAACTACGAACGATAATTTTAATGAACGACAGCTTTTCGCGAGCGTCAACAAGTCATATATATATATATGTATTATACCATAGCATATATACTATAGTATTATATAAGAACATAATACATATAAAATCTCATTTTTACCTCCGCCGAAGGAGGTATTGTTTTCAGTGGCGTTTGTTGGTTTATTTGTTTGTCAGCAGGATAACTCAAAAAGTACTGAACGGATTCGAATGAAACTTTGTGGAGTTTTTGGAATGCCAAAGGAACAAGTGATTAAATTTTGGCATCTCTAAGTGTTTTTAATAGGCAAAATGAGCAAAATACTACTAATAATAATAATGAAATGGGGTCTCTATTCAGGGAGTAGGAACGAACAAACGCTAAAAAAATATTCATTGACGTATTATTGTTTATATATCAGCTCAGGACTATGTTAACCCAGTGACGTAGCTTAAACTTCTTCCGTCTTCCCATCTCTGAGTGCTTTTTTAATATGCAAAATGAGCTAACAGAGAGGAAACAATGATTAGAGATAGAAAATCGGGCGTGTGAAAGGGAGAATGTTTGAATAGGAATGTTGTGGGGATTGGCGGAGGTACACACTCTCTGAGTGTATATATATTTTCTTTGCTCTCTCCTGACTCATTATTCACCAAACACACCTACTTATGTAGACATATATGATGGATTGTAATTCTGTTAAGTGATTCATTAGGTGGGGATCGGCGGAGGTTTGCACTCTCTGAGTGTATATATGTCTCTAGTTTTCACTGGCGTTGGTTTGTTTGTTGGTTTGTCAGCAGGATAACTCAAAAAGTACTGAACGGATTCGAATGAAACTTGGTGGAGTTGTCGGAAATTTCAAAAGGAACAAGTGATTAAATTTTGGCATCGTGAGTGCAGAATTAGGATGCAAACGAGCTAAATACTAATAAATATTTCAAGTTAGCCTACTCTGCCAATAGATGTCGCTATGCTGTAAAATCGGGTGTCGGGAGCGTCTTCCTCTCGGAATTTCCGTCAAGGGGAACCCTCCCCCGTCCTCTACGCCGTCCCCAGTCGTGAAAAATCCGCCTCGGAAGGTTCATAAGGACCCCGTGACGACGGAGGTTTGCACTCTCTGAGTGTATATATGCCTCTAGTTGATGAGTATTTTCAAATCGTTTGATCCTCATAATGTTGAAAAATGTAAAGTTATATAGGAAGACGAGAGACGGGAAGTCCTATAACGAACACAAGGGACGGAACTCATTTCACCAAGACGAAAAAAGGGACTCCTCTCACGAAGATGAAGCATGAGAATCCTTTCACGAAGACGAGTTGGGGATTTGGTCTCTTGCTGGAAGGGAAGAGACTGACTCGAGGGTGACATTGTGTATATTTATTGAGACGCCTTTACTTACTCATATCAGGAGTCAAGACCGTCCCAATCGCCCAGGGAGGACGGAAGGAGAGAGGGATCTCCGATTTGTTTGGAGTTTACGATAATATCATGTTAGAAAAATATATAAACATTACTACTGTACTTTCCAGCTATTTTACATTTATTGCTGAAGGCATAGAATAACACTTATTATTGGTGGAAAGCAAAAATACTTTCATTTTATTTAACACAGACGGTAATACCACCATTTTCTTTTCCGATTGTAAGGAAGTGCTGTTTCTTCAAAACTGTTTGATATATGTAACTTGAGTTGCTTTCGATGCCCACTAATGGGCATACCTCATGCTTTAAATTGCATAGGAACAAAAACTCATCTTAATTTCCATCCTCCTCAACAGAGCTGGACTAATAATAATCAGGTTTCTCTAAGCCCAAGTGACGAAAGACTTTTGAGTATTTTTTAGAAATGCAACTACACTAAAATGGTACAAAAATACTGCATACCCATAAAAATGACCTAAGGCCCCATACCTACCTTAATTTTCCTATATGAAGAAGATCCCGAGTCAATAAAATATATTCCAAGGTCTGGGCAATACAAAAACAAACATGTAACAGTGTGACTACTCAATGACGTCACTGGAGAACAATTTATCTATCTATAAATATATCAATCAATCTCTCTATCTATTTATATTATATGTAGATATATCTGTGTGTGTGTATAAATATATTTATAAATATAAATTATATATATATGTATATTCGTTCTTCAGTGACGTCTTTGAGTAGTTATACTGCTAGGATTACATGTTTGTTTTTGTATTACCAGACCTTATTATACAGACCTTTATATATTCTGCTGTTAAAGTTCACTTATGTATACAGTCAAAAATAAAAATGTAAAATCCGTCAGCTTTAGGCGTGCATCTTTAGTTAATGAGGGATTCGTATTGCTATGAAGTCAAAGGTTTTTGAAACAGACAGCAATAATAAGTGGAATGGTGGGTTGAGCTCTCGTTCATTCACTTTTGGGCAAAAAAAAGGGCACTCGAGTACATGAGGATCTCACCCTAGGCTTCCAAGATCGGAAATCTCTCCAAAGTATCCCATTCTCTCGGGATTAAGAAAAAGCCTGCTAAAAGGATTATTTTTTAATAAATAGAGGAGAACTCTACTTAATCAAGAAGCATGCATGCCTTCGGAGGCCGAGACAGACTTAGAGGAAGGCCAGTCCCCGACAAAAATAAAAGGATCCATTAAAATAAACTCATAAACGGTTAAAATATCTTTAAAAACTTGTTTATGACCTCATTATATTTCCTTTCATATATCTAATGGTAAAAGCTGAGCACATTTTTAAATTCCCTTCTTCAAGACATTAAAGAGGCATTCCATTTTAATCTATACAATTCATGATCTTGCGGTGTTGAAATAAAATATGTAGATTAAATACAACATTGGTCTTCATAGCTCAATGTGCCATAAAAATGGTAGATAGATGCCTTACAAATGAGCATATCATACAATGGACCTGCGTTTATATATTTTAGTTCTTAAAGAAATATGCATATGATTTTCAAACTCTGAATTTTATGAGTATCCCTGGAGGGTATCTTTTGAGGTAGGATAGAAAAAAAAATATATATATACTACGTTTTATATACACTTTGTTTGATTTAGTTGCGTTATAAAATACAATAAAATCATAACTTGTCCGAGTGTGGCAACCAACTACTTTTCTCAATTAAATTGGCACTTCCAAATAAAGATGAAAATCTTCCGCTCATTTATTACAGGAAATACAACAAACCCAAATAATGATATAAATTTATAAAGACTCTAAATTATATTCTTATTTGTTTCCCCAAAAATAATATATATTTTATTCTCTTGTTTAAATTTTGTTTGTATTTATTCTTTGTAAACATTGTATGTTATTGAAGTATAAGGATCACTAATTACTTCAAAAAAAAATAGATATTAAATATCAATTTAATTGTTTTTTAAGTGTAATGGGAAGATGTTTCGAAGGCAAACAGCAAGATTGTTAATTCAAACATGCTCAGTAGGGGGTATTATAGAAACCTAATATTAAAATATCAAATTTAACCCCCCGAGAAAGTTGCGTCATAAGGAACTAAATGATCCTAGAAAAATGGATTTTTGTTTGACTGGTTTTTGACTCACGAATAGAAGCAACGAAAGTGGTTCGAAGCTTGGAAATCAGGGGTAAAAATAATATAATGACGAAAAAATTTTCTCAACTGACAAGGAGGAGCATCTAGTCATTGTTAAAGGTAACTTGTTATTTTAAAACTTAATTCATAAATCATAAAAAAAAAATTAAGCTGACCATGAATACATTGATCACGTATCACCAAAAAGTGGCAAAGCGGAAAACCAAGTGAAGGAATTACTTTCAGTAATCGAGAAAATTCAAAGCCGTGATACTTAGGTCGATGTTGTGTGTGACAGATGCAACACCAATGTCGGAATATGGTCAGGAGTAATAAAAAGACTGGAGTTATCTTTTGAAAGACCACTTCAGTGGATATTTTGTCTTCTACACATGAATGAGTTACCTCTTAGAGAAGTTTTTAAACATTAGATGGCGTACAAAAAAACCTCCGACTTTTAAAGGTCCAATAGGAAAATTATTAATATTGATCTTACCAAAACTCCAATAATTTTTTATAGTTGAAGAAAAAAGTAAAATACTCAAATCAACGTTTAATGGATTCTTTAAACTCAGATAAAAATATTTTAACGAAATACATTAGGTATACAAATCGGAATTTTTTTTAATCCAAGCTTTTGCTACAGGCATCCAGGACCATTACATGAGGCAAGATGTCTTGCAAAAGCCAACAGAATTTTAATATCCTATATTTCACAAAAAGTCCATGTGAGTCTCAATAAAACTTGTAAATTATACTAAATTTTTACGCTCCTATATGGTTTCAAACCAAGTTAAATCCTCTTTGCATTGAAGGCTCAAAGCATACCAATTCGCCGTAACTTTATTACAAGAGATTGATGAAGATTTAAGAAAAAAAAATTGCTTACAAGAAAGAATATTAAAAAACAAAGAAATTTTCATCTACACAACACTTTCAATTTAATTCTAAGCATTTTATTAAATCTTATCGACTGGTCAATATAATTTGTCTGTTCCTCCAATGTTGCAATTTTTGTCTGAGGAAAATCTTATAAAAACAAAAGAACATCCTTTAAAAAATTATAATTATCCTTACCATTCACAATCAGTGTAAACAGCTGTGAAACTAGTAACGGAGGCATCTGCAAAAGTTTATGAATATAATCAACGTCATGGATATATATTATCAACCATGGAGTCATTAAAAAAGCTCCCAACATTTAAAACAAAAAATCAATTATAATTAAATTTTATGTGCCAAATTTACTGTATGAAAATTAAGATGTGAAAAGAGAACGTATTTAAAAAATAACTTAAAAACATCAACATGAGTACCTCTTTTTCGTTTTCCTTCTTAAAACAATAAAAGAACCCTAGTAGGAGCTGTTATTTAAAAAATGGTTGATGCGTCAACACTTATGTCCATTTATTGGCACTAAATATCATTTGACAAAAATTTGCATTAAATAACAAACTCATAAATTGGTCATACCTAAATTTAGTTTAATTACATTTTTTCACAATAAGTATTTATAAAAAGTTTTGCTTCATAGCGAAACCTTGAACGCATTTTAGGGGGGTGGGGGGTAAGGGAGGGTCGAACCAAAATCCATTTTTCTACGATCATTTAGTTCCTTATTACGCAACTTTCGCGGGGGGTTAATTTTGATATTTTAATATCAAGTTTCTATAATACCCCCTAAGCTCAGTAACCCTAGTTGTTGTTGTTGTTGTATGATTTATTACAGAGCTACTATAGCCCTAGCCTTCATGGCTACTAATATAAAAAACATGTATCTATATATACAAACACAAATAATTATACAATAATAATAAAGTATTAATCAAAGAAAAATAACAAAAAAAAAATATATATATATATAAGTAAATATTTTAATAGTATAATATTTTCAAAGTCCATCTCAAAAAAATTGCTTGCTTGCAACTATTTGTCTATGCAACATCAAGAGGAAATTGTTATCAAAATGAAAGCATGAAAAATATACTCCATTGTCTTAGATGAGCATATACAAATATTATATGGGCGAGGCTTAAAAACTAGTCCATCGCATTTATTTCTTTTTTTGCACAAATATAATTTACTTGGTATATATATATATACTATTTTTCTCTTAATAAAAATGATAATGTTAAGAGAAGTAAAGCGTTAAAGTAAAGTAGCGCATGCATAACATAAAATTCTTCCTTTTTCCCAAAAGGAATTGGCCAAAATTTTAGTTCTTTTTTATTCCGTAAGTGGTGCTTTAATGCTAGAACTAGTTAAAATAATAACAAAGTCCTTTTATTATTTATATTCGGCATAGAGATATAAAGATATAGAGAGCTTATTGGACTCGTCAGAGAAATATGTCATTGTGTCAAGAATATAGCTGAACGATGTTTCTCTGCTATTGGAAGGAAGAGAAATACGTCATTGTGTTATGTTTATATCTCTATGATTCTATGTCTATGATCAGCTTACGATGACATAGTATCAAATACTTTGTTTATAGTGGACACACAGAAACAATAGAACGCTGTTTCTCTGCTATTGAAGGGAATCAGCTCTCTATATCTTTATATCTCTATGATATTTGGAGACGTTTTTATCTTTATATTTCAAATCATCAAATTAATCCCTTTAAACCGGTTTTAAATAGGATTGTGATGTAATTTCATGGACTACCGACATCTAACGTTAAAGAAAGTAACCAAAATTTTGGTCAATTTTTTTTTGTTTACTTTTTCCTTGCATGCGCTACTTTTCTTTAACGCTTTAATGAGAATTAGTGTTATAAAACTGATAATAATGGATGCACTAAATAAATCTCAATTTATATGATTGAATTTTTGTCCTAGAGAAGAAAAAGAAGGGAGAAATCACAGTCCATTAATAGGATTTTATATGCAATAAATGTCAAGTCGTTATATATTATTAAAAAATCATTCGTTATATATTAATATTTCGTCAATGGATTGATATCATAAATTTGTGAAATGGTTTTAATAACATATCTTCATTTTTAAATATAAAAAATGATGTATATTTATATTAACAGGGCTTATGATCGTTTATGGTCTTTGATTATTAGCAGGAAACGACCGGGACACCTTTTTTCGCCGGGACTTCAATTTTTCAAGCCGGGCCGGGACTTAATATATATTTTTGTTCTTTCGACATTCTGAAGTGACGACGTTTTTTAAAAAAGAAGTTCCAAAAAAAGAAGTAACGACATTTTTTTTAAAGAAAAGAATCTTCAAAAAAGTGTGGACGTTTTTTTAAAGAAAAGAATCTCCAAAAAAAAATTCTCACAAATGATGACGTTTTTTTTAAGAATATTTCGAAAATTCTCACTTTTTTAAATTCTTTTCTAAAAAATTAGGAATTGACAAACGAAAGAAAATATTGAAGTCCGGCCCGGTGTCTAATAAAACTGGGATACCGGGCTGGGACGCTCAAAAAACAGCCGGGACCCGGGTCGGGTACCAGTCGTTTCCTGGTTATTAGCAATTAAACGGATAAGAAATAGACATGTGTCGAGAGATTATATATTTTTTCTTATATTATTTATCATATAGCTTGCCAGGACAGCGGCTTTCTTTTGTAAGTATTGTACTAAAAAGCTTCCAAAAGATTAAAACATTATTTAAACAGAGAATAAATTTTATCATAAAAAGAGGGGTCGGTCAATAAGTCCGTGACTTTTCAAATGAAACAAAGTGTTATTGATAACAAAAGTAATTTATTTTTCACCACAGTCTCCTTTTAGCTCTATACACTTCGTCCAATGTTTCTCCAATTTTTATTTCTTCCAAAAAAATAAGATTTCTCGAGGTCCTCAAAATATTTATGATTTCATCGTTGGAATAAAATTTCTTTCCACTAAGCCATTTCTTAAATTTCGGAAACAAGAAATAGTCAATCTGGGCTTAATCTTGAGAATACGGCGGATGAGGGAGCAATTCATAGCGTAATTCGTAAAATAATGTTTGATGAGCGCACGAAATTCATTTTCTCCATTTTCTCCATAATTCACAAAGTTGTATGTCTTTAAAGACTGTCACACACAAACTAAAAAAACCAGCGTGTTCAAACTTTAACAGGAGTCAGCTGATAGATGCTTGTTGACCGGAGCAGTTTTACCAATCTAATTATAAGGCGGCAATTCATAAAGTCGCGGACTTATTGACCAGCCTTCAGGTATGACTACTCAGAAATCAAAGCTCTACTCGATAAAGACCTGATAAAAGCTGAGCTCATCTTAACTAACTGACAACCGGATGACCTACAGGAATTAGCTTCCAAAGAAGAGAGTAATGCTCTGTATTTTGTTGTCGGATATATTGCTTTTATCTGATGAAGAAGGTTCAGTTGCACATCATGCCAAGAGTTAATGGTCGTCAGAGAAACTCCTCCGGAATCGATCACCTTTCGATGTCCCAACCAATCATCATGCGTATCGAAAGAGTTCATTAACATAATGAGCGGAGGGGACTTGTCGACTCCATCCGATCTTCTCTACCTCTCCTGTCTTTATGCTGGCTCCATGTTCTCCTACATTACAGCTACTCCTGAAGAAAAAGACAGTTTACTTAGCACCCTAAATCTTAGAGCCTCATTTACTGAAAGGATGCAAGACAGTTCCAACTCTAACATTATAGCCGTTGTGGGAGTAAAGTGTGAGGAAGGTTACTCGTGGTCGGCTTTCTTCAAAAAATATCGTTCGTCTTATTTAATGTGATGGGTAAAAATTAATCGCTAAACTCAATAATGTCATTTTGGATCCATACCAAAGAAGATAAATTCATAGAAGATATCCGATACAAAAAGAAAAACAGCTAAGTTACAATCAAATCTTCTGATTTTTAGACTTGGGCTAACTTTGTATTTTTTGATAGTGCCTTTTCTTTGTTACATGTTTATAATATTTGTTTTATTGTGAATTAAATGCTTATAAAATATCATTTGTATTACAAACATATACTCTTTATTTCCTTAAAAAAATATTAAAAAGATATATCCATATCAGGTAAATAAGACCCATGTGGGTAAAGCGTGAGAGCAGTGTCCTGTCCTGATGAAGTAGTCCTTGGAATAACCCAACAATAATTGGCCATCATGTTTTATCCCATATTTCTTGAAAGTGCTCTTCCAAATATTAATGTCCTGAAGGATCATTGGCATTCCAAGATTTTCAGGAAACTCATCCAGATGACTGTGGAAATAATAGATCTTTGTGTTCATATTGTACCTAAGGTTTTAGTGTACCACAGTGATTGGACATTTTTTATGAAAGTTTCATAATTCTTTGTGTTCTGTTTTTTTTGTTGTTGTTGCCTATAAAGTTTTCCATGACTTTAATAAGCAAAAGCCAATCATTTTGTTTTCTTCATTACAATTTTTATTTAAAAGTCGCTATTTTTGAAAAGCGCATAAATTTGTGATCCATTCAACTGTACTTTTTTTTTCAATGACAAACCTTTAAGGTAGGAGTCGGCAACCCACGGCTCTAGAGCCTCTGGAGCTCTTTAGAGCTGCTTTTGTGGCTCACTGGAGCTCTTCCAAAAACTTTAGAAAATGGGAAATGATGTGATAGGAAATATATATAGACCAAAATGTGCACCGTATGAAGGTTATTAAGGAATTCTTTTTTTGCGGCTCCACACACATTTTTTTTGGTGTTCAACATTTTGGATTACGACCCTTGCTCTAAGGTATTGCTCCGTAAATACGGTAGAAGTAATAGGGTCCGGACTAGTTGTGAAGAGGGGACTCTCCATAACCATAGCCCATGGTAGGCTTGGAAAAGTTAAATAAATAAATATGAAGATAAACTATTTTGATTAATAAAATATGTACGATGTATATCTTCGATATCTGCGATATGATAAGCCAATTAAAAAAGTAAGAACGTAAAAGTTATGTAAAATCTAGAAAAATGCTTTTAAACATTCTAAATATAAAAATACCTTCGTTACTTGAGCTCTATATTGAATGGTAACACCACCACCAAGCATTGGTTAATTTGGAGAAAGGGATTATATCATAGTGTTATGCAATAAGAAATCCATTTTGGTATTAATGTATCAACTATACATAATAACTTTCCAATATAATAGCACAATATATATTTTATTTAATTATATAGAGCATCCTATTATTTCAATTACTTGTTAAACATTATATTCGGCATTAATATTAAGTATTACCAATGTAGATAACTTGTAATAAAGAAAGCTATAAGTAATTTATAAAGTTAAATACCCTTAATTTTTCATTCATATTTCTGAGCAGGAGCTTAGGATCAAATAGTTATATATGTGCAATCTTTTGATATATTTATTATCATTATTATTTACATAAGTGTGAATAAAAACGGTTCAAATTTACGAATCTTTTTCATATCAAACATTATTATCCTATTATTATATAAAGAAAACATTGACCCATCAACCTAAATGCCTTTTTTCATTATGATGGAGTTTTCATTAAGAAAGTTTAAACTTTAATGAATATGTATATATGCTGGGCCGGTTTTTGCTATGGGCAATGTGGGAGACTACCCAGGGTGTAATCTATTTGGGGGCGCCCCTCCAAAAAAAATAGCGAGTTTTCTACACTAAAACCGCTAATTTCCAAGTCAAGTTAGTGGACTGGTCGCTGGGGCTACCCTACCATCACGTCAACTTGCTGCAGTCATACAGGTTGTGTGTGTAGATTAGAATAATACAACTAACATAAGAGTAGACCGCTGGAGGAAAGAGGATGAAGCGTATGCTCACAACCCAGTTATAGGTCTAAGTGTATGCACTCTCTTTCTAATCCAGGTTATTAATAAGAGTAATACACATGCATACGAGAGTTACATACTATCAAAATACATGCAATAAGTATTACACTTACAGGAATCAACTGAAGCATAAGTAATTTGAATTTGCAACATATAAAATGATGTAAATAAGTATATTCCTTTAGTAAGGAGCAAACTATCTCCGCGCCATCTGGCGGGAAATAAAGTAATTAGTTTGCTGCTACAATGTATGTGTCTTAGGAAGAAACGAATGAGAGCGTTTCCACACACTGCGGATCACGTGACAATCTCAATTCCTGCCGAGACGCCCGCACCCGGAGCTAGACAGCTCGAGCGGCAGCGGGATGCGGATGTGGCTTGTAATCAGTGTTATTTGTAACACTGGGGAGGTAGATGGGTGTGTGTGTGTGTCAATGGGTTCGCACAGGGCCGTGTAAAAGTCGCCAGGACCGCCTCTGTATATATGCATCAATCTCTCCAATAAAGCCTAGGGCTCAATTAGCATCTGCACCGATAGACAGCTATAGAGCTCTTTTAGCAAGACACAGATTATAACCTCACTGCAACCTATACATAGCATAATCATCAAGAGCGAGAGGGAGTGAAGAGTGACGTCACAATCATCAAATAAGAGATCTTCCAATGATCAAATTGACAATACATGACATTCAATCTTTGCCGCCTGAATGAGGATTCTCGACTTTGATCATTGAAGGCTCTATTATGTGTTATTGTGACGTCACTCTTCACTCTTGATGTTTATGCATATGTATAGGTTGTGTCGTGAGTTGTAAGTTAATCTTGCAAAGACACTCTTTAGCTGTCTATCATTGCATATGGTAATTGAGTCCAAAGTTTAAATATCGGCCTTAATATAATCACTATAAACAAATGTGTTTTAAATTTTAAAAAAATAAGTAAGGACCATAATCATTTAAAAATTCAATTATATTTAAGGGTTTTTTTTTCATTATTAAAAAGTAAGGCATTCATCAAAATGGTATTTTACATGGTACATGGTATTTTATCACTACAGCCTTCATATTAAGTAAAATGCTTATTAATAATTCAAATAATAAATTATATACGTTTAGAGTATTGATTTTTTATTGTTGTAAAATAGGTTATATATCGAAAGTATTTTTATTAAAAAATAAACAAATTTCTTGTCTTCTAATCTTCTAAGGAAGTTGGTTTTTGTATATAGTTGATATATTTTTTCCAGATTGCTGGCGAGTACAATAGGAATTATCAACATCACAACCAATCTTGAAAACTTGCGTCATCTTCGATCTCAGAACCTTCTAATGCCTAAGTTTTTGAGTTTTCATAATTTTTTTGTACCAAGATACAAAAAAAACAATTTTTTATTGGTATTTCCACAACAGTTTCACAAGACAAGCTGGGTAACATGATTAAAAAGCACATACCAAATACTTATACAGCTGAACATGATAACATTAAAAACTAGAGGCACATATACACTCAGAGAGTGCAAACCTCCGCCGTCACGGGGTCCTTATGAGCCTTCCGAGGCGGATTTTTCACGACTGGGGCGGCGGTAGAGGGACGGGGGAGGTTCCCTCGACGGAAATTCCGAGAGAAAGACGCTCCCGGCACCCGATTTCAAAGCACAGCGACATCTATTGGCAGAGTAGGCTAACTTTAATAGTTATTAGTATTTAGCTCATTATGCATCTTAATTCTGCACTCAGAGATGCCAAATTTTCATTTTGCCATTTCCAAAAACTCCACAAAGTTTCATCCGAATCCGTTCCGAACTTTTTGAGTTATCCTGCTGACAAACAACCAACAAACCAACGCAGTGGAAACAATACCTCCTTCGGCGGAGGTAATAAAGCAACATACAGCACAATTTCAATTTTCATTTTAAGATATGTTTTACAATATGGAAGGGCTTATCAATTAATTGTTGGTAAAGTTTCCAAATGGGACGGTAAGGGGTTTGCGTGTACTTTAATTTGTACAAAACATATTGAACTTTTGTTATAAAAAATATATATCCTCTTCGTGTGGACCACATATATAAAACCAAGTTTTGAGGCCTTAGCAATATACCATATCTGAATAAACTTTAATCGACACAGTATTTAAAAACATCCCTCGTTGCCATACATTCAGATAAAAATGGTCGAGCGTTTCCCTATGGTTTTTGCAAAAGAAATACAGTCTTTCTTCTGCTTTTTCCGCCGTGATACTGCCTATTTTAAAATATTGGTTATTATATTTAAACCAATACATTGAAAAATTAAATTTTTGATTCGCCAGACATTTTAGTATTTTGTCTTTTCTTACTTTTTCATTTTTCATTATTAATGTTGTTGTTTTTGCCGTCTGAAATGTTCTTGCAAATCTGTACTTTATATTTTAATTAAGTATTTGAACCATAGAGTATAAAGTATAGAGAGCTGATTCCCTTCAATAGCAGAGAAACATCGTTCAGCTGCATTCTGGTGTCCACTATAAACAAAGTAATTTATACTACGTCATCGTAAGCTGATCATAGAGATAGATTTTATCTCTATGATCAGTTTACGATGACGTGGATCAATTTACTTTGTATATAGTGGACCAAAAATACGATGAAGGGAATGCTCTCTTATCTTTTTATCTCTTTGATTTGAACCCACATTCCTTAGCCAATCTGACTACATATTTAAGTTGCACTTGCAAACTAGAGGCATATATACATCAGAGAGTGCAAACCTCCGCCTCATGAGCGCTTCCGAGGCGGAATTTTTCACGACTGGGGGGCGTAGACAGACGGGGAGGGTTCCCCTAGACGGAAATTCCGAGAGGGAAGACGCTCCCGGCAACAATTCACAGCAAAACGAAATCTATTGCAGAGTAGGCTAACTTGGCAATTTAGTAGTATTTAGCTCATTTGGCGC
>CP045900.1:22908342-22929363 GCA_013387185.1 Caligus rogercresseyi | reverse complement strand
TCGACACCTCTCGACTTTCATCATTAGCATGGTCGATTTTGCTACAAACGTGCACCACAGGGCTTCGTTTCTAGTGGTGATGGTTATAATCGGCGTCTAGATGAGATCACCGTGGCACGTACAGCGAAAAGTACGGTGCGTAGATGACAGTCTACTATACGTGAAAATCTAGCTGATCACTGTTGGAGGGTACTGGAATATTTGGAACTCATGGGCTCGTCGGGAGTAGTTTTGAATAAAAAGCAATTCCAGTTTTCGGAGGAAAACAGTCGACTTCGCGGGGTTTAAAATATCAGAAGAGAACGTGGAACCCCTCCCGAAATATATAGATGCCATACGACACTTCCCAACACCTAAATCGATAACTGACATAAGGTCATGGTTTTGGTCTCGTCAACAAGTGGCACATTACGCTAACTGCGTGACCTTAGTCACCATTCAGACGTTTTTGAGCCCAAGAGTCGAATTCAAATAGACAGAGGAACTCGACAGGGCATTCGTGAATTCCAAGAAGGGCATAGTCAAGGCAATAGAGTCTGGAGTAAGGATCTTCGACCAAGGCAAGCACACATGTTTGAGGACTGACTGGTCTAAAGCCGTATTGGCTACGTGCTCACGCAAAAAACATTGTAAATGTCCCGGGAACCTTCCGGACTGCTGTGTCGATGGTTGGAGAATTACCCTTGCTGGTTCAAGATTTTTGTCTATAGCAGAAACCAGGTATGCCCCAGTTGAAGGAGAGATGCTCGCCGTTGTATGGAGCCTAGAGCAAACGCGTTACTTCACACAGGGCTCCGACAATCTCACTGTGTGACAGACCACAAACCACTTGTGCACCTTCTTGGGGACAAGACCCTCGATGAAATCCCGAACGTCAGGCTATCGAGAATGAAACAAAGGACAATGGCTTGGAAATTTAATATTGTACATCGACCGGTCAGTCCAATCATTTTGCTGATGCCACATCACGACACCCAACGGGACGCCCAGATCATACTAATTGGAAGAGGAACTAGTCATGGCGAGCGTGAGAGGAGACTTCGGAAACTTCGAAAAAAATTCGTGACAAGAATAGAAGCAGAGTATGAAGCCGACCCAGAAATGACGACCCTTATGGAGCAAGTTAACAATGGTTTCCCAGCAAAGAGACAGACATACCTACCATAATACAGCCGTACTGGGGATCGCTACTAATCGCCCAGGGCGTTATTATGAAAGGAGACAGGGTAGTCCTCCCACATCATTAAGGCGTGAAGCTCTAGATGCACTGCATTCCGCCCATCGTGGGGTGACGACCATGAATGAACACGCCAGAACAATAATATTCTGGCCTGGCCTATACAGGGATATTGAAGACACGAGTCACGGTGTAGGATGTGCAACCAAAATGCCCCGTCACAGCCACGACTGCCCCCCCAAAAAAATATCAACCCCAAATGGGTCATTCGAGGAGATCTTTGCTGATTACTTCGATTTGGATGGACAGCGGTACCTCATCGTGGGAGATCATTCACTGGGTGGACTGAAGTCTACTTACCGTCACCAAACTCCCATGGTGCGAAAGGTCTGATATCCGCGGACGCCGTTACTTGGGGACGTTCGAATACCTAATGAGCTGTCGAGCGACTGAGGGCCAGAGTTTACTTCAATCGATACTAAGTTTCTGCAGAATGGGGTATCAACCACCAAATATCATCTGCATATAATCCCCAATCAAATGGACGGGGCCGAAGTGAGCGTCAAGGCAACCAAACGTCTCCTGAAGGGAAATAGTAAGAATGGGAGTCTGATAACGATTCATTCTTACGGGCGCTCCTCGTAGTCCGCAACACACCAGACCCGACTGCAAACTCTCGCCCGCGAGGATCCTGTTCGGACGGCCCCTTAATGATACATTCCCTCGGTTGAACAAGGTTATTAGCGTTTTCTTCAACAACCAAGTTTCAGAGATGTGGCGTGAGATGGATGATGAAAGAAGATGCCCTTAAGACTCGGTGTGTAAAGACTAAGGAAGCCCTGAGGAAAGGATCCAGGGCCTTAGGAAGTCTCTGTGCAGGAGACAGAGTTTTTGTGCAGAACCAGGTGGGCAACCATCCGCATCGATGGGACTGGAGCGGGACGGTGGTGGAGATCCTTCCGTATGAGCAATACAACGTCAACTAGACGCACAGGGCGAGTTACGAAGAGGAACCGGCGTTTTCCTCCGCCGCTTTACTCCATTTACCCCTACTATTTATGACTCACCTCGTGCTGATCCTCCAGTACAAAGTACTATCATTCCCCCTACACACCAGGAAGGCATGACTACGCATTCCTCGGACTCTGTTGTGTAGGATATCCAAAAGGAATAGGGCACCCAGGAAGTTTTATGAGCCCGAGACTGGAACTTATGTATATAAAAATTAAGTTACGCTAACATGTCAATAGACTTGATGCTAGCGTGGAGGGGGATGAAGAGTGGCTCGGTCCGTAATATGTATACTTCGGCACACCCCTAGCTACGTGAGCTGACCCCTCGAGTATGAGGAGGGTTTTATTTGTATTGTGGTCAGAGGAGCGAGTGGACCTAATATTTGTAAGTTATGTTATTTTTGTTTGCATATAAATTCGTTAATGTCATTATGTATTATTATTATTATTATAGTTCGATCATTCCTCGAAATGTACGTATTTACGGAATGACTCATGTTTTCAGGGATGAAGACTGGAGTGTCAGATTTATCTGCAACTCTAGAGCACAAGAGTAGCCAATGGTGAAGCATGCCCTTCGGTGATTATCAGAAGGATGATGCAACAGGAGGTGTGATGGGTATGCGAGCAAGGACTCCCTCGTTGATTTCTGACACAGTAGGTCCTAGTGTCAGCTATACAACGCTGAATCTAGCCAAGACAGTGTTGGTGGCCCGCTCCAACTCTACCAGCACCAGAGAATCCGGAGATCAAAAGGATGAGGCCCCCTTCTGGCTCTTCGGAAACCAAGGCCTCAAAAGAGGGATTCGATGCATGAGACCTAAACGTTCGGCCATTGTCATTTCTTTCATAGGTCCCATGGCACTTATGACCTCCTCGACGCACTTGATTACTTCCGGAATACTCTCGTGGGTTACTTCGCGCCAGATAGCGAACCGGCTAGGACCACAGTCTAATATGGTCAGGAACTTGCTCGAACCCACTCGTTCCCAATAGAGTAAACCGAAAGAGTTCCCCCATTGATACGAACAGGGTGAGGACACACGGACTTGCAGACTTCGCAGGAGTTTGTCACTTCATTCACTTCCTCCCTAGTAGTTACTGGATCCACTTTTTGGGCAAAGTGAAGTGTTACGTCGTTTCCACGATGATAGAGTTTGTGGGTGTCCTTCACTATTTGATGTCTTGGCCAAGCTAAGCATGAGCGTGGAGATGACTTGCCTTTGGCTTGAGTCAGCCAACTCTTCGGCACTCGAGTCAATACATCCGCTTTGTTGATGAAGAGGGAACAAGATGTACATTCCATCGACATTATAAACTTCTAATGTTTCCTTCAGGTAGATAATCTACGCTTTATGAGCATTTCGGAGATCCCCGATATCCTTATTTTCTTGTCGCGTGTCAAAGTTGATTTGAGCCATGAGTGGACCGAATCAGAATCAACAAAATGTCCAACCTCGTTGTTCCCCACTTAAGGGCCATGTTCACTCCCTCTAAAACAGCTGTGAGCTCTGCCATGTTGATGTGATCACCGTCGTCCTTTTTTCGCAGCCAGGCTCCGTCCTCAATTACTCCATTATCTTTCATTAGTACTACTCCTTATGCCAACAAGCTAGCATCGCGCCACAGCTCCCAACTCCCTCTAGGACGAACGTTCCATTTTCCACAGACAAGATCGTCTCGCTTCACTCTTGAGATTAATTCATCCAGAATGACTGAAAGTTCTCCTGCACTGTCTTCCCATGAAGCCCCTGTACAGCATCGTTTAATAAGACTCACTGCCGCTCGGAGCCATCCTCCGACCGGGAAGTGTCCGATGAGTTTCTCACAGATGGAAAAGAGTTCTCGTTTTGTGAGTTTTTCGGAGAATTTGATGTCCATGGCAGGTCGTTTCCACATGAGGCCCTGTCAGATTTGGGCCACTCAAGGCCTAAAACTCTTGATTCGTTGAGGGGCACTGAATCTTTGCAATTTAGTCCGTATTTTCTCAGGTGTTTTTCAACTTTTTCCACTCCGACGATGTCCAGTTAACAATTATAATCGTCGTAATAACGATCACAAGCTTTCTTAATAGCTGGATCAAGAGATAGTACGTGAGAGACTATTGCCTTAATTATTTCCGGGCCACAATTAAGGCGAAAGCCCATCCTTTGCAGCTCAAATTTTTATTTTGGAAGCGGACCTTGAGATGACAGCTACACTCCGCTCCTACGTGAATTTGCATGTAGGCTCCTTTAAGTCCAGCATTGATTCGTCCTCGTATGACCTCGATTCCGAGGATGTTTAGTCCCCCCTCGTCAAGAGTCCATACCGATCGTGCAATCTTTCGTTGTCTGAGGGTCTAGATTGAGCGAGAAGGCCTATCGCTACGCCTGCCACCTCTGCATTGACATAGACTCGACTTTTGGGGTTGCCTGGAGCTGAGAAGAGACTCAGATGGGAGGCTTGTAACAAAAGCAACTTTTACGACCTCGTCCATGCCTCCTTTTCCCACCAGATTCACGAGTGACCTCACTTGAGCGAGGTGAACGTCTACAGAGCTCCAGGCTCCCACTTCTTCGTACACAGCTCCGAAAAAGCCTCGAACTTGGACATAGAAAAGCATTCAGAAGCGCCTGCTTAATCACTGCTTCATCCTTCTTCCCCTCCTTGGATAGTTGATCGTATACGGCGAAGGGATTTCCTTCCAAGAAGAGAGGAATGATCCTGCTGAGTTCATCGAGACCTAAAAGGTCCTTTGCGATGATCTTTAATGTATCCATTCCTTATAGGGCCGTGATAGCTTGTATTAATAACGTCTTGTTGACACCATTTCTCATAAAACACTGTCCTTTTTTCGTAATAATCGTTCTCTTCCCCCTAAAGTACACCAGGTGATGCACCGGATAGAGGTTCGAACTGAACCGACTATTTAAGATACATGAAGGAGGACTCAAAATATTTAAAACTTCTTTTTTTAAGCGATTAGTTTTGAAAACTAAGCTATTGTTGGACACAAGTTTTTGACTGATCTCTGAAGTGAAAACTTAGCCTTCCTCCAGAGAAAATGGCCTTCATTGTAATGTAATGTAAAAAGATGGCATTGAGTTGAGTTTGCTAAAAATTGCATTATTTTTATGATTTTGCAACTATTTTTGAGCAGAAATAGGATTTATATGTTGAATAACAAATATTTCATTTCTAATTCTATTCGTAATGTGGGCAACCCTTCTCGATCACGAAACCTTTTTGTTTTTGTATCTCTGGGATCAATCAACAAATAAGCTTCTTGTAATACTTTACTAACGATATAAGCATCAAATGGTCGTTCCGGAGTCCAAAACACATTGAAGCATCCCACATACTGCCATCGGAGAAAAATTATATCTAAAGGCAATCCTATCGTACATCGCACAATTAAAGAGTAGAATGAGGCTACTTTACTACTTTCTACTAGGGTTGCCAACTCTCATGGGAAAAAATAGGGACACCTCATTTGTGGACGGCGCGAAAATATGAGCGGGGTTCAGGATGCAATTTCCTGCATTTTGACCAATTTTAGGGCAAAATTTAGGGAGACATTTCTGCAGTTTACAAAATTTATTTTGAACACAAACACAACAATTACAAGATAATGGACCACAGGAACACAAAGTGGTTGTGCATTTTTTTCTTCATGCTTTATTTCTTAATGTTGCTGCTGCAATCATCTCATTGCTTCCATTTGTATTTCTTTTGGCTTCTTGCAGCAGCTAGAAGCCTTTTATTCATTAGGGCTGCAGAATAGAACTCTGAGCAAGGCATGCCATAGTTGAGTAGGGAAGGGGGGGGGGTGAGAAAAAATAGCATGTTTATCGTAAAATGCCTTCTAGCAGCATTTCATTCATTCCATTTACATTTTAAACCTAGTGTTGACTCTCACGGTAATACGGGACAAATTGCGTTCCGTTACAAATCAATACGGAACCCGTACTTTTGTTTCCAAATACGGGATGATTCCGTATTTCAAGGGACGGTTGGCAACCTACATTCTACTCTTTAACTGATTGGACTCCGGAACGCTCGTTTGTTGCTTTTATTTTGGGTAAAGTATTACGAGAAACCTATTTTGATGATTGATCCTTTAAATATAAAACAAAAAAAGGTTTCGTGATTGACGAAAGGCTGCCCAGATTACGAATACAATTAGAAATGCAATAATAGTTATGCACATATAAATCTTTCTGCTCAAAATAGTTGCAAAATCCTAAAAATAATGCAATTTATAGCAATTTCAACTCAATTGCCATCTTTTTACATTAAAATAAACTCCTTTTGATTTATAAAAATATATAAATTTGCTATAAAAATCCAAACACCTATTTATTTATGATATGAATTTGTTTGTTATGGGTTTTTGTCAGTTTATGTTATGACCATCAGTCTTTTCGTCCAGACTCTCCTACCTAAGGCACTGATTTGAAGAAATAAAATCACAATATGCTACTAATGCACATTCAAAATTATTGATATAATAAATATTATGATTTATGCTGTTGCTTTATCAGCCCCTTATTGGAGAAAAAGTTCATAAAATATTTTAAAAAACAAAACAAAGTTTGTTCACTTGTGATGCGATGCACTACCTTCCCTAAGTGCTATAATCATAGCGATATAAAGATATAGAGAGCTGATTCCCTTCAATAGCAGAGAAACATCGTTCAGCTGTATTCTGTGCGTCCAATATAAACAAAGTACATTTGTACTACGTCATCGTAAGCTGATCATAGAGTTAGATTTTATCTCTATGATCAGCTTAGGATGACGTAGTACAAATTACTTTGTTTATATTGGACACAAAAATACAGATGAAGGGAATAAGCTCTCTATATCTTTGTATCTCTATGGCTATAACGCGCCCGACTTCTTCTTTTATTCAAGGCATGGTGAAAAAATATACGACATGTCAATAAGGTTTTTTTGTTCCCTTTTTTATTTTTTATGACGTCACATCTCCTAAGAATAAAAGAATGTCCTACCTTGATGCTATCTCCGCTGTGACATCATTACAATCTAGTGGTACATGGGAATTGTTGTTGAAGTACCCCTATATAAGCATCTCCATGATGATTCAGTGAGGTGCTTACGTCACAACAACGAACTTTCAACAAACTTCAATATTAATACTACACCTTCAGATATAAATTATTATTCGGGATATCTCCTCCTGGAAATGACGGATCCAGGTGAGAGTGACAACTGCCTGGAGTTGGCTCTAGAAGGAGAGAAGCTCTGCAAAACAGGGAATTGTCGTGATGGAGTGGCCTTCTTCGAGGCAGCTCTTCAAACGGGGACAGAGGACTTTTCGAACGTTGTCCGCCATCTACTCCCAGCTTGGGAACGCCTATTTCTACATGGGGGACTACTCCAAGGCCATGCAGTACCACAAGCACGACCTCACATTGGCACGGACCATGGGGGATCGCCTGGGGGAGGCCAAAGCATCTGGAAACCTTGGAAACACTCTCAAAGTCATGGGAAAGTTTGAAGAGGCCGTTATCTGCTGTAGGAGACACTTAGGTAATCCAAATCTATTCAAAATCTCCAATAATATTGAATATATATATATATAGGGGCTGTCAACGAATATTCGATGTTCGAATTCGAATAGTATCCCAAAAAGCGAATTCGAACGTGAAAATTAATATTCGAATTTTAAAAACACTCCCGCGGTACAAGCGACAAATTAATATTGAATGTGAAAAAAAAACACTCCCGCGGTACAAGCACCTCCATCTGTTTTGTGAATGAGCCTCTGACTGTTCGCGATGTCTCTCGCTTTAAGCTCATTCCGTCTCTGATACTGTAGGACAACAGCGTAATCTGATTGACTACTGTACGTGTATATGCGCGGGAAATTTCAACAAACCACTGCAGCGCAAACACAGAACATAGCTACGTAATGATGTACTGTACAGCACACATGCTCGCGAAATGTAACAAATCACATCAGCGCAAAACCAAATTTCAGCTTGATATTAGAATATTCAATAGTTCGAATTCGTGATTTTTTTCAAACAATATTCGAATGTCATTTTTGAGTAATTTTGACAGCCCTAATATATATGTATATATATATATGAAAAATGCCCCAAATATGACTAATAAGAAACGTTAATTACTCGGGTAGTTGTTTTCGTATATTAAAAAATAATGAAATATTTAATTCTTTTGATCTTATTTGCACCCAAAAAATTATACTCAAGTTTACTTACTTTTGGGTTCATTGAGGAGACTTTAACAGGATGATTATTTCTATCCACTAAAGTAAAATCCAAGGGGATGCCAGAATATAAAATAGTATATTATTTTCTTTTAAATAAGCCACTATGCTTTTCTACTATCCTTTTTGATATCAAAATTCTGACTTTTTTAGATTACTTGTACAAGAACTATCATAATAAAGAAATATGAACAATGAATACATAAAGTATATGTCTCAAAACAGTTTGAAATGCATCTAGAGCAATGAATCTCATATATATTATTGGTTTATAGATGATTTGGAATTGACTTCATTGTAGGACCTCGAGCCAAATATACAAAAAAGGATAGAAATGGTACATTAAATTCAATTATGGCGAATTCAGTGAATAATGAATGACCTGAAAGTGGAAACACTATTGAAAGCAATCAGATATTTCAAATGCCGAAGGCTTTATACGTTCAAATATTGATGAAAGTAATAATTAATTTAAAATGTTCAATCAATAATAAAGGATAAGAAAGATTAATTGTTTTTTAATTCTGCAAATTCAGTTAATATTAGATATACTCAAGAGTATATTTAAAGAGGTTATGTATTAAGATCCGTAATTCGATTCTACTTGATCAGAGATTCGACCTCTATAGGTACTTTGGAATCCTATTCTCAAACAACGTACCGTAAGTCTTAACAACATTGAAAACAACAAGGCATCTAAAATTCCGAAGACTTTATATAAGACCTGTCTATAAGCCTTGATATAAAATGTAATTTGAGAGGCAAAGGAGCGTCTTATTTTACGTTTTTTGATAGCAGTGATGATAATATATTCTCCATTCTTTTGACCCTAAGAAATATGTCAAGAGCACAACGATCGCGTGGGTGAGGGTCGAGCCCTCTACAACTTAGGCAATGTCTTTCATGCCAAGGGGAAGCACATTGGTCGCCTGGGTCATCAGGACCCCGGTGAATTCCCGGAGGAGATTAAGGCCCTCTTTGAGAAGGCAGTCCACTACTACGAAGAGAACCTCCTTCTCATGATGGAGATAACGGACCGCGCGGCTCAGGGTCGTGCTTGCGGCAACCTAGGCAACGTCCACTACCTCTTGGGCAACTTCTCCAAGGCCATCGAGTACCATGAGGAGCGCCTTAAGATTGCCAAAGAGTTTGGGGACAAGTCCGCGGAGCGCCGGGCCCATTCAAATCTCGGAAATGCCCACATCTTTCTGGGAGAGTTCGAGAAGGCTGCGGAGCACTACAAAAAGACCCTTAAGCTGGCGCAGGAGCTGGGAGATCGAGCCGTTGAGGCACAGGCATGCTATTCCCTGGGAAACACTTACACGCTACTCAAAAACTATCCCACGGCCATCGAGTACCACATGCGACATCTTTTTATCGCACAGGAGCTCATGGATAAGGTTGGAGAGGGGCGCGCATGTTGGTCATTGGGTAAGATTCATTATTAAGCCCATAGAAAAACAAAACCTATCTTGGGGTTTCAAAGAGTTTTTTGATTATTGACTTGTATGTACCATAGACATGGTGGGATAAATCATGTAGAAAGTAAAAATATATATACCTTAAAGATTTTTTTACGTAAAATTCCTCTCAATATATGAAATTTTTGTCAATGATGTATCACAGTTTAAATATATGAAATACTTACCTACTACATAGGTAGTTGAAGAAATTTTCAGGTTTCATGTTTGGCAGATCAAAGCATAAGCTATACAATGTTATTCCAATGGAATATTTTTAATATTTCATTACTTATTATTTTATTCATAGAATAAGTTGTTAAATATTTATTTTTTCTATCAAATCATTAGATTAGTCAAATAATATTTCTGCTTTCCTCCAAAGCATTTGTATTCGATTGCATTGTTGCATTTATCGTAACGGGAAGTATTTGCTTGGGATTACTATTTGGTATAGAGAAATCTAATAGTGTTATTCATTGATGAAACTGAACGAATCTCAGAGGATCTCATCCAGGAGTTGTCATTATCTTTGTAAATTATTATGCCTATATACTTGACCTACATGAAAGTTAACCTTCATGAATGAAATTGTTTTATTTAGGCTAACTGGAATATTATGTTTGTATGGTATAAAAACCATAAATATACACATATAGTGCTTATAGGAAGGAAATACAGAAGCTTCGACAGCTGACATATTTAAAAGAAAATGAGGGAATCAAAACGATTAAGAACCTCTTCAAACCATAATTATTATTCAATTTTAATTTCGAAAGGAACAAAGATTTAAAACTCTTTTGAAAGTTTTATGTGGTCAAGTATGCAAAATCTGCTTTGATCCTCTCGGCAATAAAAATCACCTTCATCTCCTCTATATTTATTTTGTAAACATTCGTTATATATCTATAACAAAAAAAACTGAAAGATTTTCATATAAATACTTTTTCCAAGATACAAATATATTTTGTATCTTTATAGCTCATAAAAAAGTGTTGGTTAATGCCTATCTGTTTTTCTGTTTCCTTCCATCATTTGTATATACAGACCTCATTTACTAATATGAATGCTTTTTTAGGTAACGCTCATTCCGCAATGGGCAACCATGAAAGGCCTATCACTATGCCACGCGTCACCTCGAAATATCTAAAGACACGGGTGACCGCATGGGTCAAGCCACAGCCCAGCTCAACCTGAGTGAGCTCTCCAAAAACATGAATGCCAAGACTCCGCCCCCAAAGTCCCAGAGCCGTCGTATATCCATGGAACACCTCAATCTCCTCAAAATGACCCCCACTCAGATCTGAACGAAGTGCAGCGAAAGGAGCAGCCGGAGGTCCACAATACGTCAGGGCTTGTTGACGAAGAAGACTTTTTCGACTTTATCACCAAGTTCCAATCCAAGCGAATGGACGATCAGAGATGTTCCCTTGTCCTTCCCCCGCCACCACAAAAAGCAGCCCTGCCGGAAGACTCAAGGGCTGGCGGGGAATTGCCTTATCTTCCAGGCTCGTGAACAAACAGCCCGAGATCCTTCAGCGCCTCTCCGTGGCCACGAACAACGAGCATCACTTCCCAGACGAGTCATTCTTCGAAATGCTCATGAAGTGTCAAGGCTCACGGATAGAGGAACAAAGGTCCTCTCTCCCTCCCACGAGAGGAACGGAGAAGACTTGACACTCATGGCACCCACCGTGCCAGACGAAGACTTTTTCTCTCTCATTCAACGCCTCCAAGGCGGAAGACTCGAAGACCAAAGAGCCGTTTTACCCCAAGACAAGAAAAATCCTTAATTTAATAACAATTAGAAAGGAGAAAAGATCAAATTATTGTACATTCATCAAGAAAAAAAACTATTTTGTATGACGCTTGTAATTTCAGTATTGGGCATTGGATTCATAATAATACTTCATGAAGAACATTTATTTTGTATTCTTAAGCCAACTTAAACATATTTTTTTTAAATTATCAACATGTAACAAAAAATAATAATAAAGGAGGCCTAAATCCCAATGTTATTTTTTTATAACTTCGTAGTGAGTGCCAAAATTATTGTACTTTTATATAAATTCGGGGAAATAAAAGAAAGAAACTCGGGAAAGGATAGTTTTATTTTCAACACATTATGAAAGAGGAGGACTACTACTAGCTCTTCTCCTTTCCCTCCAAGAAGGAATTAAAGGCACTTTGGAGCTCCTGGGGATGAAGGCACTTTCCGATCAATACGAGTAAGCAGGGAGACTCTCCTTGCCCCGCCTCGCCCGACGTGGGATATGTATCGTAGGTGTCGTGGACACCCTGGATAATGATTTTCTTAGACTTGTCTCCAGTAGGATATAAGGCCCTTGACTCGCCAAATTTCCATTTCCTTCTGAGTCGTTACGACAGACTTCTCCCACAAGAGATTCTGGAGAAAGGTTTCCACCTTCTCTAGGGGAACGGGGTGATCGTATCTTAGACTCACGGTAGATATATCTTTAAGGTGATCGCTAGAGGAACTCCCCGCCAACTTGCTGGAGCTTGAAATTCAGCCGCGTATGCATTCAGATCCAGAATGGCGTTCAAATCCACTTTTCCACGAGTAGTGGGTATGAGTCGACCCGAGCCGTTGATGGCCTCCAGTCGCTCACTGAGATCCTTTACAGTCTCTCCGCTCTCGAGGAGATCCACTTTGTTGAGGAGAATGACGTCTGCACAGGCGACTTGCTTGATGAAAACACTCTTACTCTCTTCCACGCTCTTCTCCCTTTCCAAGGCTTCAAAGCCGTATTTGGCGTCAAAGAGAGTAACTATGGCATCCAAGTAGATGTCGCTTCCGAGTTCGTCATCCATCCAGAATATGGAGGCTATGGGAGACGGATCCGCGAGGCCCGTTGTTTCCAGAAGGATGTAGTCAAACTTTCCCTTCTTTTCCATGAGGGTCTCAATTGCCTGTAAAGAGAATGAATATGTTAATAAGTTATTGGTGAACCCCAAAAGTAGTTTACGCTCTAATACAATAACATAGTACAGTAATATATACATATCATACTAAATAACATCCCAATATTGGGATAAGGATATAACAAACGAGAACCTTTTTCTCGAACGTCATTGGTAGTAAGAAAAGTAATAAAAACCCCGTTGCATAAATTCACTCGAGGCTGTTGAGGGGAGCGAAGATCAAAGCAGATAAAATAATTTAGTTTTTATAACACTAGGTATCTTTTCCATAGGCCTAAATCAACACCTTACATTTAAGGGAAAAAAATGATTTTGTTTACTTAACTCTGACGATACATGTATATCAGAGCTGCATCTACCGAATGTAAATCGGTATTTAGAACTGTAAGCGTTGTTACCTGTTGTGAAGAAGTTGAACTTTGCAAAATAAATAAACAACTCCAGAGCTAAAAGTGCATTAAATAATCTCTAAAAAAATTATAACAAATTATAAATGTAATTGTCTTGTTATAAATTGTCCGATACTAAATGCATATGATGAAGTCACAGAGCAGATACATAAATATTTATTTCTTTCTTATCTACTGCACCGACCGATATTCAGTATTCGGTAGATATATAATAAAATATACCGAATACCAGCTTTGATGTATACTCATTCTGATCATTAGACTTAAAAAAGAAAGAAATTCAAGTTCCCAAATGAAGAAAAAAAAATATGTTTTTGGTGAGTTTGCGAGAATTTAAAAACATATCCTTAAACACAGGGTTTTCTTTACTATTACATTTTTATTTGAGGTCGAGCATATTTACCTCCGCCGAAGGAGTATTGTTTTCACTGGCGTTGATTTGTTGGTTGGTTTGTTTGTCAGCAGGATAACTCAAAAGTACGGAACGGATTCGGATGAAACTTTGTGGAGTTGTTGGAAATGCCAAAAGGAACAAGTGATTAAATTTTGGCATCTCTGAGTGCAGAATTAAGATGCAAAATGAGCTAAATACTAATAAATATTTCAAGTTAGCCTACTTTGCCAATAGATGTCGCTGTGCTGTGAAATCAAGTACCGGGAGCGTCTTCCTCTTGGAATTTCCGTCGAGGGGACCCTCCCCCGTCCCTCTACGCTGCCCCAGTCGTGAAAAATCCGCCTCGGAAGGCTCATAAGGACCCCGTGACGGCGGAGGTTTGCACTCTCTGAGTGTATATATGCCTCTAGTTATTATTGCTATGATTTAATTCAAAACTCAGTTAACAGTACCTATATAACCTTGCTTTACACATTCAATAAATTAATATAATACTCAACATTATAAAGTTCTTGAATTGTTTTATCAACTTGCAATTCATTTTTTACTATTATCCAGGCTTGTTGATCGGAGTTTTTTCTGATCGGCGATCAATAGCGATATAGCGATATTTGATCGCTGATCGGAGTATCGCAAAAGGTCCTGATCTTTATATCTTTTGATCGTAAGAAAATCACTAAAAAATAGCGATCCGATCAATTTGTATAAAATAACTAAAAAAGAAAAATGTTTTTATTAAGGATTTTTGAGACAAATTTCTTAAAACTTAATTAACCTAATTATGTGACATTGACCAAAATCCATTCACGCGACTAATATTTGTTTAGAAAACACAAAATACAGACAGCCACTAATGGAAAAAGCCAGTGTGTGCTATCCTGATATTTTTTTTGTCCTAAAATATACACAGGTGTCTATGGATAAGTCATTGTTTTGGAGCTCATAGGCTATGAGAAACATTTATTCTGGCATTTCTGTCTTAAAATATGCAGACATATGTCAATTGTGGAGCCTGAGTGTTGGAGCTCATAGGCTATGAGAAACAATCATTCTGATATTTTTGTCCTAAAATATACAGACAGGCGCCTATGGATAAGTCGTTGTTTTGGGGCTTGTGAAATGATGGAGATGTTGGTCGATTCAGCTTATCTCCCTCAATTCAAAGTAACATTTCTCAATGAAGAAATTCAACAAAGAGCCAAAAGATTTATTCTAGAAGAGACTGCCTCGTTTGATGACCAGTTATCCAGCCAGCTGTCTCAAGACGTTGAGCAAGAATGTATTTTTTTCTATGCGTCGTAAAAAGGTTGACACAGCTAAACAAGAAGTAGAGCGGTATTTGGCTGATGACTCGGAAGGGCTGGACATGATATTAGCCTACCGGAGGGTGAAAAGGTCTTTCATAAATATAATGTCGTGCTTCCCAGTAGTTCAAGCAGCGAACGTTTGTTCTCCAAGGCCAAGTGGATTCTGAGGAGGACTAGGCAGAGACTGGGGGACGAAAATTTGAGAAGCAACTTCTACTTATGTCAAATAAATGGGCAAATGAAAAATGATCTGTGCAAACTTTATATTTTTTCTATAAGTACTTAATTTTTGATATAGTCAGATATTGTAAATAAAGAAAATTGTTAAGCCAGGTGTGTCAATTGCTCATTTAAAAGGTATGTTTATATCGGTATAATACTTAATTTATCTGGGGTTAAATTTTGGTGGGTGCTATGGACTGCCATATAAAGATTAATACTTAAAAGGTTTGACTAAATATATATTTAAATTTTTACTTAGAATTAGTATTACAAAGGAATTTTTTTTGTTGATCGCAATTAAATTGATCGGATCGCTGATCGGAAAAATCCCTGATCGATATATCGCTATATCGCAAAGAATTTCTGATCGCTATTTTTGATCGGATCGCTATTTTTTTCCTGATCGCTCACAAGCCTGCTATTATCCATATTTCACTCATCATATATACTATAATTATCTAATATATATAATAATAATTCGTTAAATAACACATTTTCAATGCGTTCTGATGAAATATGTATTTTTATATTAATATTTACTTATCTACATATTTTTTATACAATAAAAAAGCTCCAAAATAGGATTGATAATAATGAATTATTATCATTGGTTTGAGTACACTAAATCATTTCAATTAGGTTTTTTATGATAGTTCTCATATTTTGGCAAATTAATGTTTTTCTTGTTATAAGGACGAAATCATGTTTTAACGGGTTTTTTGCCCAAAAAATTCTATATAAATATGTTTACAAAAATATTTTCCAATTAAATTCGATATTCTACAATTACACAACATCCTAAAAATGCAGAATCTATTAGATATTGGACATATGTATTCTCAGTCACAGCAAAACTTATTGGCATGTTTGATAGCTGTATTACTTTTTGTTGCCAAAATAAATCTTGTTGAAGTTGAAATAGCAAAATGTTTAAATTCCGTGGCTCCCCCGGTACATTACACAAAGGATTAAATTAATTTAGTAGTAGAAAGTAGTCAAGCCGGATCTCTGCATTTTTTAAGGTTTTAATTTGTTTGGTGTATTCTTTATCAAGGTTTCAGGCATAGTGATATTAAGATATAGAGAGCTTCAATAGCAGAGAAAACATCGTTCAGCTGGCGCCCGTGCCCAATATAAACAAAGTAATTTGTACTATGTCATCGTAAGCTGATCATTGAGATAGAAATATTTGTTTATATTGGGCAATATGACGTATTCTCTGAATAATCCAATAAGCTCTCTATATATCTATGGGTTTCAGGTGCAGTTATTTGCGGCGTTCCGGTTCGCCACCCCCCCTATATGGACCAAAATATCGTGTCAGTAATCTTGTAAAGTGGGATACTAAGTACTTCTTCGAGTGTACGAACATAGAAGAATTAACACATTAAATTTGAAGATTTTTAACCTCTTTTTCCCCATTTTTAATTCTTATTTTCCTAGATGTTCAAGAGGCAATTTTACATACTTTGACTCCATTGTCCTTTGTGGAGCAACAGAGGCATCCATTTCGTAGCTCCATCCACTCCTCATAGAGTGCTCCTTCCTTTCCGACATTCAAGGACTTTTCTTCCACGTTTCCCTCGCCAAACTCATTCAAAATGACTGCAATCTTCTTGGAATGCTCTTCTGTGAGGATGTAATTAAGTAAAGTGGACTTCCCAGAGCCCAGCTGGCCCGTAATGATGGTCACAGGGACTTTTTTGGAATCAGGGGCAGAAATAAATCGGGGCAGTCCTCGTCCGAATCCACTGTCATGATGATGAAGAAGCTCTTGTCTTTCCCTTAAATCAACGTTGTTGATTTTTAAATGATACAAGAAAAATAAATAAATAAACATAATCTATGACATCAGTGGCTTAAGGTTTATCTGTACTATATGAAAGTTTGATATCTTTGACCAGGCTGCTTGATCGGAGTTTTTCCTGATTGGCGATCAAAGCTATCAATGATCATTGATCAGAGTATTGCAAACGGTCTTAATGTTTAATCTTCTGAAATAAATCAGTCATTAAGAAATATATTTCTTATAAAATAATTAGAAAAACAAAAATATTTAGGGTATTATATGAAGTTTACGATACAAATTGTCGGTAACGATTCAACGTCAACCGATCCAGGATTATTTAGATTTAATAATCTATTAAAAAAAAAATATATATATATTTTTTAAATATTTATTCACTTTACGGTGAATACGATTCTTCGTAAGTATATTAAGTGTAGAAAATAATTGATATATTAATATTTTTTCATGAAGGATTAAATATTAAAAATTGGCAATTGGCAAAGTTATTTTTATACCATTCAAGGTCATTATATGGATTCAAAACTAGGTAAAAGTAATTAAAATGGTCAATTTCAAAGTGATTTTAAAGAAATTCTGCAAAAAGGCCATATACCCATCATCAAATTTGATCTCCTGTGTTATTAGTCGTAACTCCTCCCACAATTCCTTTTATGCATGGGAATGCAACACTAATAGGAAAAGTACATAATTTTTTTCTCTGGAAATTAAGAAAAGTAGACTTATTTGTCTCAAGTCACTTTAAAAATCATACTTTAAGAGCAAATCTCTTTCGAACAACAATACGTATTCCGGTATTATATACGTCATCGGCAGGGGATAAAGTGAACCAGAACACCGCACCGTGAAAACATATAAATAAATATATATATTTGAAAATGTCAATAAAAATTCAATTCAATATATTTTAAGGTTTTGAACATAATTTTATAACTATCATATATGTACATAAAAAGTTGTTACTATTTGACAAAAACATTACATGATATTATTAATCTCCAGAAATACTTCATTTGGGAGTTGTTCGACAGTTGGTTGAGGAAATATATCCTTCTTAATGGGAAATTGTTCCGTTATCAAATTTAAGATAGACTCAAAGATATCTGAATTTGATTTAGAGAACTTATTCTTCCACATGAATTCTTTGGCATAGGCAATGAAGCAGTTCCGAGTATTATTCATAACTCTTTTACTTCTTAGGAACTCCTCAAATTTGTCTGTTATGGACTCTAAGGTTATTGCGGGATGATCATCATTGCTTCGAGTATCGAAAAAACTATTCCTTGACACCACATTGAGATGATTTTTCTCGTCACTCAACTTTTGTCCTGGGGCACAAAAGGTGTGCCAACCCTGGGATATAACAGTGGTTCCTGCACAAACATGCTGCTGAATAATTGGAAGGAGACTCGCTGCCGAGCGATCCTTGACCACTTCAATGAAACACCTTCCATTTACGCGATCCACCCCCATTAAAAACCAGTCATCACATTTGCCTCTCTTTAGTTGACCAAACTGATACTCCTCCAACTCCACAACTCGGCCCGGTCCTCCAATGATGACGGGGTTCTCCGAAAAATACGTGACTGTGAGGCTTCTCAGGGCACTGTACCAATCAATGACGGTCTTTTTCGAGATATTGACGTCGCTTACAACGTCTGAGACGGGAACATTGCTGCACCACTCGTAGGTTAATCGAAATAGTTTAGAGAGAGGTATTTTACCTTTTAAGTAACTGCCGATTCGGATTGAAAAATACTTTCCACAGAGTTTGTTTCGACATCGAAAAACAGGTGTTCCAGCATGCAGACCCTCAATGCAGGATCCACCGCACTTTGAGCAGACAATAAACCGTTGTAGCAAGTCCTTTTCTCGGGCCCATTCTCTAGCAACATCTTCGTCTACAAAGATTCGGTGATCTAGAAACATAACACCGGAGAGAAGAATTCGAGGGGTTATTTTATTTACGTATCCGTGATTGAAAATAGGCTCTCAGTAACTTATTTTAAGTTGTCCATGCCACAGACTTACCCATGAGACTCCATATATATTCACTCAACCTCTTTTTATTTTACTATCATTTTATCTAATTTAATTTTAAAAAACGTGAGAAGGAGTTTTCAATTATTATATGCTCTTGATCAGTGTAATATTAAAATGAGGATTATCAAAAAAATCATGAGTGTATATGACAATCAAGTTAAATATAAAAAAGTAAATCCTTGTAGAGTGTCAAGGTTGAGCGAGTTGTTTTGCAGACAGTCAATGGTGGAGGGAGTCCATGTAATCAAAAGCTGGTATTAAATTTTGGGCTAGGGACGCTTTTATTACCGACCTGACATAGAAAGAGAAAAAAACTGAAAACATAGAGACATCTCTCTGGCCTCTCTTTTATAGTATTGAATTAATCACAAACCTCTCCCCTTTTCATAACAAAGCTGCTATTATTATTATTATTAACAGCTTGATTTGTTTAACTCTAGAGGAGGAACCTTGATACGGAGTTCCCCCCTGTGTTCGGAGTCACTTATTCGACAGGATTCCTGGACGAGGGGAACTCCATCGTCTCTTGTCGGGACTGACTTGTTCTTATGGTAAGTAGTTCAATGCCTCCCTCATCACGGAAGGCTCTCTAGGCTTCCTCTCAAAGCTTATTAATTCTCTTAGCATTTTTTTGGCCGATTTGACGACGAGAGTGAAGGAGGAAGACAGTAAGACCGCCCCTCATAATTCATCTAGAAGATGGTGAGTGACGAGGAGACGCCCACCCGTTTCTCCTGTGCTCACACCATGATACGACTCTTCACGGAGACTCCCTCATCTTATATATATAATATAAATCTTTATGACATATTCTAATAAACAATTTATTTGTTTTTCAGCGTAGCTGAGGCTCTGATTATCGTCATTCAACATATATCATAGCGTGACTGGACTAAATTATCAACCGAAGAGGGATCCAGGACGCCGGACAGTGATGTCGGATTGTAATCATTCATCTAAAAGTACGGAATGTACATCAAAGACAGTCCTCACGGAGGAGGCATGTGCGATAAACGACAAGGAGGACTGTGAAGCACGGATTGGGAGTTCATAGGGGACGTAGCCAGCGATGGTGAGTTCCGAGAATACGCCCAACCGTTTCTCCTGTGCTCACACCAAGATACGGCTTTTTATTTAAAATATAGACCAAACAAGAGAAACTCCCTAATATCTCTTCGGGATTGGCTTGGCTTGTGATTGTAAGTTATTCAACTATTAGTTCCTAAGGCATCTTCTTATAAATAATTTATTTGTTTTTCAGCATAGCTGAGGCTCTAATTATCGTCATTGACCATATATCATAGCGTGGCTGGACTAAATTATCAACCGAAGAGGGATCCAGGACGCCGGACAGTGATGTCGGATTGTAATCATTCATCTAAAAGTACGGAATGTACATCAAAGACAGTCCTCACGGAGGAGGCATGTGCGATAAACGACAAGGAGGACTGTGAAGCACGAATTGAGAGTCCATGGGGGACGTAGCCAACGGTTTCTCCTGTGCTCACATCAAGATACGGCTTTTCATTCAAAACCACCACACCCGAGTCGGACTGTGATGTGCAATATAAAATGTGTTATTTTGTGTTACAAATCAGATATATACTTTTTCAATAATAAAAACGATGGCTTTTATTTTAAAGTTTTACTGTTTTTCATAATAGTATAATTCAGTGCTTTATTATTTATTTAATTACATTTAGCGTTTTGTTCCAATACTGGTTTTTAAGAAGGTTATCATTTTCACACCATATCCAATAAATCTCAGTCTGATGGTTTTTAATGGTTAGTAAAGGGCTATTAAAGTAAGATGTTTTACTTTTTGTATTAAGAAAATGTTAGACTTTCATTAACTATTTTTAAAATATATTTTTAGTTTTCTAAATAAGAAGAAAATATTGTCAAAGTAAAAATTCTTCAAAAAGCATATATATATATAATATAATATATTTTTTCGAAACATTTTAGTTTATTCTATTATAATAATATCAATCCCTTATATTA
>CP045900.1:22884840-22908242 GCA_013387185.1 Caligus rogercresseyi | reverse complement strand
TTTTGTGCAGTAAAAACAGGGGTGTGAGGGTTTAGGTTTCGTCGTCTTGCAAAATATTCGTTGTCTCAAGTATCTTGGCAAATTTTTTATGAAAGTAACTTAAAATTTCGTAGTTATCGTCGAGTATTTTGTGGTCTAAAATAATTCTCTGGACTCCAACAGAGTAGTAGGACATTACTATTTTTTATTAAAATACTTTTTACAACAAAAAAAACCATGCTTGTACAAATTTTGATCAGAGAAACAACTCAATGAAATTAAACTGGAATTCTTACCTCGTCAATGAGGTTAGCGGCTTTTAAATATTTCCGAAAAAATTAAACTGGACAGAAAATATCATGATGTATAGGATATAATGAATTTACAAACATTTTAATCCACAAAACTCTGAAGAAGCTGAAGCACCCAAAAATTTGCAGTTTTACGTTATAATCAACTTTAAAAAAAATAAACAACTAAATATGATAAAATAGCGTGATCAATGATACTTTAAAACATAAACAAACATTTTGACCATTAGCTACTCTAATTAGTTTGACATTGCATACACAATTTGGTTACAATATCTATAAATGTAATACAGTATTTAAAAATAATTATGAAATTATACATAAATTGTGTTTGAGACCATATATTCACATTTTAGACCAAAAGTATAATACCATTCAACTGGAATTCTTACCATGTCAATGGTTTAAGTGGTTTATAAATATTTCCCTATTTTCTTTAAGCAGAGCTGAAAATAACATGATAATTTGGATATAATTATTTTATAAACATGTTACTTCAAAATATTTGAAGCCAATTAATTTGTAGCACCAAAAAAATCATAGTTTTACATTATAAACAATATTTGGATAAATGATACTTTAGGGCATAAATTTACATTTTTGATCATTAATTATTGTAATTAGTTTGACATGGTATACACAATTTGGTTACGATATCTATAAATGTAATACAATATTAAATAAGAATTACAAAAGTATATTTATACAAATTGTGATTCAGACATTAACATTTTAAAACATAAGTGACTCAATTATCTATGAAATGTGAAACGATAGCTTTGAAAAGGCAAATGATAATAACATAACGTTTAATAGGTTTTTTTAGTTAATTAAAATAATATTCAGTAATCTGTCAACAACATATAAATCAAGTATACTCAAATAAATTAGCAGAAAAAACAGAATGGATTCGAATGTTTTTCAAGTTTAAGAACTGTTTTAACTAAAGGTTTCATAATAATTAAAAGTAGTAAAAGTATTAGCATTGTTTTCATAACTTTTTTTCTCCTGTGAGTACTTAAACTAAAATACAGCACTTAAAATGCCTTAATAGGTGTATTAAGTATCTACTTTACTTCCATAAAAGCGACTACTTTTATTTAGATGATATTATCACTCTAGTCAATTACTTCAAACGCCGCCTCCCTTGCCATTCCAAATCTATAATTAAATATCTCTTTGTGACTTTATGTACGCTAGAGTGCATCAAATTGCACATTCTATGGAGTACCTTTTGATTATCTTTACTTTTAATGCAACTCTCTTTAGCTAGAGTGATAACAAGCCTACACATGAAAAAGCAGTTTATTCCCCTCAATTACAAAGTCAATCAAAATAAATCTTTATAAACTTTATAAAAGTGTGATTTCGGTGATGAAATCGACAATGGATTCATTATTGTAGAGGCTTCTAAGGCAATAGCCATGAGAGAGACTGAATGCGTATATTAGGGAGCTCCAAAATGAATCTTTGATCGAGCATGATAAATGTGTGATTAGTTATGTTAAAACATTGCAAGTAAAATTTCAAGGGGATACGACGCTATTTAGATGTTCAACCAAGGATCTCCTTATTTGATATCCATTACAGTGGTATATATAAACGACCTCCCTTCACTCTGTCCAGTCTTAACAAGATCATGCTATAATCAATAGAAAGCCTTTTAGGGCATATTATGATAAATTAAAAATTATGTTTGTTGAAATTTAATATGTCAAATGAAAGATAATGGAAGGGTTATAATATCATGTATTTACAACTTATATTCTACACACGTATACATATTATTCACTGTTACTTTAATTCCATATTTATACTGTTTAGCTATGCTGAATCATATGTGTTCTATTATATTTATATCTAGTAATCTAAAACATAGAAAAATAGAGTCATATGAACGGTAAAAAGAGTGAAAAATATTTTTTTGCCATGAAAAAAGCATGAAAAATCTCCTTATATTTTTTCTTCAATTATACAACATAAATGTAACATCATTGATCACGTCAAATGTGTCAGAATAAAACAGTTTTAATGTTAGGTATAGGTCCTTAAGAATAATAGGCTTTTGCATACAGCCAATGAACGTATACCTATATAAATTACTATAGATACTCTGTTACTATTACTTCATTATATTGTGTGGTAATTAACATAGAAAAATCTATCAATAATAATGAAATTTAGGAATTCCGTTTATATTTGAAAGGTTGCGTTGTTCATAATTTTCATGTAGCCATATAAACAGAGATCTCAATGTTGCAGCTTGTGAGTATTTAATATTGCTCATCCAGTAATAAGGTTTTTTTTCAGACGAACCTCCAATTAATCCATTACAAGTAAGACACTTCTAAAACCCAAGGTCATCGAGTCAGGGAGTGTGTTTGGAATAATGTCCTCACTTTCCTTGTCTTATGAACATATAACTCTTGATTCAGTTTACACTTTACTTTTTTAAACGTTGTACATTTTTTATATCCCTTTATGAGGTACAATTTGCTAAGCTTTAGTTCAACTTCTTTAGAAGGCATATAGATACTTTTATAACTTTTAAAATAGTAATAAATTACTTTAATCGTTATATGTAGGACTGCAAAATGATGAATATAGTTGATATGTTGCTGTCAAAAAAAAAATTAACGCTATAATGCTTATTTATATCCTATTGGATGCAATTCTATCGAACCATATAGGCAAAAAAAAGTATATATATATATTAATCTTTAATAGGAAAAATTATCACGAAACAAACTTTTTAAATTAAATAGAAGCAAGGAATATGACAAATTCGAAGGGCAACGTAACGCTAATTTAGTAGCTGTTTTAGTTTAGTAGGACGAGTATAATCATTTTATATTAAAATTATTCCTTTATTTGATCGTTTGACAGACTTTTTCTTGAACATATATTGATAAGTATAGGATTGAAATTTGAAAAATATGATCAACTAAACAAATATCAGTATATTTTTTTTTCGTTAGCCCAATATGAAAAAAAGATGAACTGATTCAACTCAATTTATATTGAAAAAAAAGATAAGGTTATTCTTGGGTTTCATGGATATATATCATCAAACTTAAATTAATATTGTATAAAAGCCTTGAGCGTAACGGCTGAGGCAATATATTGAAAATATAAGTAATATTTTCATTGGGATTATAATTCATACATTAATTAATTTTATCCATACTTTTTGACGTTTTGTTACAGAATGATAAGTAAAAATATTACGGATTTGCATATATATATATATATATATATATATATCACCCTCTGGCAAACGTCTACATAGCCAGGCAGATTTAAACATGTATAACATACATTGTATATACTTATACAATTTTCTTGATTCCTCTGACATTCATCTTTAACTATATCTATTTATCTATTTGTAAAAGTGCTAAAGACTTTCTAGTTTCAATATGGTTTTCAAAGTATTTCTTACTTACTCAAATCGTAGAAACATTGTGTTCCTTAGCCATCATAAAAAACTTCATTTATTGTTGATCAAGTTACAAGTGATGATTAAAGTCAACAGCTTTCATACTTGTATTGTTTACTGACAATCCAATTAGTTTCAAGGCCACTTAGACCTAATATCTAAATTTGTATTCTAATGAGCTCTTTCATATCATCCCTTGAGAATTTGCTTCTTTTTCGTATTAATTGTCCCGCAGTGGCCCTTAAAATTGATTGTCAGACCTCAAAAAAGGTTTTTTGATATAATATTTGGATAAGAAGAGAAACAATAAAAGGAACTCCCTCCTTTTCCATTTTACGAAGGTAGTTTTTTTAAGACTTTTATTGCTACACATCCAAAATAACAAACGAAGGTAGTTAAATATTGAAATAAAAAGGGAAGTTCCTATTCCAGATTGTTATTAGTATTCCCTGCATTATGTCAAAAAGTGTCACCTCACTCGCAGCTATTGAGGAGTAAACAAGAAAATACTAATTGCCTCTTCTTCATGAGCCTACATCCATGACGTCATGACGAATCCTTAATGGACTCATCCAATTCCACCTATTAATATTAATTGAATAAAGAAACTGCTTTTACTCAAAGAGATAATAAATCTTAATTTTGTTTGCTCATATCAGACGGAAAAAATGTATAAAGGAAACAGTGTAACCAAGTGTAAAAGTGAATTTGCGAGAGTGAACTTCTTAAAAATCCCTAATAAGGACGTGTTGCTCAACTGAGAAGCAACATTCAACTGTTTTGAATACGTCAGTAATATAGTTAAAATGGCTGCCAGAAGAAAAAAAACTGAAATGTTTATTTTATTATCAATACATAATTCTTTTCCATTGGGCTTGGTATTTAGACTTTGACTGTTCAATGAAAAATAATAAGTACTCGCATATTTGGCCGCCTACGGCGCCCATATGTTAGCCCTTCGGGTATGGGTAGGTTTTGGAGCTAGTTTGTGAGTGAAACAGACCTTTAAGAATATAAGAGAGGAGAGAGAAAATAATTTTCTGTTTTGTACAAACATTCCTAATAAATGAATTTGTACAAAGAATATGTTTTAAGTCACATGAAATGCTTTTTTCGTTTTCTATTTCTCTAACTCCTCCTCCTCCTTTTCTTTTTCTTTTTTCCTTTCTTTACCTTGAAAAGTAGGTAGTTCAAATCAGACAAGGTCTGAGTTTTTTTTCTTCATTTCTGGTCCCATCACTTTGCAAATAGTTTTATTAGATCCGTCTTGACACAAGGGTTCCATAGGTATCTTGAAAGGTCAAATTTGACCATAAATGTGGGAGGAGATAGCGTGCGGGCATACAGACGGACAGTGATTGGTGAATTAATATATAGATTCCTTCCTCCTTTCCTTTGTTTCATCAGCTTCTCATTCAGACATTGATCATTCTTCCTTTTACTCGGTCTATTGGTCATCCAGATATTTGTTTGGTGGGTGATTATACCAGATAACTTTTGCTAAATTGATGTTATTATGAAATATATCAGACTGAGTCCCTTTTGTTATGATGATATAGATTTTGTGTGTGTTTTTTTAATATTAAAACCAAATAAAGTGATTCAGCCGCCCTCAGGCCAATCCTATCCTTTTGTTTCCAATTCAAATAAACATATTTTTTTTGTTTTAAATGCAGCTATAAAATACTATTTTACTCATATACATAATCATCAATATGAAAAGAAGATAGCAATAATCTTATTTCCTTTGAAAAAGGTAACACCTTAGGCATTTTTCTTTGAACAAAGGATATACAAGGGTGTGCAGGCGAATCTAGACTAACTTTGAGTACTTGTATCTCAGAAACCAGTTAGGGTAGAAGCTTAAAAATGTATGAACTGGTTAGTATATCCTATGAGCTTTGTTTAATATTGAATTGAAATTGAAAATGTCCTCGGAACTTGACCGCAGGACGTCCATTATTGTGGCGCTCCGTTGCGGCCGTACGCTCAAGGAGATCATCGACTTCTTCAAATTCCCCAAAGCTACTGTTTACAGCATTGCCAAGTCCTTAAGGGAGTTGGAGGACATCGAGGAAGGATTCCTAACACCGGAAAGAAAGACTCCAGACCGATCCCAAGTCAGGAAGAGGAGCGCCGACTTCATTGATCGCCTCCAGACGATGATCAATGACGATCCAAGTGTTCCCATGTCGACACTGGCTGAAAGGTTAAATGTGCACAGGACCACTGTTCTCCATTCCATTCATGAGGACCTGAGGTGTAACAGCTACGTCCTGAGAGTCCGTCAGATGCTTTCTGATGCCATGCAGAAGAAGAGGTTGGAGAAATGTGAGTTGTTGATCACGTCATTGAAACACCGAGCTGCCGGACGAATCAGGTTCTTCTCGGACGAGAAAATCTTCTGTGTTGATGCGAAAATCAACCGTCAGAATGACAGATGGATTACCAGTGACCCAGATGAGGTCCATATCATTGGAAGAACCAAGTTCCCGGCCGGAGTTCATGTCTTGGAGGTCATGTTGAGCGAGGGAGACATCATGCCTCCTCACTTCTTTGCCAAGGGCCAAAATGTCAACAAGGAGGTCTACCTGGACGTCATGCAGACTGTGGTGAAGCCCTGGATGACCCAGATTGCTGCTGGTAGACCTTATCTCTACCAGCAAGATGGAGCTCCCGCCCAGACGTCCAATTTGGTGCAAAACTGGTGCTTAGAGAATCTCGACATGTTCTAGTCGAAGGAGTTCTGGCCCCCCAGCAGCCCTGACCTAACCCCTGCGACTACTACTTGTGGAGCGTCCTTGAGAGGGACACTAACAAGCGTGCTCACAACACCGTGGACTCCTTGAAAGCTGCCATCATCCAGGCAGTGGCCAACTTGTCCAGGGAACAGGTGGCTCATGCCGTTGGGAGGTTCAGGCACCGTGTGGAGGCTGTTATTGTGAAAGGAGGAAGTTGGATTGAATGAACATTAAGAGAAAAGTCATTTAAATTTGTGTGATATGAAAAAGTCAATTAAAAGGTCTTGTTCTTGGATATGAGTATCTTGTTTCCGTGCTAAAAAAAAGTCTAGATTCGCCTGCACACCCCTGTATAGATATATATTTTCTTCCAAAAGGCGTGATATTTTGACATCTCAGACTTTGTTCAAGAAAAACTTTAATGGACTAAACTCCTATAATGTCAAGCATTTTCACGTTTTGACAAACAAAACCTAGAATTTTCATTTTCATAAGAGGGGTTATTTTATGTTTAAACTTTTTGTAAAAGAACATCAAAAGTTAAAATGTATTTTTCTTTTACATCGTAAAATTACCTAGTATACCGCTTTCTCTTGTATTATTTTTTCTAACGTAGAATATAAGATGTGAACATTCTTAAATATATATTCCTCACTCAGTGATAGTAAAACATTACTGTTTGAAAGGTACGGAATGGGGAAAGGGTGTTTTATAGCTCAGAAATGTAGAGCCGAAACGGAGATTAGCTTTTCGGAATGTCTCGCCAGAAGACTCGCTAAATCATAAATACACAACGATTATCCGCTAATGTATGTAGATGAATGAGTAGGTGTTACACTCAGGATGAATTTATCATCTCTTTTCTTTTTTTAATTGAAGAAGGAGAGGCAAGCAGACTATTCTATATATATAAATATAAACTCAGTCAATGACGTCACAGTTGAAAATTTCTTTAGTACTAGAAAGTACTTTAAAGCAGCGGGTCTCAACCTTGTCCTAATCAGGAGCCACATTGACGAAAAAATATTTTTGAAAGAGCCATATAGCGCCTCATCAGGAAACGACCGGCCACTTTTTTCGCCGGGGGCCTATTTTTTTCAAGCCGGGCCGGCCCTTTAATATTTTCGTTCCTTCGGCTTTCCGAAAGTGAATTTTTGCTATAATTTTTTTTAAAGATTATTTTCGAAAAGAAAAAAACATATCTTTTAAAATATAAAAAAAATATTTTCTAAAAAAACGTCATCACTTTCAGAATGACAAAAATACCCGGTCGTTTCCTGGTAATAATGTAATAAATTTTCTGTGGGACTTAAAAGAGCCGCAACTAGTTTTAAAGGAGCCGCAGTTTCAGCATCGCTGCTTTAAAGTATCTCCATAATAAATAGCTTATATATAAAGCAACTCAAACCGTTCGTAAGCCTTTTAACATTATATAATTGTTAATTTCTTGACTTTAATTACCTTTGATTATATATTACTAAATAGTATGCTTAACTTTATTTACTCCGAGAGCTTATCAGTTTTCATTCATCTGTTTTTCCTTTGATCTTGTAATGCGAAACAATGACAAACTATTATTTTTTTTTAAATCACACACAACAATCAAATTTTCAATAAGTGACTTCATTGGTTACCATGTCTTCAAATAGAAAAACTATATGGATCCTTTTCCTAACTCTTTGAGTATTATTTTTTATTACTAGACAATGAGTTGCATCTCCCAAGGCTTTGTATTGTTGATAATATAATTAAATGTTGTTATTACAAAGGATGAAATATTCATATAGCTTGATATAATTCTTGAGACAAAGTAATCACAGGCAATCATAATATTAATATTTTACTATTTTTAGGCTTGTCAACCGACATAATAGAACTACTTTTCTTGACATATATTTCTTTAATAAATGCTGATAACTTAGGGATTCATAAGAGAGCTTAACAAGTATTAGATTATGAAAGTATGCAGTATGATTTAATTACATTAAAATACGGCAAAAAAAATTCATAGCTGCTTCATAATAGTTAATTTTTTATTACTATTAATAATAATAATAAACAGAGCTAAAAACCTTAATGGATTCAAACATACCTCCAAGAATATTCGTGTAGGATACGTTTCTCCTTCCTTGAGTAACTCATCTTTTAAGAACACCACCTTCTGCCGTGCACTTCCTTCAAAATTCAAAATGTTGCCAGTAAATTCGTTTTCAAGAATGGCCAAGGAGATTAATTACGTCAAAGAAGATTACACTTAAGAGAGGCATGCACCTTATCAAGTGCTCGGAAGGTGGCAAAACAATTACAGGGCTGTCTAGATCCTTATAGTTCCTAAAATATAATGTAACAATAGAAATTATATATATATATATAATATTGTTTCTGTTTGTTATTCATATTTAATTATGGTATTATTATTTGTTTGTTTATAAAATATATATTTTAGTAGCCTTGGAGGCTAGAGTTATATTATCTTCGAACTAAAATCATACAACAACAACTCCCCCGAAGATGGGGTGGTCTGGGAATGATCGAATTCGAGAACTTTTGGAAGCAATATCGTTTTCCTGGCTGAAGGGAATTCTCGAGTCGGGAGCTGTATAATCAAAAATATTTGATGGAACAATGAGGGACCAATATGTAGTGACCATAGATGAGTGTATAGGGAGAAGGATCCCTATAAAGTCATTGACGTTTCGACATACATAAGTGATTTCTGAAAACAAAGCACTCATATAAATATCGGAAAAAGTACTTGCAGTGATAAAATGGCAGGAGCCAACCCAGGATAATAAAAGACTGACGTTTGTCGCATACTCTTCAATAAAGAAGAAAGTGGAATGTATCGGTGAAGTTTTGTATGAAAACTGTTTTTGTTTTTTTCATAAGTGAGACTCTTGAGAAGGAAAGAGTGCTGAAAAATATAGATTTTAAAGTGAGGCCAAGTGGGCCAAAAAGCTGCTACTTTAGCTTTTTGAAGAAAATTAGAAATTGTAGGTTGCGTGAACTGTTGATAAAGACAAAGGATAGATCCCTATTTCTAAATTAAATCAAGAATAAAATATACCGAATGGATTTAAAATGTCCACGCCAAGAGGCGTTGAGACTCTTGTAAGATAATTGATTAGACTTTTCTTCATACTGGTTTAAATATCGGTTAATAACCAGCACGCTACCATTCTGCAGTATTTATAGAAAGACGGAGGATGAGAGTTTGTGTGTTTTTTCCAATTCATTTGAAACCTCAACCCAGTTTTTATTTGACTACCCAATTATAAAGAGAGTTATAATGATAAAAGTTTTATTTTTACATTGAAAATCTTTTTGAGAGTGAAAGAATTATTAAATCCGATGGTTTCAAAGATAGAAAGATCTTTATACCCCTTAGCTTCGATCAATTAAATTTCAGCCAATTTGTTATCAATACCGTTGAAGAATTGGTGTGAAAATATGTTTAAATAGTTTTAATATTTCATGGTGTTTATTTATAATGATTTAGAAATGACTTTTTGTTTTTCGAAAAAAAGAAGATATTAGAAAATATTTATTCCCCAATTAACTGGATTGATACTTTTTTGCTCCTAAGTAAACATAACTTTTATTTGAATAAAATCTCTTTTATTATTTTATCAAACTGCAGTAAATAGTTATATATATTTTTTAACTATTTTCGCTTACAATTCGACATTTTAATTAGCAGATACTATAGATTTGTTATTTTCTATGTTTCTTCAAACATCATGAAATAAACTAAAACAACGGCTTGCACTTGATTATCTTTTACTACGTATTTCTGAAAGTAAAAATAAATGTATTGCATTATATTATATGTATATATATATATATATATATATATATAATATATTCTCACAATAGTTCTTATTTGTCTTTAGTATATGCAACTAATGTTGTAATAAACATAAGCCTATACATTAGGGTTGTTCTTATTTTTCAAATGTTTGAAATGTTAGCAACATTGTGGATTTTCTGTTTCTTGTTGATAAAAGAAGACGACATACAAAGTTTGAACAAAATCGGTCAACATTACGAGGTCGCGCAACGAGGTCAAAGTTTTAAAAATTTAGTAAAAATATAGTTTTCCACAAATTTCTTCAAAATGGTGGACGTTACAGACTTCAATAATAATTATTAATTTAAAGGAAATCTAATTTACTACCAGACGTATGTTTGATGTTTTTTAATAAAACAAAGTTTTCAGTAAAAACAAAGCAAGAAAGGAGTGAGTATTGTTAGCTTATTTCATAGCTTTTTTGTATCAATTAACTTCACTCGCCTGTAGAAGATGACTTGTTCGCTTCAAAGTAAAATAGTACTTTTAAGTTTAGTAAAACTTTAGATGATAAATCCAAAAATGACCTTGGTTGCATTCTATCAGTTCAGAATTCAGTACAATCTGAGTTTACATCATATGATTCAGAGCCTGTATTGACCTATAAGAAATCGATTATGAAAAAAATAAATAATAATTTGTTTCTTAGATTTGCGTCAAGGTATCCTCTCAAAATTTTACTTTGTCTCTGACGCATACATAATCCATTATATGCGTCATTTTGTACGCGAAATAGGCTTTTTTTAATGTACATATAACTCTCTACTTATTAAATTGATATGATTTAGTATACCAAAATATTAAAGCTGGTTAACCAAGCTTTCATTTGATATGTTTGGTGTTCTAAAAATCGCTATACTTTAAGAGATATAAGCAAATACGTACTCTCCCCCAAAAATTGATCTTTTGATATGAGATATACGATTACCATTTGGTAACGGCAGTTAGTGTTACCTGGATAGGAAGAAAAAAGAAGGGAGAGAAGTGAGGCAAATACTCCTCCCTTCTCTTTCTCTTCTATCCAGGTAACACTAACAGCCTTACCAAATGGTAATCGTATATTCTCATATCAAAAGATCAATTTTTGGGGGAGAGTACGTATTTGCTTATATCTCTTAAGTATAGCGATTTTTAGAACACCAAACATATCAAATGAAAGCTTGGTTAACCAGCTTTAATATTTTGGTATACTAAATCATGTCAATTTAATAAGTAGAGAGTTATATGTACATTAAAAAAGCCTATTCGCGTACAAAATGACGCATATAATGGATTATGTATGCGTCAGAGACAAAGTAAAATTTTGAGAGGATACCTTGACGCAAATCTAAGAAACAAATTATTATTTATTTTTTTCATAATCGATTTCTTATAGGTCAATACAGGCTCTGAATCATATGATGTAAACTCAGATTGTACTGAATTCTGAACTGATAGAATGCAACCAAGGTCATTTTTGGATTTATCATCTAAAGTTTACTAAACTTAAAAGTACTATTTTACTCTGAAGCGAACAAGTCATCTTCTACAGGCGAGTGAAGTTAATTGATACAAAAAAGCTATGAAATAAGCTAACAATACTCACTCCTTTTCTTGCTTTGTTTTTACTGAAAACTTTGTTTTATTAAAAAACATCAAACATACGTCTGGTAGTAAATTAGATTTCCTTTAAATTAATATTATTATTGAAGTCTGTAACGTCCACCATTTTGAAGAAATTTGCGGAAAACTATATTTTTACTAAATTTTTAAAACTTTGACCTCGTTGCGCGACCTCGTAATGTTGACCGATTTTGTTCAAACTTTGTATGTCGTCTTCTTTTATCACCAAGAAACAGAAAATCCACAATGTTGCTAACATTTCGAACATTTGAAAAATAAGAACAACCCTACTATACATATGTATGAGAAAACTTTTACTTATAATAAAGAATCAATACACGAATGCATTTAATGATTATTGTAAAAAATAATACCCTCTGTAAATGTACAAGATTGATTAGATTATTGATGCAAGGAAATCAAAGGGATTGGTTTCTTAACTTTCATGTTCATATATTGAATTGGCATGCAGCATTCGAAAAAACAATTGTGATTTTTTCTTCATTTTTTTATTAAAAAATTACATTTTTGATTTTTAAAAGGTATGAAAATAATTATTTGAAGACACACTTTACCTTTACAAAAATATTTGACTCTCATATTATTTATAAAGAGACGCTTTTAACAATATTGTCGACAATTCTTGTAAACCAAAAGGAGAGGACAACTTGGGTGTCTGTAAGGCCCGTATAGCGTATCAAAAAGAAAAGGTTTCGTGAGTTACCCTTTATACCTAAAATAATCATATATATATATATATAAATATAGTGAGCCAAATTGATAGGTATTAACCCCAAACTTAATACAATGAATAAAGACATAGGTAATTCATTAACCTCCTCTATAATTTTCAGGCAATAATGAAGTAAGTCATTGATTGGGTAGTGGTAGAGCTTATATAAGGAGATGGGAGGAATTATTAATTCGCTACCCTGAGAAATTAAACATCATATTTACCCACGGCTCTGTGTTTTGTATCCTAGAGAAAATGGAATAAAAAAGGCACAAAAAGGTTTCCCCATTCTGCATGTTAATTAGATCCACTGCTTAACCCTAAATTCACATTATATTTATGTATATTTCTTTATCTTTAGTCAGGGATGTGAAATAAAGGATGAGAAATCTTCATGCTCAAAGGAGTTGAATTGAACCGTTATTAATTAATATATATTTATTCGTTTTGGTTATGAAGCACAAATATATTATATAATATTTGCCTTTCAACGACCATTGTACATTAAACTTATGGAAGTGGGCTTGTATTGATTATTCATATTTCTATTGTCTGATACGTCAAACTGTTAAGCGTGTTTATATGTATTAGACCAGTGAGACAGAGGTTTTTCGGATATAAATTGAGTGGGTTATCTAAAAACAAACCATTTTTCTGATCCTCATTAATTGGGATACACAATATTATATTGCATTGAAAATGTACGGCAAAAATAGGGTAGGCTTTTTCTTAATGATATTATCAGGTATTTTTTGCACCTTATATTTTGTGTCAATATAATCAAAACCAACTCAAGTTGATATAAAGCAAGTTTCTATTGGTCGAGGATGTTAGGAGCGATTTTCATTTGAGCAACGCTTGTTTGAGCGAGTATTCATTTGCACGATTGCTTCAATTATCGGACACTTTATACTTATGTTCTTCTGTCCGATAATTAGGGACTAAAAAATATAGATAATATTTCATATGTGACGTCATCAAAATAAGCTTAATAACAAGGCTGTAATAGTTTTTCTTAGTAAAGTAGTTATTCATTTATCATAAACTAAACTAATTACTTCACAGACAATATTTTTGGTATGTAGAAGCTGAACAACGCAGTATTCTTCCCCCACAAATATATTTGGTTACAAACGTTTATATTTTAGCTCTTAATTTCTAGTTTTTTCCACCCTTCGTATGGCTGTTGCCTAGAAACTACATGCATTATGGAATAACCACTGGAATCATAATGTTACCTTGTGTCCTCGTAAATTATTCCGGTTCTAATTTGGGAGTAGAAACTACACTTACAAACCGAAAATATTTCTTCAAACTCATCATATAAACTAAATTGACCTAAATACTGCGATGGAAGGGTACTTAATAGAATTCTTGGACTGCATCATGTAGCTTCTGTAATGCTAAATATAAAATATAAGGCGTAATATTTCCCTCAACAACCAAGTCTCAGTAATCATTGAAGTCAAAAACAGCTTTTTCTCGTGATTCGCAACAACGGGCTCACTAGATAATATTAAGGACCTAAGTGCATTCATGATTGCATTCTCTTTGCTTCTCTGGAATGACAAAGCACCTTTTTGGCCTTTGTATTATGCCTAAGTACGACTTGGAAAGTACAAACTTGTCATATTGGACTTAATCAAATGTATGACAAATATTTATTATCCTTATTCTCTTAACTTCATAGTACTATGTCATTCATTATGTATTTTCAAATTACAATTCTACCTCCTTTCATATTGAATAGGTAGCATGTTACTGTTTTCTAGGTATGTGGTACAAATGACATTTCTTGAACATGTTTTTGTTAATAAAAATTAACCATGACACAATTTATTTATCCCAAGTTATATTTACGATAATTTCATACTTTATGGTACAAACCGAATTTGTTCATATTAATAACAAAATTAAATAACGTCACTTGAATTATATCCTGACTTACCAAAAATAATTTATATTTTTATTATATACAATTCTGCAGGATGAGCCCAATTCAATTGGACTACTTTATGCAGCAAAATATGGGGAATTGGAAATCAAAAAAAATATAAAATCAATACTAAGGTGGGTGATGTCCTGAAAAGGTTTATTACCGTTATAGATATTTATAGTAATGTTTAATTTTAGAAGTTCATAATTATTTTACATTAAAAAAATGTTACATGTAAGTGAAATTGAGAATGTTAAACAATTAAAAACTTAAAGTAAATATATACACGATAATACCTCATACTGTAATGTTAGTTTGGAATGCTGTCGATATACCCCAATAGCTTTTTGAAAGGTTTTGTAAGAGGAAAAAAACAGAAAAGCCACTGAGGAAAAATAGCCTGAAAATAGCTAAAAGGGTTGATGACGTCATAGTTAAACTAGGAGTAAAACGTCATAATACTATATTATTATGACGAAAGGGACAATAGAGTAAAGATGAAGTAAAGATTTGAAAGAAAGAACCTAATGTAATCAAATAATCACTTCTGCATGAAGTAAGTAACTTACTTTTTTATATTGAAAATGGGATTAACACATGTGAATGAACAAATTTATATGGATTTTATTTATAATTGGTTTTTTTTTACACTACGTTTATGGAACGTGATGTATCGCGCCTAATGACCTGTTTACATGGGACTGAGGCACACTGGGCCAGGCGGCCGCTAGGTCCCAGCCTAACGGCTTGAACTATGCGACCCGCCTTGGGCCCGCGCCTCAACCCCATGTAAACAGGTCATTAGACCGCGATTGCCCTATACGTACACTAACGCTCTATATACAAGAATGCCCACATCCTAACCCTCTTCCGTAACCAAAAACATTTTTTCCTCAGAAGGAATTAATATAGCATTAACACTATGAGGCCTCATTATTTTATTATTGAAAATTGGGATCCACTTGAGTGATCACCGTTGTTCTATACACTACTTCTATGGAAACGTGATGGTCATTAGACTGCGATTGCCCTATACGACACTACGCTCTATATACAAGCATGCCCACATCTAACCCTCTTTCGTACCAAAAACATTTTTTTACTCAGAAGGATTAATAAGCAATTACACTATGAGGGGCTCGTATTTTTTATTATTGAAAATTGGGATCTCACTTGAAAATTCTTCCTTTTTCTCTCAAAATGGAGTAAGGAATACGAGAGTATTTTCAATGCTCCTTATTCTTTAATATAGCATACCTGTTTCTTTGCTCCTTCTCAGGTAAGCAACTGTCTTCTTTGCTCCTTCTCAGATAGCATTTCCCCTCTCTTAGCTATGAGTTAGATATAATTATACAATTCAAAACTGCAGTTGGACCCCTGCGTGTTATTGTATTTTTTTTTTTTATCACTCACGCAACCTTTCATAACAAAATATGGGTGGGATCGACAGTAGTGCCGTCGTTTTTTTTTATATGTAAGCTGCAGACAGACGTGATTTATTTGACCTTTTTAAAAATTAATTAAATCGTCTTACCGTGGCTTTTTGGTGGAGTTGTGGATATCCAGGAGTATATATTTTCCGTATATCTTCGTGGAATAACCAACGGACCCCCAGATACCCAGCAGAGCCAGGATTTCGGTTTTTCGAGTGGGATTAGGATTCCTCTTTGTCTTTTGACGTCAATAACGTCATAGTTCCACCCATCCTTACACAAAAAATCTTCGTTATTCCTTGTGGTAAGTAAAGCGTCTTTGTTTACTTATTAAAAGGACTATGTCAGCACTCCCGCCTGATAAGCCGCCTGACCGGCTAATAGCAGATGGGAGGGTGATGAATAATAAAGACAAGTCATGTGAAGAAGTAGAAGAGAGCAAAGGAAAACGTCAAATGAGCAAGCATCAAAGAGAAGAACAAATAACAAGAAAAGAAAATATCTCCCTGGGGAGTTCTACCGGTAAAAGTGGACTCCCAACCTACTCTAGTATTGCTAAGAAAAAGGAATTTAAAACCCTAAGCATGACCCCTTCTGGAATAAGATTTTTATTGACTGGAGGGATATGAATGGAAAAGGACTAGGGGATTCTCGCCCGAAATGATTCATTATAAACAATTATTTGAAATACTCAAGTTAAATGGGGAGAACATACTGAGACTGAACGATTGTAAAAGTTCAGCAGGATACATCATTATAGAGTTTAAAACCCCCTTAAACGTAATTTCCCATTTCGAAACCATAAGTGGACTCACTTTACTTGAAAACGGCATACAATTTAGCATCAGAGGTCTCGAAAGTGCTCGAGCAGCGCAAACACCTATTGATGTTATTGTAAAAAACGGTTCGGAAATAAACCTACAAGAATTCAAAGAAATCATTGAAGAATATGGAAAAATTGTAGGAGGCTTTGAGAGTGTCCCCCACTCTGTTTCAGCTGAGAGCGAAGCAGATGTCCCTTTTTCCAAATTATTTCGCACTATTATGTCAGGAAAAATCAAATTCCGCATAAAGCCCCACAGACGATTACCAATGGTCGTACCGGTTGGAGGCCGTAAGGTTGAATTGATATCCACTCTGCAGCTTGTACAATGCTATAAATGTCTCAGGTTTGGACATACCAAAGTTAAATGCCCTTCTCTTCATAAAGTCACCTACCATGAGTTTAACAAAAACTTTAGGTTAGGGCTTGGACTTCCCACGAAGATAGCGGGTGCTGATGAGCGAATAATTACAGAAGGGGCTGCCCGGCGAGAGGAAGAGGAAGAAGAGGAAGCGGAGGACATGGAGCGATCGCTTGAAGAAGAGCAAACGGAGGACTCAGGACTACATGAAGAAGGAAGACGACCGGATGTAGAACAAAAAACGAGGATTGTTCTTTGGACCAACAAAACAAATCGAGTGCTGCCAGTGGGGAATATAATTCTAAAAGTGCTAGTGCATGTGAGCTCTCAGTTCTTGATGTTTCTGGGCCGGGGGATTCGAAAAACCATGGGATGAGAGATGATTGGGTTCGAGTCATGCATAGGGGTTCTTCAATCCCAATGAAGAAGAATTACTCTGATCATGAACTAAAGAATAACAAACGGTCATTCAATAGTCCAGAAACCGAATGCAAGAAACGGACGCGAGACAGTGCTTCTAAATCACTTGAAGCCGTCCTATCCCACAAGTAAGATAAACTGTACATTTCATCTTCTTCTACCCACATATGAATTACTACACTCCCTTAAAAAATAACATAACTACAACCCCGTCCAGTGGACTCGAATGTGGATCTGTAAAATGTATTCAAATAAACATGGGAAACGTGTTACCTGTGCAGCAGAGCTAAACCTTAGACTGTTAGGCAGGTCTAGTAGCCTTGTTTTTATTACAGAACCCCATTTAGCAAGGGGTGGTGTTACTTCCTTTGGTTCTACTGGCTTGTCGCTCTTTACATGTGGCCGACCTAATTCTAGAGCATCAATTGTGTCATCGAATGACCTAATAATTACACAGGTTCCAAAGTACTGTTCGGAGGACTTGGTCGTTTGCACAATGAAAACTACATGTAACAAAAGTTTAGTTATCGCAAGTTATTATGCCGATATCAAAAAGGACGATGTTTGTGGGTTAATTAAACCGCTTGTTGACTACTGCAACAGACACCATAAGCCTCTTTTGGTATGCGGGGATTTCAATGCCAGGAGCCTATTATGGATGGACAATCTAACAAACTCTCGAGGGGAAAAGTTGGAGGAGTTCATGGCCACCTATAACTTGAGTTTACAAAATGTTGGATGTATTCCTACTTTTGTGGGAGGAATGGGACAATCCATAATTGACTTAACTTTAACAAACCGTTGGAGTTCTCACCTTGTATCTAAATGGAGGACGGATCTGGAGTTTTCAGGGTCGGATCACAGATTTTGCCTTTTCGAAATATATGCAAAAAGAACTATTTCTGGTGCACTGAATTTTAAGAATATAGACTGGAACAAATTCACATATACTTTGGAGTCTACTATTTTTCCTGTGGAAACTGGCACATCGGGTTCTGAGTGCATAGATTTAGAAGCTTCGAATATTGCAACTAAAATTATGGAATCCTTGAAAAGCTCATGCAAAATTATGTCTGGAACCATAAGGAAGGCAAATCCATGGTGGAACGATGAACTAAGGGAACAACGGCGAAAGGTTAAATTTCTCCAGCGCAAGAGGCAAATGGACATGTACAGAGTGGAAAAGCAATCATATAAAACTATGATAATTAAAGCAAAGAGGCAGACCTTTAAAGCGTGGGTTAACACTCTTGAAGGTCCAAAGGACATCTCCAGGTTGATGAAGGCCAGATCAAACCATACCAATGCCCGTGTGGGTATTCTGGGCGAAGCCTTTGGAGAAATAGATAGCCTGGAATTACTTTTACGAGAACATTTTCCCAATTTAAAAGAAGTCGACACTACCAGTACGACTCAAAAAGGATTTCTAAAAAAACTGGAGTCTCACACTAAATACTTCAGTGAGGAACTTGTCAGGAGTGCTATTTCTAGCTTAAAGTCTAACAAAAAACCTGGTCCTGACCAAATTCCTTCTCAGGCTTATAAGAACCTACCTAACTCTTTTATTGTTCGCCTAACGAATCTCTACAATCAAGTTTTCCTATCAAGTTATACTCCTAAGTGTTGGAGAACATCAAAGGTGATATTTATACCAAAGCCAGGGAAAAATAATTATTTGGAACCACGATCCTTCCGACCAATCACACTAACCAATGTAGCTCTAAAAATACTGGAACGGATGATACAGTGGAAGGTCCATAGTGAATGTAAATTGGTTTTACCAAATCAGTTTGCTTTTACGAAAGGCAGGTCCACTGATACAGCCATAAGTAAACTGGTTGATTCTTGTGAGAGTAGCTACCATAGACACGAAGAAGCCCTCGTTGTATTCTTGGATATTGAGGGCGCTTTTGATAGAATTGGTTTCACCATATCCTTGACGCCATGAGGAAATACCAAATACATGAGAAGACAATTCTTTGGTACAAAAATCTACTTGAGGGTAGAATTGTTGTCGCTGAGCTAGGAGGGGAGAGTGTATCTGTAACTCCGACAAGAGGATGTCCTCAAGGGGGGATTCTATCGACTCTGGCATGGAACTTAGCCTTCCAAGAGTGTATGGACCAACTCAAAAGCCCAATTAATATGGTTGCTTATGCAGATGACCTGGCTCTATGTGTAAGAGGTACGGATCGGCAGACTCTCGCCAGTTTAATGCAAGATGCCCTAAATAAACTAACAGATTGGGCCAAAAAAAGAGATACTATCTTTAGCATTAGTAAAACTAAATATATGCTTTTTCCAAACGAAGAAAAGGTATGCATATTTCCCTACACCTGTCTGGAATAGAAATCGAAAGGGTGCGAACGTTTAAGTATCTCGGTTTAATAATTGACGATAACTTGAAGTGGAAAAAGCACATAGAATATGCCATTTCCAAGGCCAAAAGGAACCTCTTTGCCCTAAAAGCTTTTGTTGGATCAGATTGGGGACTTAGCCCACTCAAGTCTAGATGGATCTACGTAGCGTACGTAAGGTCTATTGTGAGTTACGGCGCTATTATTTTTGCACCAAAACTTATGACGAGTGTTTATCTAAAAAGAGAGCTCTGCAAACTACAACGGCTTGGTCTCATGAGTATTACTGGGTCAATGAGGTCCACACCAACGGCCACAATGGAGGTACTCTGTGGGTTAATCCCTCTACATCTTTATATAATGGAGCGTGCATGCCTGGTCAGAATTCAGACTAAAATTGAACACCCATTGAAATGGTTCGACCATTTGAGTAGAGGACACCAACAATATCTTGATAAATATATAAAAGTCAATGATATCCCAACTCCTCCTCCTTTTGTACCTTTCTGGTCTGAAACTCTGGGCTACGAAGTCAAACACGTATGGTGCATTCATGACTTTGATCTCGTAGGTTACACCGACGGGTCTAAAATCGATGGTCAGACTGGTGCTGGATGGGCTCTGACGAGAGGCGATATTGTTCTTGACCAGAGAACCTTGAAGCTCAAGGCAATAAACACAGTCTACCAAGCCGAGGTGGAGGCTATAAGAAATCTCGCCAGTAATCTCCGAGGTGAAAAAGTCGAGGGGAAAAGATTATTAATCTTATCCGACAGCCTATCTGCCATCTATAGTCTGGACATGAGGCCAGGTGAACTCGCATCAGCTGAAATTATCGCTTGCAAAAACGTTCTAAGCAGATCGACATGCAAAATCACGGTCGGATGGATAAAGGGACACGACAACAATACTGGAAACGAGTATGCCGACGCTTTAGCTAAAGACGGTGCTAGGAGGGGCACGCCTGTTTCTGTGCCAATATCAATGCGACAAACAAAAAATGCCCTCAGACAAGCAACCTTGAAGGAATGGAGGACTGCATGGCGTGCGATGAGCACTTGTCGCCAGTCTAAACTCTTCATACCAAATCCCTACATCGGAAGTAAGATTTTTAAATACAAACGAGCTCAAATCTGCGTCATCGTTGGAATGATCAGTGGACATATTGGCCTCAACAGACATCTCTACAAGATGGGAAAGGTCATAAACCCAATTTGCCGACTCTGCGAGGAAGAAGAAGAAACCCCGTACCATCTTATCTTTGATTGTCCGTCGACAAGGCAAAAAATTATATCCCTTGAGGGAGAGATCGGGGAGCGACGTTTAGCCTTCGAAGATTTATTTTTAAAGCATTTAAATGTATGAATATTGATAAACTAATTTGTAATAATAAAGAAAGCGCCTAGATAGGTTCACTACCGGCTGATACCGGATTAAGTTCCGGTGAGGTGGGTCCAATCTAGGAGCTAAACAAACAAACAGGTATCTTGTCCAAAGATCCCCTTATTTGTATGGGTCGACGTTCCTCCTGACTTAAATATAAGTGAGATGAAGTAAAACAACATGTACCTATAGTCCACAAGCTTAAGAAAAGCAATTCAAGTCGAAGGTATTCCGTAGATGGAGCCGGTGAGCAATCATGTGTATTCATTTTGACCCTTTAATATGTTCAAAAGTTACGTTACACATGATCATTTGTAATGGGAACAATAAAATTATCCTCTGGTGATAGTTCGCAATCTAGAGTGCAGTTTAGAAAAGTCCGTAGGATCCGAGGAAAGATAGGTTCTCTTCAACAATCTTGGTCGATGACGAGTTAATCTTATATATGAGTCTACACTAAATCCTTTCATTGCTTATATTGATAGTCTGTTTGCGTTTCAGCTGATGTAGAGATATCAAATCATGGATATGAGGATGAGAGAAGGCTCCCCCTCATGAAACACTATCAAATATCACCTAATTCTTCACTGTTGAAGAATTGATAAATTTAAAGGTTTGTTATGAAAAGGATGCTTCAAGTGACGTCATTATTTTGATCCATTTGAGCAGCTCCTAACCTTTTTTGTGTATAAATTTATTTTCTAAATAAATGGTTTTAGTTCTCTAAGGACCTATGGATCACGAAGTTGAGCCAAGTCATAATTTTTTGGTAGTGAAATGAACCCTGCCTCTATAATGTCTCCGTTCGTCCCTCCTCCAAGGAAATACCTAGGTCATACCATGGTCAATTTTGTTTTGGTTGAGAACCCAGTGTCTACATCATCTTCAAAAGTCGCTTTATAGTAACTCGCCGACAGAAACTCGCGCAAAAATATATGCTCAAACGGCACTCGCTCAATCAAATCCTTGCTCAAATAAGCTGACACCCTTGTTTATGTGGTATTCCTTTTTTTTTTTGCCTATATGGTTCGATAGAATTGCATCCGATAGGATATAAATAAGCATTATAGCATTAAAATTAGTCTATTGAACTAGGATCTTATCAATGAGGTAGACCAAAAATGACCATCCCCTCTCGGGATTCGAACCTGCGCCCCCAACATTGAGAGTTGAACACGCCTTAACAGCGCACGACTATCGAGCTCCCTACTTTTTTTTTTTGCATATATGCTTCGATAGAATTGCATCCGATAGGATATAAATATGCATTATAGCGCTAAATTAGTTATCTATTGAACCTAGGATCTTATAAATGAGGTAGACCAAAAACCACCTCCCCTCTCAGGATTCGAACCTGCACCCTAGGCTGAACACGCCTAAACACGCACGGCTATCGAGCTCCCTTTAGTATTCTTTAGTTTTTTGTGAGGGGTTATTTATTTTATATATATATATATATATATAAATGAAAATACCCACATAATTAAATTAAGTTTTGTAATAACATTACACAAAATACTTTAAAATAGCGGTACGAAGTGTAATTTTTTGATATTTTAAGGCTTATAAGATATCACTTTTTTGCTATCATTGATATGCATTAAAATCATATTTACCAACTTATATTTGTAAAATATGAATGAAATGTTTTATTATCCACCCATCGTTTGCAGTCTTTATCAACTCTTATTTTGAATAATATACAGATTCAAAATATTTTTTGTTAGTAGCATATTTTGTGTTGGAATTATATCCAATTTCATATTTTTATTTGTATACAAGATGTGTCTTAAACTATGACATTTCGTTAACACATTACGTCTTTTACTTCACTTTTTTTACAATCTATCAAAAAAGTAAAATAGCGTTATTTAAAAATAATTATATTCATTTCAAAATAACGTTATTTTTAGAAAATTGTATATTCAGTTTTATAAGTGAGCATGTATACTTTTTTCGAAACATTAGTGTAATTGAACAATTTTTACGGCCAATCCCTGCTAAAACAAATGCTGAGTTTGTTATCATCAAAAA
>CP045900.1:22844401-22884740 GCA_013387185.1 Caligus rogercresseyi | reverse complement strand
ATGAAGTAGTGGTGAAAAGTTGCGTGTTTCAGACGTGCAAACAGCCAGCAAAAATAAAGATAACTACTCATGAAATTAAAACTCAATATTGATGAATTGTCATCTAAAATTCCCAAAGTTAGTTTTGTTTCACGTCAATTCGTTGAGTAATTCCATCACTTTAGATCCATAAAACATCGTTTGTAGCTACTTTTTACGAGAATCACATGTTTTATGATTTTTTGTGTTACTAATGGTGGTCTTTTTATTTTATTTGTTCAGTTTCTGAATGAAATATTTTGTGTATTTGGAATTGTTGTGTGCACGATTGCGTGTTCTTCAGACTTGTAACAGTCCAGCAAAAGAGAATAACTACTCATTTCCAAAGAAATTTAAGAGTTTAATCGATCAAAATGGATAATTTGTCGACTAAATTCCAAAATTAGTTGTTTATTTCACTTCAATTAGTGAGTAATCAATTACGTAAGTCCATAAAACATCGTTTTTAGCTTCTTTTTACACACAGATCACTTGTTTATGTGATAGTTTGTTACTACATGGAGTGGTAATTGTGATTTTGTTCAGTTGGATTGAAGTTTTGTGTGTTTGGGGTTGTTGTGGTGAGAGGTGGCGTTTTTCAGACTTGCAACAGCCAGAAAATAGAGATAACTACTCATTTAAGTATTTTACGAGTTTAATCTGATCAAAATTGATAATTAGTCATCTAACATTCCAAAATTAGTTGTATTTTACTTCTATTAGGGTGTAGTCAATCAGTTGAGTCCATAAAGGATCATTTGTAGTCACTTTTTAAATAGAATCACATGTTCAAAAGTGTTGTTGTTACTACATGGTGTTCGTATTTGTGATTTGTTCATTTTTCATGAAGTAATTTGGTTTTTGAAGGTGGTTGTGGTGAGAAGTTGCGTGTTTCAGACTTGCAACATGCAGAAAAAAAGATATCTTCTAATTTAAGCAATTTTACGAGTTTAATCTGATCAAAATTGATAATTAGTCATCTAAAATTCCAAATTTAGTTGTAGTTCACCTCAATTAGTGAGTAATCAATCACTTAAGTCCATAAAACCTCGGTTTGTAGCCCCTTTTTACATAATCACATGTTTCAGTGATTTTTTGTAACAACATGGAGTGGGTAATTGTGATTTTGTTCAGTTTGATTGAAGTTTTTGTTTGTTTGGAGGTGGTTATGGTGAGAGTTTGCGTGTTTCAGACTTGCAACAGCCACAAAATAGAGATAACTACTCTTTAAACAGTTTTACGAGTTTAATCAGATCAAAATAGATAATTGTCATCTTAAATTACAAAATTAGTTGTATTTCACTTCAATTAGTGAGTAATCAATCACTTAAGTCCATAAAAGATCGTTTGTAGTCCACTTGTTCACAGAAGCACACATGTTCAAGTAATTGTTTGTTTACTACATGGAGGGGTAATTGTGATTTTGTTAAGTTGTAATGAAGTATTTTTTGTGTCTGGAGGTTGTTGTGGTGAGAGGTGCGTGTTTCAGACTTGCAACAGCTAGAAAAATAGCGATAACTACTCATTTTATGCATAAAACATAGTTTATGTATATCTCGAGGCATGACGTTTGTTATTTTCTCCTAGATAGAAAATTAATTTAACAGTGTCCTAGGGATCTAATATAGTGGTGTATATATCAAAGTGTTGGATACCTCACGGTGCTCGTTCTGCACTATCATCTTTTGCACCCGCACAGACTCTAAGATCGTCTTTTTACACTTTCGTAATTGGCTGATTCATAGCTGATAATCTACGTCAGGGCTGTGACATCACTTTTCATATATATTATATAGAGAGAAGTGATGAGTGAACCCCCTTCAAAGGAGCCCCCTGATAGGATGATAAACAGGCCCGGAACGAAGAGGAGGAGGAGAAGAAGAAGCAGATACGCTGTTGACCTTTCTTAATGACAATAAAAGAAGAGAAGAGGGATTTGTCAAGACATCTTATTCAAGTAAGACGAAACAGAACCTAAAGGAATATGAAATATTGACTTTAACCCCTTTTGGGGAGAAAGTTTACATTGATTGGAAGGACCATGAATCCAAAAACTTAAAAGGGTTTGCCCTGTACAAAAACACTATAAGAAATATTGAGGCGCTATCTCTCACTGTGAAAGATATATTGACAATGACCGACTGCATGTCCGGAGCAGGTTTCATTGTTCTGACATTTAGACAACCAATAAATGTACTTACAAGATTCTCAGGATTGAATAATTTACTAAAAAACAAGATAATGTCTTCTTCAGTGTTAGAGGCATCGAAAATTCAAGAAAAACACTAAAACCTATTAAAATAATGATAAAAATGGATCCGAAATTGATAGGGACGCTCTCACAAAAAAATTATCGAATTTGGAGACATTGAAGAAGAATTCGAAGGGACACCCCACAAATTCATATCGGGAGACAACGAGGACGAGGAATTTACGGAACAGTTAAATAAAATAATGCCAGGAAGCTTAAAGTTAAAATAAAAACTCAGAAGAGATTACCCGTTTCCTGCCAATTAAAGGAAAGAGAGTTGAGATAATACTGAATTCCAAATACACAGTGCTTCAAATGCCTCAAACTAGGACACAAAAAACCAGTTGTTCAGAAGAAAAGCGGATGACTTACTCTGAGTATGAAAGATACCTAAAGCAGTGTTTCCCAACCACTGTGCCGCGGCACACGAGTGTGCCGCGAGAGGTCGTCAGGTGTGCCGAGGAAAATTCTTGTTTTTTGATTTAAAAAAAACAACAACGATTTCATTATTATCAGCAAATACTGCCTATGTCATTCTAGTAGTGTCTGCTGTTGACTGGCGTCCTAATCATGTAATATAATCCCTCACCGCTAGGTGGCAGCAGGTAGCGATGGCATTGTAGTAATAATAAGAGAATTAGTGATGCATGACTTTGATTGTGTGACAAATTCAGGTATCAGTTCGTGTGGATAGCAAAAATGTAAACGTGATGGATAAGTTTTTTAAACGAAAAATAAACTCTGATCTTGGTCCTGGACAAGGCCCTGGACAAAATTCGGACGCAGATGAAGGCCCTAGCACCAGTGGATGTCAAAAGAAGACAATACCGTGAACTCGAGGCAATACAATGACAGTTACATTTTTTTTGGATTTACGTGTACAGGAGATGTATCAGCGCCGATTCCATTGTGCTTGGTATGTGGTGAAAAATTATCCAACAGTGCTATGGTGCCTAGCAAGCTTAGACACCATCTCCAAACCAAACATCCTTCACTTCAAAACCAGAATGCGACTATTTCGTTGGCCTGCGTAAGCAGACAGAGAACCAGGCAACATTCATGAAAAAAAAAGGTAATGAGAGAGCCCTTAAAGCTAGCTACCACGTAGCTGAACTTGTAGCTAAATCCAAAAAGTCCCACACAGTGGCAGAGACGCTAATATTGCCCGCCTGCAAAGCGATTGTAAATGAGATGCTTGGACCTGAAGCGGTTAAAGAAATAGCAAAGTCCCTCTGTCAAATAACACAATTTCCAGACGTATTGATGACATGTCTGCTGACATCGAAAGTGTGGTTTTGGAAAATATCCGTATCAGTGGAAATTTGCTTTGCAACTTGACGAGTGTACTGATATTAGTGGACATGCTCAACTCCTGGCCAATGTGCGTTTTGTGGATGGAGACGCAATCAGAGAAAACTTTCTATTTTGCAAGACATTGCCAGAAAAAAAAACAGGAGAATAAATCTTTCGGGTCACATCAGAATATCTCGAACAAGGAGGACTAAAGTGGGAAAACTGCACGAGTGTCTGCACCGATGGAGCGCAGCCATGGTCGGGCGCATCAAAGGCTTTGTAAGCAGAGTAAAGGAAATAAACCCAAATGTGATTACTACGCACTGTTTCTTACACCGCGAGGCCCTCGTAGCCAAGACTTTGCCAGCAGACCTAGCCCCTGTGTTAAATGATGTTGTGCGCATAGTGAACTTTGTGAAAACACGTCCTGTGAAAAGCCGCATATTTGCATCTTTGTGTGAGGAAATGGGAGCCGAGCACAAGACCTTGCTTTTCCATACGGAGGTCTGATGGTTGTCGCGCGGCAAGGTGCTGGCCCGTGTGTATGAGCTGCGCGAGGAACTGAAAGTGTTTCTGACCAATGAGGGGTCCGATTACGCGAAGCAATTAAGCAATTTTACGAGTTCAATCTGATCAAAATTGATAATTAGTCATCTAAATTCCAAATTTAGTTGTAGTTCACCTCAATTAGTGAATAATCAATCACTAAGTCCATAGAACCTCGTTTGTAGCCCCTTTTTACATAATCACATGTTTCAGTGATTTTTTGTAACTACATGGAGTGGGTAATTGTGATTTTGTAAGTTTTATGAAGTATTTGTGTGTTTGAAGGTTGTTTTGATGAGAGGCTGCGTGTTTCAGACTTGCAACAGCCAGAAAAATAGAGACTACCACTCAAAAAGCAATTTTTGCGAGTTTGATCAGATCAAAATTGATTATTAGCCATCTAAAATTCCAAAATTAGTTGTATTTCACTTCATCTAGTGTATAATCAATCACTTAAGTTCATAAACCATCGTTTTTAGCCACTCTTTACACAGAATCACATGTTAAAATGATTGTTTGTCACTACATGGAGTGTTTAATTGTGATTTTATTAAGTTTTAATGAAGTATTTGTGTGTTTGGAGGTGGTTGTGATGAGAAGTTGCGTGTTTCAGACTTGCAACAGACAGAAACATAGAGATAACTACTCATTTAAGCAATTTTAACGAGTTAAATCAGATCAAAATTGATAATTAGTCATCAAAATTTCAAATTTAGTTGTATTTCACTTCATTTAGTGTGTAATCATTCACTTAAGTCCATAAACCATCGTTTGTAGCCACTTTTGAACCAGAATCACATGTTTAAGTGATTGTTTGTCACTACATGGAGTGTTTAATTGTGATTTTTTAAAGTTTTAATAAACTATTTCTGTGTTTGGAGGTGGTTGTTATGATAAGGTGCGTGTTTCTGACTTGCAACAGCCAGAAAAATTGAGATTACCACTCATTTAGCAATTTTACGAGTTTCATCATATCAAAATGGAATATTAACCATCTAAAATTCCAAATCTGTCGTATTCACTTCATTTGTGTGTATTAAATCAATAAACTCCACAATGCATCGTTTGTACCCACTTTTTACATAGAATAATATGCTTAAGTAATTGTTTGTAAACAGCCAGAAAAATAGTGATTACCACTCATTAAGCAATTTCACGAGTTTAATCATATCAAAACTGATTATTACTCATCTTAAATTCCAAAAATAGTTGTATTTCATTCATTTAGTGTCTAATCAATCACTTAAGACCATAAGTTTGTAGCCATTTTGAACCTGAATCACATGTTTAAATGATTGTTTGTCACTACATGGAGTGTTAATTTTGATTTTGTTAAGTTTTAAATGAAGTATTTGTGTGTTTGGAGGTGGTTTTGATGAGAAGTTGCGTGTTTCAGACTTGCAACAGCCAGAAAAATAGAGATAACTACTCATTTAATCATTTAACGAGTTTGATCAGATCAAAATTGATAATTAGTCATCTAAAATTCCCAAATTAGTTGTATCTCACTTCATTTGTGTTTAATCAATCACTTTAGACCATAGTTTGTAGCCACTAGTAGACAGAATCAAATGTTTAAGTGATTGTTTGTCACTACTTGAAGTGTTTAATTTTGATTTTGTTAAGTTTAATGAAGTATTTGTGTTTTGGAGGTGGTTGTGATGAAAGGTTGCGTTTTTCAGATTTGCAACAGCCAGAAAAAATAAAGATAACTTCTCATTTAAGCAATTTACGAGTTTAATCAGATCAAATTGATAATTAGTCATCTAAAATTTAAACTAGTTGTATTTTCACTTTATTTAGTATGTAATCAATCACTTAAGCCCATAAACCATCGTTTGTAGCCACTTTTGAACCAGAATCACATGTTCAAGTGATTGTTTGTCACACATGGAGTGTTTAATTTTGATTTTGTTAAGTTTTAATGAAGTATTTGTGTGTTTGGAGGTGGTTGTGATGAGAAGTTGCGTGTTTCATACTTGCAACAGCCAGAAAAATGGAGATAACTACTTATTTAAGCAATTTTACGAGTTTTATCAGATCAAATTGATAATTAGCCATCTGAAATTCAAAAATTAGTTGTATTTCACTTCATTTAGTGTGTTAACAATCACTTAAGTCCATAAACATCGTTTGTAACCACTATTTACACAGAATCACATATTTAAGTTATTGTTTGTCACTACATGAGTGTTTAATTGTGATAAGTTTAATGAAGTATTTGTGTGTTTGGAGGTGGTTGTGATGAGAGGTTGCGTGTTTGAGACAAAAAACAGCCAGAAAAATAGAGATAACTACTCATTTAAGCAATTTAACGAGTTTCATCAGATCAAAATTGATAATTAGTCATCTAAAATTCCCAAATTAGTTGTATTCACTTCATTAGTGTGAATCAATCACTTAAGACCATAAGTTCGTAGCCACTTTTGAACCAAAATCAAATGTTAAAGTGATTGTTTGTCACTACTTGAAAAGTTTAATTTTGATTCTGTTAAGTTTTAATGAAATATTTGTGTGTTTGGAGGTGGTTGTGATGAGAGGTTGCTTGTTTGAGACAAGAAACAGCCAGAAAAATAGAGATAACTACTCATTTAATCAATTTAACGAGTTTGATCAGATCAAAATTGATAATTAGTCATAAAAAATTCCAAAATTAGTTTTTTTTTCACTTCATTTAGTGTGTAATAAATCACTTAAGACCATAAGTTTGTAGCCACTTTTGAACCAGGATCAAATGTTTAAGTGATTGTTTGTCACTACTTGAAGTGTTTAATTTTGATTTTGTTAAGTTTAAAAGAAGTATTTATGTGTTTGGAGGTGGTTGTGATGAGAGGTTGCATGTTTGTGACTTACAACAGCCAGAAAAGTAGTGATTACCACTCATTTAAGCAATTTCACGAGTTTAATCATATCAAAATTGATTAATACTCATCTTAAATTCCAAAATAGTTGTATTTCACTTCATTTAGTGTGTTATCAATCACTTAAGACCAAAAGTTTGTAGGCACTTTTGAACCTGAATCACATGTTTAATTGATTGTTTGTCACTACATGGAGTGTTAAATTTTTTTTTAAATTTATTCCACAGTTCATAAAAATATATATAAGCATAAAAAACAGAATGTATATAAAAATGTTAATGCGTAAAAACATAATTAAACATTTTAGTTTAAAATTTTAACATCAAATATGAACGAACACTAAAATACAATTATAATTAAACAACTTGACAATCCAAAACATAACATAAACGATAAAACCGGTCTATTTTAAATCCTTGAATTGGCGTAAAAGTTTTTTAATAATTTTTCCATAAGGCAGGGAACACGAAGGGAAGTAGCGAATTACATCAGCAGCCCAACTCCACTTTCCATCGGTGACAGAGGGGATCTTGAGGTCCAACGCCGCGTATCTTGCCGCAGCCGCTAGAATAATTGCCCTTACTTCCCACGGACTGATAGGAGAGTGAGATGCTAACCTCTTAGCTATAAGAGCTTTGGCATTTAAGAGAGTGCTATTTATTGCTCTAGATTTTGCAGACAGAGATCTGCCAAGACCGAAGAGGACGATGGCTTTGCAAAAATTGTTTGTATCTGGGGTATGAAGTCCTTTGACATTCAAACTGATGAATTGTTTTAGGATGGATACTGAATGACAATCTACAAAGGCATGCAAAGTAGTGTTATAAATTTTCCCACAATCTTTGCATGAAGTATAAAACGAGTGAGATCAGCGGATATCTGCAGCTGAGCCGTAAACTTTGTCCCCTCAGCAATCCCTATAAGAGATTTAAGAATCCTGGTTTTCCAACAAACTGGAAGTTTGAGGAGGTCAACGTATTTTTGACAGATGTTCAAACTTTCTTCAGAACCGGAACGAATGGGAGAAGTCATTTTAAGGTACCAGGGTCGAGTGCAGCTCTTGATAAAGGAAAAAAAAACTGCCATCACGAAAAGGACCCACAGGAGTCACATCGTGTAATGATAATATGTAACTTTTTATGGCCATCTCCTCGAGGACTTCGGGACAATTCAGTTTCCTGAAGAATTTTTTTTGCCCGAATTGCACTTGATTATATCGGTAATGCAGTTTCCTTCAAACACAGGAACATTTCTCCATAAAATTCTTTGGGCACAACCCCAGACCTGTGAAAGAGAACTGGTTTGACGATTTGTTAGCTCAGACCCAAACAAAATCCAAGAGCAAACATTGCTCAATGAAACCGATCTGCGCCACTCTACAAGAGGGTTTTGGAATAAATTACGGAAGAGTTTTAAGTACATGTTGGGAATTATAAGGGAAAGTTGTACTATGTTCCCCCCTAAGTGAATTCTCTTTCTTTTTAAGGCTTTAATGTAAGAACTATGAAATAATGATCCAAGCCACTTATCTTCGTTCATGATTGCCTTTTCGGCAAAAAAGGGAGAGGAGAATGCTCTATACAACACCAAAGGAATAACCTTGAAGAATCTCCACATTTTGGTTTTTTGAAGAACTAGACGATTTAAGCTATTCCAGTTCTTTCATCAATACCCCACCTATTCCAATGAATGCCCAAAATCTCTATTCTCGATTTCACTAAACAAGAGTGAATCCTAAGATCCTGAGATGGAAACCAAGAACCAATGGGAGAATTGCAGTTTTAGCTCTGTTAATGGAAAGTCCAGAGATTTTTTCGAACTTAGTGAAAAAGTTTAAAATAATTTCAATTCTTTTCACCAGTTGAGGCTCAGAGTTGGCTTCTACTGAAATGGTAATATCATCAGCATAAATATCCAAAATATGAGGCGAACCCTCGATATTAATGCCAAAGCCTCCAAATTTTTAGATTTTCTGGGCGAACTCTTCAATTGCTGCGATGAATAACAAAGGAGCCGATGGACAACCCTGTCTACATCCTCTTCTTATTGTTATTGGACTACTTTCCAGGCCGTCCAAGGACAGGGATGAGGAACCATTAAACAATAGTGCTCGCACGGGATTGAAAAACTTCCGAGGCAGAAGTCTCCGTACTGCTCTCAGGACTTGGCTATGATATATCGAGTCAAACGCTTTTGAGAAGTCTACAGCAATAATTGCTGCGAATTTACCTCTCTTTTTTGTAGAGTCAATGCAGGCTTGGGCATTTCGGGAAATATCATAGATTTGGCGATCCTTGAGAAAACCCTTTTGGTGACAACCAATTTTTCTATTTAGAATTGTCTGCATTTGTTGAGCAAGGACGCCTGATAAAACACGGTATGTTTGATTTAAAATCGTGATAGGCCTCCAATGGCTAAAGTCCGTTCCGTCCCCCTTTTTAGGAATCAAGACGATTCGTCCTTTGGTCAAAGAAGACGGTAGCCTGCCTTTTCCTTCCATTTGCGCACCAATTTTTAGAAGAAAAGGAACTATTTGCTGTGGAGAGACCGAGAATACTTCACTTATGATTCCATCTAGGCCACAAGCCTTGTTTTTTAAAGATTATTCTTAATATAATTTATTAGAAGTGGCCTACCAAAGATTGAAATCGATTATAAAAATATTTTAAAATGTCTTCCCCACGTGTGAGGACCTTACTGCCATCAATAATTTTGGAGACAGAAGAGGTAGAAACTTTGTCTGTCTTAAACAGATCCCTGACTCTTATATTTGTGTTCTGTTCACGAGCAACTTTAGCCTCCATTTCCGCTTCAGTGACGATAGCAATGTTATAGATGTTAATGGTATCTGTCATGAGCGATTTGACAAACAAAGAGTCCTTGTTCAGTACGTCTTCAATTAATTTTTGCTTGGAATACTTTTCTTTTTTGAAGGTATCTTTAAACTTATAAGCAGAACAGAGTATTGTTCTTGAGAGAACGGAAGTTGCTTGAGCAGGGGACAGATTTGCATGAAAGTTCTTCTCTAAATTTAATTTAAGCTTATTGATGAAAGTATCATAACCAAGGACCCATCTTGGAAACTTTTGGTTCAATTTAGAACCACTGCCTATCAATTTTAGTTCAATGATTTTATGATCGGAGAAAGTATTGGGACGGTAAAACGCTTTTTAACTTTAGATGCAAATGATGAAGACGCCAATGCTAAATCAATCCTTGATTTGATCCTACCCCTAGACCAGGAAAAGCTCCCAGGACTCCATTTATCTGTAAGGTCAGTTAAGTTTAAACAAAGATTGACCTTATTTAGCATTGAACGGTTTACATAATTAGAGTGCAGTTTTTCCAAATCTACATTCAAGTCGCCAAGAAGAAGAAGAGGAATAGGACTTTGGAGCTGATTATTTAATATAGCTTGATAAAAAGCAGAGGACTTTTCATTTGGGCCATAATCATTAATAATGTAAATGACCATTCGAGTTAAGTTTTAATGAAGTATTTGTGTGTTTGGAGGTGGTTGTGATGAGAAGTTGCGTGTTTCAGACTTGCAACAGACAGAAAAATAGAGATAACTACTCATTTAAGCAATTTTACGTGTTTGATCAGATCAATATTGATAATTGGTCATCTAAAATCCCAAATTAGTTGTATTTTACTTCATTTAGTGTGTAATCAATCACTTAAGTCCATAAACATCGTTTGTAGCCACTTTTGAACCTGAATCACATGTTTAAATGATTGTTTGTCACTACATGGAGTGTTTAATTTTGATTTTGTTAAGTTTTAATGAAGTATTTGTGTGTATGGAGGTAGTTGCGATGAGAGGTTGCGTGTTTCAGACTTGCAACAGACAGAAAAATAGAGATAACTACTCATTTAAGCAATTTTACGTGTTACATCAGATCAATATTGATAATTAGTCATCTAAAATTCCCAAATTAGTTGTATTTCAATTCATATAGTGTGTAATCAATCACTTAAGACCAAAAGTTTGTAGCCAATTTTGAACCTGAATCACATGTTTAAATGATTGTTTGTCACTACATGGAGTGTTTAATTTTGATTTTGTTAAGTTTAAATGAAGTATTTGTGTGTTTGGAAGTGGTTGTGATTAGAAGCTGCGTGTTTCAGACTTGCAACAGCCAGAAAAATAGAGATAATACTCATTTAAGCAATATTACAAGTTTCATCAGATCAAAATTGATACTTAGTCATCTAAAATTCCCAAATTAGTTGTTTTTCACTTCATTTAGTATGTAATCAATCACTTAAGACCATAAGTTTGTAGCCACTTTTGAACCAGAATCAAATGTTTAAGTGATTGTTTGTCACTACTTGGAGTGTTTAATTTTGATTTTGTTAAGTTTTAATGAAGTATTTGTGTGGTGGAGGTGGTTGTGATGAGAAGTTGCGTGTTTCAGATTTGCAACAGCGAGAAAAATAGAGATAACTTCTCATTTAAGCAATTTTACGAGTTTAATCAGATCAAAATTGATAATTAGTCATCTAAAATTTAAAACTAGTTGTATTTCACTTTATTTAGTATGTAATCAATCACATAAGTCCATAAACCGTCGTTTGTAGCCACTTTTGAACCAGAATCACAGGTTTAAGTGATTGTTTGTCACAACATGGAGTGTTTAATTTTGATTTTGTTAAGTTTTAATGAAGTATTCGTGGGTTTTGAGGTGGTTGTGATGAGAGGTTGCGTGTTTCAGACTTGCAACAGCCAGAAAAATAGAGATTACCACTCATTTAAGCAATTTTACGAGTTTGATCAGATCAAAATTGATAATTAGTCATAAAAAATTCCAAAATTAGTTGTATTTCACTTCATTTAGTGTGTAATCAATCACTTAAGACCATAAGTTTGTAGCCACTTTTGAACCAGAATCAAATGTTTAAGTGATTGTTTGTCACTACTTTGAGTGTTTAATTTTGATTTTGTTAAGTTTTAATGAAGTATTTGGGTGGTGGAGGTGGTTGTGATGAGAGGTTGCGTGTTTCAGATTTGCAACAGCCAGAAAAATAGGGATAACTTCTCATTTAAGCAATTTTACGAGTTTGATAAGATCAAAATTGATAATTAATCATCTTAAATTCCAAATTAGTTGTATTTCACTTTATTTAGTATGTAATCAATCACTTAAGTCCATAAACCATCGTTTGTAGCCACTTTTGAACCAGAATCACATGTTTAAGTGATTGTTGTCACAACATGGAGTGTTTAATTTTGATTTTGTTAAGTTTTAATGAAGTATTTGTGGGTTTGGAGGTGGTTGTGATGAGAGGTTGCGTGTTTCAGACTTGCAACAGCCAGAAAAATAGAGATTACCACTAATTTAAGCAATTTACGAGTTTTATCAGATCGAAATTGATAATTAGTCATCTATAATTCCAAAAATAGTTGTATTTCACTTCATTTAGTGTGTAATCAATCACTTAAGTCCATAAACATCGTTGTAGCCACTTTTGAACCTGAATCACATGTTTAAATGATTGTTTGTCACTACATGGAGTGTTTAATTTTGATTTTGTTAAGTTTTAATTAAGTATTTGTGTGTTTGGAGGTGGTTGCGATGAGAGGTTGCGTGTTATGAGTAAAAAAACAGCTAGAAAATAGAGATAACTACTCATTTAAGCAATTTAACGAGTTTGATAAGATCAAAATTGATATTAGTCATCTAAATTCCAAAATTAGTTGTATTTCACTTTATTTAATGTGTAATCAATCACTTAAGACCAGGCTTGTGAACGGAACGCAAAATTGAACGGCGTTCAGCTGAACGCACGTTTCAATGAACGGAACCCTGAACGGACGCAACTTTTTTTTGAACGCTGAACGTTGACGCAAAAAAAATAGTTTTGCGTTCAGCGTTCAATTTTTCCAAACATTTCAATGTAAGTATTTTTTTTCTGGGATATAAACAAGGGATGAAATATTATAAGAAGAACTTATAAACTACTCTCCCAAGAACTCTCTATAGAAAGTAAAGCACTTTTTTTAATTTTACCCCAAGTGACAAAAATTTACACACAATTGAATGACCTTTTTGTTCATTCATTCTTATTACAAAATAAACAACTTATTTAGTATTTAGGTATGAAACTATTGTTGAAATAAGTTGAGATTAGTCCTGACTACGGGATATTCATCTGGGCTGTGGACTCGGAATCATGGATTTGCTCATTTTGATGGACTCGGATTCGTGGACTCGATAACTTAATATTAGGACTCGGATAGGAGGGCTCGAGAGTTAAAATCTTAGGAATCGGATACGAGGACAGTATTAATTTCTTCAGCTTTTTTCATTTCGTCATGGAGAATAAATGACAGTCTACGAGCAACAAAAAATATATTTACAAGTTAGTCCCTGTACGCTTCCTAGTAATTAGCATAGTTTGGTAAACATTTTATACTCGCACGTCACAATTGTATATGGATGTATGATGACTATAGGGATCATTTATTATTTTGGCTTCGCCTGGATATAGCAGATATATAGATTTTTAAGGCGCCATGATGGTCGCGAATGTCTCAACCAAAGTACTTTGAGGAATGTAAGATCAATTCTTGCACATTCCCATAGGCCAAGAGACCTAGAAACTTGTTGTTGTTGCTTTAAAAAGATAATTTGACGCCATTGATCAGACAAAAAATTACCCTTACAACAGTTGCAGTTAATATTTGGCGTTTTGTTTTTTTTCCTTGCATAAATTTAATGTTAATAATTGATATTGAGATTAAGTTATTTTCTAATGACGAAGACGATATTAACTTCAATTTAATGTATTAAATGGTTGATTCGTGTTTATATAATATTAAATGTGTTTTATATTGCAAAGATGATTAAAAATACATCTCTCTAAAATAAGATGCATTCATATAATGTTGTTTTATAATATTATTTGTATTACATAGCTTTGATCTCGAATTTGTCTTGATTTATTACACCTTAAATATGATTATAATTTAAAATGTAATGTATCCATTACGGAAGAAAGTAGGGATCCAGTTATCATCGAAGGTTTAAAATACTATTTTGCAGATTCTTAATATCAAACTCCGTTATTCGAAAATAAGCGAGTCTGGTCATCTCGACACTTTTTCAAATATATTTGATCTGAAGTTGTTTTTAATAAGATTGAAAAAAGTTAAGTTTCTTTCATGCTGACTGGCGTGTTTGTCTTTTATATATGGAAAACTATTATATAATGATTATTTGTTACGGGTCAGGAAAAAATATATACAAGTTGGGGTTTGATCAGGGTTCCCAACCTTTTTTCTTTGGCGACCCCCCTATAGAAAAATCTCCAGTCTGGCGACCCTCTTATGTAGTGAATATAGACGTTCTGCGGACCCCAGGTTGGGAACCCCTGGGTTAGATCCAGTCAACAATTTATATCATTTGAAAGTCGGTTCGGCTCATTTTTATATAAAACCCCTAATAGTACTTCCATTTTTCAAAATTACACATTGTTATTTTTTAAAATATTTGAACGCTAACGGAACGCTGAACGCAAAAACATTGAACGGAACGCTATTATTTTTTGAACGCTGAACGGAACGCTGAACGCAAAAAAAGCTGAACGCTCACAAGCCTGCTTAAGACCATAAGTTTGTAGCCACTTTTGAGCCAGAATCAATGCTTAAGTGATTGTTTGTCACTACTTGAAGTTTAATTTTGATTTTGTTTAAGTTTTAAGAAAGTATTTGTGTGTTTGTAGGTGGTTTTCATGAGAAGTGGCGTGTTTCAGACTTGCAACAGACAGAAAAATAGAGATAACTATTCATTTAAGCAATTTGACGTGTTACATCCAATCAATATTGATATTAGTCATCTAAAATTCCTAAATTAGTTGTTTTTTTCACTTCATTTAGTGTGTAATCAATCACTTAATTCCATAAACATCGTTTGTAACCACTATTTACACAAAATCACATGTTTTAAGTGATTGTTTGTCACTACATTGATTTCACTTTATTTTAGTGTGTATTGAATCACTTAAGACCATAAGTTTGTGTTGCCACTTTTGAACCTGAATCACATGTTTAAGTGATTTTTTGTTACTACATGGAGTGGTTTAATTTTGATTTTGTTAAGTTTTTAATGAAGTATTGTGTGTTTGAGGTTGTTGTGTGAGAGATGTTGCGTGGTTTCAGACTTGCATCGGCCAGAAAAAAGAGATAACTACTCATTTAAGCAATTTTACAAGTTTAATCGATCAAAATTGATAATAGTCATCTAAAATTTCAAAACTAGTTGTATTTCACTTATTTAGTATGTAATCAATCACTTAATTCCATAACCATCGTTTGTAGCCACTTTTGAACCATAATTACATGGTTTAAGTGATTGCTTGTCACTACATGGAGTGTGTAAAAACCGATATTACCCAAATTAACCAGATAATGAATTTAAGTGGACGGTATAATGGAATAGCTTTCGAGAGAGAAAGGTATATTTAAAATACCAGCTTAAAGTACTCTTCTTTGAAATCCCAAAAGTGAAATAATACGTACAGAACGTAGTTTCACAAGTAGTGTATTTTGATCAGAATAGAGAAATGAGACTTAAATGGAGACTAAATGAACTGAAATGAAACTGAATGAAACTGAAATGAAACTGAAATGAAACTGAAATGAAACTGAAATGAAACCTGAATGACACTGAAATGAACTGAATGAAACTGAAATGAAACTGAAATGAAAGTGAAATGAAACTGAAATGAAACTGAAATGAACTGAAATAAACTGAAATGAAACTGAAATGAAACTGAAATGAACCTGAAATGAAACTGAATGAACTGAAGGGAAACTCCCTTTTATCCACAAAATAAGATGAATGTTGTTAATCCTTAGGATTGGTAGAAAGGCGCGCTCCCGAATTGCCTCCAAAAACACCGAGAATCCTATAACAATAATAATGATAAAAACCCTCTCCTGCGTAGGAGGGAAAAACAATAATTTAATAATAATAATAAAGAAGAAAAAACCCTCCCTGCGTAGGAGGGAAAACAATAATTAATGTCTTCTGTTGCTGTGCACAAGAGATAGAAAAAACTCCCGCTTATTTTCGAGAGGGAGAAAAACAAAGCATGCTTCTATCTTATTCATGATTTTCTGCATGTTCGGATATGTTAGGGCGCCAAATTCCAACAGACCCCCCAGAAAATGACGGATCTGAAAGAAAACGGCATTTTCTGCCTTTGGTGATCCTGCATATCCTACTCAATTTCCACTGGAATTGATAGATCCCCAGGTTGTAAGGCTGGAAATCCTCCCAGGAAGCCTCACTAGTTGAGTGAAGTGTGACTTCTAAAAAACAATACGTTTTTATCGCTATTGCCAAACTATGCCCTGATTTTTTTTTCAGGGTGTCTAAGTTACTTTCCCTTCTCATTTATCTTTATCCAGTATTCGTAACTCGGGTTTGGAATGGAAAGATAGGTTGTAAGGCTATCAGACCCCCACGACAGTTTTACCATGTTCTTTTCATTTTTCTTTATTTTATAAATATGTAGATTTCTTTATTTATTTCCATGCATGGTTTGAGACACTTAGAGGTCGTCTTTAATTAATTTTTGAAACTTCCTTTTCGTCGTCTTTCTTACTTAATTCATACGGATGAGATTCAGAAGTATCTCTGACTGAATGCTCTTCCGAATTAATTGGAACTGGTTCCACAGACATGGTAGCTGTTTCCTAAGGAATAACTTTTCTTCATCAAACTTTTCTTTGTGGCAGGGTCGGTCATTCACAGGAGATCGGCACACCTGTTCTGGTTGTACACCCAGAACTGGGACTTTCAACGTCTGATCCTGACTTCCAGCACGTCCACATGGATCCGTCGATTTGGATTTCGTTATTTCTTTCTCAGCAACGTTAGACTCTAATAATGCTATTTGTCTGACGGATCGCAATACTTTTTGTCCGTTCGGTAATTTCAATGTTGCTGAAGTGACGACATTGTCTTTATTCTTATGTGTTTGTATAATTCTTGCTAATTTCCACACGTTCTTTTCCAGTGTGTCTTTTTTAAAATTACTATGTCTCCTTCATTTACAGTATCTTTATGAGGAGTAGACCATTTTTATTTATGCTCAGCTCATTTAAGTATTCCTGTCTCCATCTTGTCCAGAACGTTTTAAGGAACTTTTTCTTTGCTAGCCACATTTCTCCATACGGTAACGTTGACAATATTGATTCTTTAGGGTTACTATTTCTCCCTTTTGACGACCGTAAATCAATAAATTTGGAGTAATTGCTGACTGTATAGTGGGATCTTGGTTAATAGCTCCCAATGGTCTATCATTTATTAGACTTGTTAGTTCTACGACTAGAGTTTCAACTTGTTGAATTGTTAATCTACTTTTTGAGTATTAATTCGAAACTGCTTTTTAAATATTCCAATCATTCTTTCTGTCACTCCATTTGTCCATGGGGCTTCAGGAATTGAATATTCCCATTGGATAGGAGAGTTTCCATTAAATTGATGTTCCATAATCTTGTCAATTTTGACGTTAGCATGTAACTTTTTAAATGAGTACTTGCTCCTTTAAAATTTGTAGCATTGTCTGAGTAAAATTTTAAAGGTCTTCCACAATGTGCTACAAAACGTCTGAATGCTTCTAAGAAGTCCAATGTTGAACAAGATCTAGCAACTTCAATATGAATTGCTCTTGTATGGAAACATGTAAATAAACAAGCCAAATCTTTTGTGATTTAGGGTGTATGCATTTATTCGTCAAATATTTTATCTTTGCTGATTTTCTTGACACGAAAGCTTTGAATAATTTTGGTCAGAATCAACGACATTCGACACTTCATTTATGCAATCATGTATGCAATTCAATGGTCCATATAGTCCACACCCACATTAGACCACGGAATGGGATTATCCATCCGTATAGTCGGTAATGGGGACATTTTTGGTGATTCATATTTGAGGTATCGACATCGTGGAATTTTGCATGTCTTGACAACTAATTTGACATATGCAAAATTTCCTATTACCCAGAATTTTTGTCTGAGTAAATTAAATGTTTGTTTCTGACTTATATGGAGTCTTGATTGATGAAGGTTCAATATTTTTTTTCCGCAATTATACCCTTTGGGAATATAATTGGGTTCGTGAATTCAAATGACAATGAGGATGCTAAATGTAGGCGGCTTTGAAGTCTTATTACTTCTAGCTTACTGTCCCAATATACTGGAAGATGTTTGAGAGGTGATGTTTTTGGTATTTATTAACATTATCTAGCATACCATTTTTCAAATGTTTATTTCTTTATGAAGATTTTTCTCTTGAGCTCTTTTGACTAATATAGTTTCAGCCCAATTAATTTCTTCACTTCTCAATTGCCTATCAAATATGACTCTTGTTTTTGAACACGTATCCATCGAGGTTATTTTATTTTTAAAGCTAACCTTTTGATACGAATAAGTGTTCTGACAATCTTACTCCAACTATTTAAGTTTAATATAAGGCTATCAATAACTTCTAGAGAATTAGTCGAACTGTTCTCTGAAATTCTGCCAATAGAATACATCTGTATTTTTGTATTTTTTATTTCTTCAATCTTTTCGGCAGTCAGTTGATTAAATAAGTAGCGATATCTAATTCATTCTCTGAATTTATTGTTTGGGCTTTGTTAGAGGAATCTAAAAGAGGTTGTTTAGGCCATTTATCGCTAGATTGAAGTAAGAAATCTGGCCCTTTTAGCCAAAATGTTTATTTTTCCTTTAATTCATCTAGAGATAAACCTCTACTTGGTAAATCTGCTGGGTTTAAGATTCCCGGACAAAATCGAACTGACGATTCTTGAACATTGTCAAGGATTTTTACAACGCGTCGTTCTTCCCACATTTTGCAATGACCTTTTCCTCTCTGTATTCGTTGTAGGTTTAATAAAGAATCGGTAAAATAATAATATTTTTACTTGTGATCATCCTTTATATGTATTTAGAATGTATAGTCCGACTCTTACGGCCATTAGTAGTGCTATTAACTCAGCTCTTGCAATAGTTAGAGTATCTTTAATTTCAGCACCTTTGCGCAAATTTTTGGGCATTATTGAAGTCTTGGAGAATGCTAGTTGGGATATTAGGGTGTTATTAGCATCCTTTGCTATAACATAAGCTGCAACTCCAATTCCTTTTTTGCTTGCATCTCCAAATATGCAATATACTCAATCGGACCCCCCATCCATCGTGGGAATGATAGTTCCTTGAGTGTAGGTATTTGTTCGATCCAATTTTTGAAAAGTTTTTACAGCCTCTTGAGCAACTGATCTGGAATGAGCTTCTTCCTAATTTCTTATTTTCTTGTTAAGAGGTTCTCATCCCAAGAAGTTCTTATTGTGCCATAGCTATAGGAGTGTTTGTTTTAAATTTCATAATGAATGTGGGGTCTATAGCCTTGAGTATCAAATATTGTGTACTTGCAAGTGATATTATGTTTCGGCGAGTATCTTATTTGCATCATGATTCAATTGTTTAAATATATGTCTCAGATCAAATTGTACTCTATTGTGTGGTTTGGCGATCGAACACACTGACATCGAAGAGTCCTGTATGGCGACCTTATTCATAAGAGCGGCGCTGATAGAGTAGGCTTGGCAGTGTGAGAATTTTTATTTTCTAGACGAAGTAAGATATTTCCATATTGGGGTGGTTTATAAGATAGTTTTTCCCGCTGATTTCAAAAATGGAAAAAAAAGTTCAAAAAGTGACTTTTAACCGGAATCGAAACCGGAAGTACACGAGCTGATGCTCGCTGAACGCTGAAAGTATGTTTAAAAGACGCGCAGTACAATTTCACATAAGTATGCGAAGTTTCAAGACTCAGCGTGATTCAGCAAATAGAAAATTTTCAGATTTACCGAAAAAAAGTGTCTAATTGACGATTAATTCTAGATTTTCAAAAAAAGGTTTAATTCGATGTCTTTATGGTTTAGTTAAAATAAGGAAGAAAAAAGACGTCATTTGAAACCGAAATCACCAGATTTGGTCAAGTACAGACTTTGGAGAACTATCAGATGCCAGGTGATGCAGGACTTTGGTTCTTACTGAAAACTCCATAAAATAATCATTTTTTTATTATTTTTCAAATGATAGAAGAAAATACTATTAAAATCAGTATACCCCCTTCCTGATAAGAGTGAACTACTATTTTTGACATTGAACTTCAAAAAATGGTTCGTTCTTAAAATGACAGATATACCCGACTTTCATCAAAGTACTCACGTACCCGCGCCTACATGTTTTACAGTATATAAGGGCCTGTTATTATGAATATAAATTATATATATTATAATATTATATAATTCATTAATCAGAGATGGTATTTATTTCGCGAAAAGACATTTATGGCAAACTCAAAGAGAAAAAATTGGTCGAAAGTCGAGTGGAGTTTGACAGTACTTGTCGTAAAGGCAATTGGCAGTCCAAGAAGGGGAAGGTCGCTGCTGAAGCAATCTTCGAGGCGTTCGACTTGGACCATGACAAGAAGGGGAACTTACTCAACAAAGTTCTGAAGTTTTTGAACAGTAAGCCTGAGAAGGCTGATGGTCTCGAGATTGGAGCTGCCAAGCGTCCCCGGATAATATGGACATGTCTATTGACGAAGACGATTTGGATGTGAGCATGTACGAGGAACCCGAGGAAATCACTGTCAACAAGCTACAGGAGAAAATCAAGGAGTTGGAGGGAAAGCTGGCTGTGACCACGGTTGAACGGGATGAGGCGCGAGCAGAGGTGACTCGACTGGAGAATGTGGTTAAGTCAGGCCAACCTGACCCGATAAAGTCATTGTTTGGCAAAACGATGTCACCCACCAAAAGCAACGGGTCTGGAGGAGTGAAAAAATTCCAGCGGCAAATGGAGAAGATTGGACTACAAGCTGTTTCGTTCGGAGTCGCTGGTAGACACTGCAACTATGTGTTGAAACTGGTGGCCTTTGAGCTTGGGCTTGAAGCCGATGATGTGCCTTCTACTAGGACATTGAACGATTGGCGTCAGAAAAGGTTACCGGTCCTCATCAAGCGACAAATCAGCGAACGCATCCTGGCTGCTGAACATGTTGGGATACTTGTTGACGACACGGCTTTGAGAGCGCCTCTAAAGATGTCAGCGATCGGAATGGTGTGCAGTTCGGGCACTTATACACTTGTTGACATGGTGCAAACGGATGCCAAGAATGGAGAGCAACTGGCCGACCAAGTAATTCGCCGTCTCGAGTTGTTACCTCAGTTTGAGTCCTTCAGATTGAAGTTGAAGTACATCCAATCAGATCAGGGCAGCTCGCAAGTCAAAGCCAATAGACTCATCGTCGACCACTTCAACAACATGCCTGAGCGACAAGGATTACCGCCCTTGATTTCAATTTACTGCGGGCTCCACACGATCATAAACGTTGACTCGCGTTTGACGTCGTATCTTGCCGCCAGCTGCCCCAAGGCTCATGAGCTTCTTCACAACGTGAAGATCCTCTTCGGCTGCCGACTACGCTCAACATGGTCCAAGTCAAACTTGACGAAGAATCTCGAAGTGCTTATCAAGATGCGCAGCCCTTTTGTCACTGATATCGGGTCCCGTATTAAAACCACCACAGTCAATGGACAGGCCTTGATCTTGCACGAAAAGGCCGTGTGGCACGCAGTTCAATCTAATGGTTGTGACAAAGCAGTCAGTACTGTTGCTTACTGTTTTTGGCTCTCCCGAAGGTACGCACTGTGGCTCGTCGATTTTCCTCGAAGCAGCGAGGGTTTCCCAGAGACAACAGACAAGAGTCCGTGGGCAAAACTCCTTGGGGTACAAGCGGCACCCCCTTAATACTAGCGGCCAAAACGGCGATTAATGGTTCTTTGGGTCGTCGGTTCCCCGAGGCAAAAAAAATTTTTTTTTTTTCAAAAATCTTCATGGGGGGTCTATTTAGGGGTTTTCGGGGTCGCTGATCACGATAAGCGTGGTTAAAAATGTCTAGAAGACTTTAAAACCCTTCAAAAAAAGCTATTTAAATGCGTTTGATGGTGTTTTCAGCAAACCGGAAATGCGACCTCGGACCGGAAATCCGACTTCAGATTCGAGTTCCTCGGGTCGAACTTACCCTAAACCACTCCTAATATATAAACAATTAACCTTTTCTAGAAAAAGTGTCTCACACTGACAAGCCTATATAGATGAAAACAACCTCACCATCATGAACCAGGGAAATGAACCTACGTTTATAACTCAGCGGGCCAGCTCTACCATCGACATTACGTTAGTGAATCAGTATGCATTCCGTAATTTTGATATTACAGGATGGCACGTTGACCGAAGACCATCAATGTCAGATCATCGGTATTTAGTTTTCAGTTTCGGACAATATCAACCTATTTTGAAAATCAAGAAATTTTAGAAAAGCTCTTTGGAATAAGTTAAGAGATAAAACAGAGGGCTGTCTTCTGCCTGACATACTCCCAACTCCACATGCGATTGACCAGTCTGCCGAATCACTTATAAAGGTCGTTAATAAGGCGTTGGATATTGCCTGCCCTCTCAGTAAAACACTGAAGGCAAAATCGATTCCTTGGTGGACAAAACATCTATCTAGCCTAAGTATAAACTGAATAGGTTAGAACCGAAACGTCATTATGACTCCCATAGAGAAGAGTACTTGTCTGCAAAAAATACATAGAGCGGCTATCAGAAAAGCTCAAAAGAATCCTGGAAACACTTTTGCAGCAGAGCTGAAGGCACAAGAGATGTTGTCAAGCTCATCCGTGCTCAAAAGCCTATGAATGAATCGATTGGCTCCTTAAAACCGATCAAGGCTTTGCACAAACACCTATAGAGTCTTTACAGACGCTTATGGGAGCGCACTTTCCAGGTTCTGTACACAATGACACTTATATGCGGTCGACAGGGATCAACAATTTTGCTGTTGACTTTGTAGATTGTAAAAGAGTTCGAGAGTCCTTTGACTCATTTGGTCCTTACAAGTGCTCGGACCAGACGGGCTTAAGCCAGTGGTATTACAACAGCTTGGAGATAACATGGTAAACTATATTTCAAGACTCTATAAAACAATACTCAGTACTGGTTACACTCCAAAATGCTGGCGTGAGATGAAAGTCACTTTTTTGTCAAAACCAGGAAAAGATGAATACAACTCCGCCAAATCTTTCAGGCCTAAACACTCTCCAATTTCTTCCTTAAAGGACTTGAAAGGATAGTTCAGTGGAGAGTTGAGGAAATAATTCCACCGCTCCAATTTCAACATGCCTACACGAAGGGATTGTCGACAGAGACAGCCCTGTCACAAGCGACGGATATGATTGAGAAATCCATTTATCAACGACAATGTACGTTAGCTGTCAGCTTTGATTGTACAGGTGCATTCGACCACCTTCAATTTTGTTCAGCTAACTCAGCTATGTCTGCTGCAAAAGTACCGGAGTGCATTGTGTCTTGGTATACTGGTTTGCTCAAAGGAAGAACAGTTACAGCGGAGATTAAAGGCGAAAAAATTTCCATTACTCCAACGCGGGGTAGTCCTCAAGGTGGCGTGCTATCACCAATAGTGTGGAACCTCATAATGGACACATTACTTAAAAAATTCCAAAAAGGTGCTATCAGAGTGGTTTGTTATGCTGATGATGTCCTCCTACTAGTAAGTGGGAAAGATCCTCACACCTTGGTCAGCTCCATGCAAGAAGCAATTGGTACAGTTCTGGAATGGGGGGAAATGAATGGTCTAACGTTTAACCCTTTCAAATCCACAGCCATGGTATTTTCTAAAGCATACAAACTGAGATCTAAACACTTTCCAAATTATATATGAATGGAAGAATATTAGAATACTCAACAAAAATGAAATACCTTGGTCTGACTTTTGATCAGGGACTTACATGGAGGGAACACCTAGCTGAAAAGGCTGCTAAGTGCTCTCGTTTGTGGAATATTGCTAAAGCCACAATAGGGCAAAAGTGGGGATTAACCCCAGAAAAATACTCTGGCTCTATGAAGCAATAATTAGGTCGACACTGACTTACGGGTGTATTGTTTGGGGGCATGCAATTGCAACAAAAAAGAGTGCAATACGAGTTTTAAATAAGATCCAAAGGAAGGTACTTCTAGGAATGACTCACACACTTCGATCAACACCGACGGCGGGGATGGAGTCTATATTGGGTATAACCCCCCTGGACTTATACATACAATCCCTTGCAACGAAATCGAGATGGAGAACGAGGCACTTTCTCAAAGATACATGGGATGGAATAGGAGATCTTCCAAAGCGTCGAGGACACCGTTTTTCATCTGACGCAATAATAAAAGGACCCAATTAAATAAACAAAGTGACTACATCCGAGGCATTCGTGTATGGGTAGATAATGACGATGTCTGCGACCCTGACATAACTATTTATACCGACGGATCTAAAGACGATTACGGAAAAACAGGCTCTGGATGGGCAATTACTCGAGGTGACAAATCACTTTATCAGTCATTTGCATCCCTGAGCAGCGAAGCTACGGTGTTTTCAGGCTGAAGTTTTTGCTATAACTCAAGCAGTTGAGGCTGTTCTGCAATTAGGAAAACCCTCAGGTGATGTCAAAATTCTATCGGATTCTCAGTCAGCTATTGCAGCAATTTTAAATCCCCTTACTACCAGTGTTGTAGTGAAAGAGTGCAAGGAAACTTTATTGAAAGCAAAAGTCAGAAAAATATTCAACTTCATGGTGCAAAGGTCACAATGATCTGACAGGAATGAGTTTGCGGACTTTCTTGCAAAAAGTGGCACAACATAAATATATAAACATATTTATTAAACATTATGAAGGGGTATCATCTTTTTTTATCAATATACTTTTTGACACAAATTAATCTGATTTGTGAATGGTGATTAATGAACAATAATTGCGTGAAATCTAATTATGTCTTTATTTTGAATTTTCATAATTTATTATTCTAAGTAATTTTTAATAATATATAAAAAATACAATATTTGGGCTTTTAATTTGTTGTGATCGTATCATAAATAATTTTAAATTATTCACGGTAACTCATTTACCAAAAGTTGTTCATATCATTGTTCATAAGTTTATGTTAAAAGTAAGTAGGTTGTACTATTGTAAATATATTATAAGTTTGAAGATGAAACAACCCTTAAGACTACTCAATAGGCCATAGACCTTTTCCAGGAAGTAAGCCAATGACCGACTCAGCACATGTTTGAGTTTCAGTAGCGCGAAGAAGAGTAAAAAAGTCAACGTTTCTAATGTTTGGAATCCCTCAGAAAGAATGAAGGGGAATTAAACTGTCGGAAAAGTAAATTCGTTTAAAATATTTATTTATCATCTAAAGTAATATTGAATTTTTTTCTGTATTATGATATAAGAAATTGTGAATGAAATTTATTAGCCATCTAATATAAATTAATTACTTTCATGAATTAAAGTGTAGGAACAGTAAATTCGTTTAAAATGTTTTTTTTTCTCATCTATAGTAGTATTTAATCTATGTCTGTATTATAATATAATAAATTGATAAGATAATATCTTAATTATGAGGGAGACCTAAAAGCCATTTTCATATCAGCAGCAGCTCGTTACATGGCGCTCTACATAAGGATTCCGTAGGTTTCAAGTTGGCGATTTGCGGGTGACATCGTTCGGTACTTCCCCTCCTGCTCCGAGAGGACCTCTCCCTATCTGAAGTGTAAATAGTGATAAAATACTAGTGAAAAAGTAGTTTAAATGATTTATTTCAAAGAGACGCCTATAACTTATTGGATTTGTAAGAAATTTGTAAGAGACCATATATCCATAGTAAAAACTCTTTCAAATCATGTTAAAGTAAAATTTTATTAGCTTAATCATTTTAACGACATATCTTAGAAAATAAATAAAATTAATTAGCACTTTTATAATAAAAATTGATAAGTTTGGTGACCAGTTACAATTATTGCGAGATTTGAAATGAGAAACATAAGATTTATTAAATAATGATAAACTAAAGTATTATTATTGTTTTATCTGATTACATTCAAATTTTAAACTGGACAATTGTCACAAAAAAAACATAGTTAACTTCATAAGCGGACTTCATGTATTGGATTCCGGTAGTAAAGCTGGGTCTCCACCGACACTACCTCTCCATGGCCAGGTCCACCTGTAGCTCCACGTCACTCATCGAGGAGCGGAGACTTTCTTTGCCGCAAAAGAGTGTTTGTAGCAGTATACAATCTTCTTTCCTTCGTCTTGGATGCTTGAACTCCTCTTGCATAAAGATTAATTCCGTAGAGAAGTTCGTCTTGGTAGTGCTCGTAAACGTCTTTAGCTTGAGTGTGTTAACGCCAAAAGGTCCCGTGAATGGACTCTTACTAGTAACTCATCAATCCTGATGACTTAATATAACTATTCCCGTTGTCCATGGAGCTCAAATGTTTATGTTTGATAAACTCGGGTCGTCGTTGAAGTAAGGAGCCGATAAATCCAGGATTTCAACTCCTAAAATTGTGACGTAAAATATATTCTAAACATATAAAAAGTGATCTATCGATTCAAACAGTATGAATGAAAAAATGAAAAAGCACTTTTGAAAATAAAATAAAACTAGTAACGATAAACAATAACTTTTTCTATAATATTTTACATATTACGTAAAGGATTTTCTGTTAATAGGCATCATGAAAGGTTATTTGATATTAATGGCAAATGGTATTTCATATATTCCATATCTTTACTACAACCTACTTACTTATAATACAAACTTAAATATAATATAGCTTGGATGGGACACGTAGAATCACAGCCAAAATGAGAGTCCATATCCTGAATATAATCATTCAGGATTCCCAAGTCCGATTTCAAGTCCTCAAAAATTGATCGAATCCGAGTCCTTGAGTCCCAAAAATCTGAATTCAAGTACTATAAGACCAATCACATCCGAATCAGAGTCCTGGAGTCCCAAGAGTCCGGATCCAAGTCCTATAAAACTGGACGAGTAGGACACGACTCTTATATATTTGTCCATAAATGCATTTTTCCACTTACCACAAAGACCTGGCTTCAAGTCCTTCGAAGAAATTAAGCAAAGATAATGCTGGATTCTCCATGACTTAAACAGCACTACAATTCTTCAGAAATTTCGAGATGTTTGTTGTTGTTGTTTTTACTCACGACTGATGATGAGATGATATCTTTTATTATTATTATTTCCCTTCAGCCCCTTTTTTTTTTTTTTTTTTCCTCTTTTGGATTCATGAATTCATTGAAGTAAAACTACGATGATAATGACCACGATGTTTAAACGGGCGATTATAAGCAGCAACGACAATTGAGCAACGCGTTAATAATACTCCCTTTAAAAAAGATTGCGATGTTAAAGGCGTGCGATAAAGGAACGTACGAAAAAAAGCATACGATGTTAAAGGCTGCGATTAAGGCGTGCGCGATAATAATATGTACGATTATATTACTGGACACCTTTCATACATCTCCTCACACTGATGCTTACAGTACAAAGGGCCCAGATAACGATTCCTACATTTTGCCATGGACTAGGGTGATCCATTCTTATTGTAGGCAAGGGGCCATTCTTGGAGTCCAAATTTTATATATCGACAACGAGGGGCTTTGCATAGCTTTCTGACAAGAGATTTGACATAACCAAAATTACCAAGGAACCAATACCTTGTTCTTAAGGTATTAAAGTTTGCTTCTGTGAGCAATGAAAAAGTCGTTCGTGCGTATCGAGAACTATCTTTCTGCCAGGGTTCCTTTAGGTACAATTATGGATTAGTATGTCAAAAGAAATGTGGAAGATGTATGTAGTCGACTCTGAAGTCTTATTACTCCCAACGTTTCATCATAAAACACTGGAAGATGTCCTGAGTGGTGATCCCAAAACACTTTTCCGTTTGAGTGAGTCAGAGTCTTTTAGGATTTCTATTTCTTTTAAAACCTTGCTTCTTGTACGATTCGAACTAAAGACACTTCAACCCTTCCTTTTCGTCCTGGTTATATTTAGGGATTTGATGGGAACCCTTCGGCCCATCTCCTAATACGAATGAGTACTCTTTTAATTAGAGATAGCTTGGAGCATCTATTGATAAGCTCTTCTATAACCGAAGTAGACTGGATCTGTGTCTTATTAATCATAGCTTTTTGATTATCATCCGCCACAGCCTTGACTTGAGCGAAGTATAACGTAAGATCAGGCGCAGTCATTTTTTGATTTGGTGTCAGAGGCTTCATTGAGCATTGGTTTGTTTGGGCCATTTGTCCAAGGTTTCCAAAAGAAAACCCGGCCCATATTTCCAAAGTCAATTTTATCAATAAGATCGTTCATATAGCAACCTCTACTTGGCAAATCTGCTGGATTGAGGACGCCAGGGCAAAATTTTACTTGCGCACCAAAAACGACAACCTTGAACCTCATCAACCGAGGTTTCTCTCCAGGTCTTCCCCAAACAAAACGAAACATATCTTTATCGTGAAGATCTGCTAAATTTATTGACAAAACATCTTTTTTATGTCCACTGCCACAAAATATGTTTGCATTTCACTTTCAGAATAAGTTCCATTATTTGTGGAAGCATATTTTTACCTGGCATTAACAACTTATTTAAAGACTTAGTTCTATCTTTAACGTCAGGTAAGGATGCATTGACCACAATCCTACATTTTGTAGAGTCCTTATCTAGACGGAGAACAGGTCGTGATGTAAGGACATAGTTGGGATGTTCTGTGGTTCGTTCATTTGAAGGAACCTCCTCTGCGTAGCCAAGGTCCAGAAACTCTTGATAAGCTGCTTCAACTAAGTTCATATGTTCAGGCTTTACCTTATTATGAACTCCATGCATAACTGCAATAGCTCTATTGTAATTATCTGATAGAACTCTACCTTTAAGATCAGTGTCTATCCATGGCATTTTTATAAGCCACCTATTAATTTCCGTATCAAAAAAGGCAGTTCTTTGCATGTGTAGATCAGCTTGGAGCTCTAGTGAGGTAAGCTCAGCTGTAATAGGCTCTTTGGAATGTATACCAACATTCTCTCCGTCCCAAAATCTAGCTAAATTGAACTCCAGAGAACGGTAAATCGTATCAAGGTCAAAGTCTTCATACTTTTTAATTTTGTTATAATTCCAGTGTGAACGGAAGTCTTATTATTTAAGACAATTCTGTCAGAAATACCATCTGCTCCACTTAAGACCCATCCTAGCATAGTTAACTTTGCAACAGGGAACGTCATGTCAGTATCTCCCGAAGACAGCAAAACCCTTTTTTGCTCCTGAAGCATTATGGCAGAATAATAAGGTTCCGAAAGAAGAATCTGAAAAGCTCTAGCTCGAGGACTAGGCAATTCTTCAGTAAATGCGATATTTTTTGTATAATCCCATTGCTAGGATTAAACTGAATTGGCTCTAATAGGTTGCCAATTTTATCACAAGTGATTGCAACAATGGGCGCAGTATAAGTAAAATCATTGAAATTTGCTAACTCAAAAACAACTTGCTTTTCATGATATGAACTTACTACTCCCCCCGCAACTGCAACATCAATATTAATATAATCTCCCTTCAGACCTAGGGACTTTGCAGTAGCGGCTTCAATCATTGATAGATTAGCTCCTGAATCAAGCAAAACTCTTACTTTAATTGTTTTGCCATTTACAGGATTCATTGCTCGACAACACAAAGTAGCACAAAATGAATTGTACTTAGGTATATCCACGGAACTTTTCCCGGAGTCACCCAACCCCAACGCAAGTAGTAATTCCAATTTTTGGCAATATATTTGATGAAAATACTCTATTTGTTGTGTTACCGATCTCAATCACTTGTTTGTGTTATACAAGAAGTTTTTAGACCCTTTTGACAATGAAGAACTGCCAATACTTGGATACCCACAAGCAAAATCAACAATGTTTGGCGAATAAGTTGAATAATCCCTCAACCCATCAGATAACTTTATGTCTTCTATTAAGGCATTCTCCCTTTGGAAGGAATTTGTATCCTTATTACAACCCCAAGACATGTTTCCCCACTGTTCATTGAAATTGTCTTGTTTCAACTTCTTAGATGAGTCAAAAAATAAAGAGTCTGTTACATAGTTTTTACGATTTTTATTATTTTGACACTTATGGAGGGTTCATCGCCTATGTTTTACCAACATCTAGACGCTATATTCGTGAGCTTCCTGAGATCCTCGGCTTCAATATTGGCTCGCTCCAGCTTTGAGAAAAAGAGCTTAACCCCAAAAGCAGAATCGCTCTCTCGAGAAGTTTTAAGGAGCTCCTCCATCTTTCTAAGATGGGCATTAACCTCAGCAAGGTCACTCGGCAATCGGCAAAAACCTTTCGTATTCCGAGTATCGGGACGCAGCGAAGGGGAAATTTTCCTCGACCAGAGAGTTTAAATCCTCGTTTGAACTCCCCGGGTAGACCTTAAATAGGAGTCTCTTTAGGGTCTGTCGGAACGAACTTTCTTCAAAGGTAAAGTCCTTGTGAAGGCATCGAAATTGGAACTTCACTTTCTAAGGACATATTGAATTCCTTTTTTCTAAAAAAAGAAATATATATAACCAATTATTGATGAATTACAAATAATACAAATTCAATAAAAGGTCAGGGCAAGTCTAAAAGTAATGTTATTTGACCACAAAATACACTACACTCGAAACCCTTGAAAACACAATTTTAAATTGTTAATAGAAAAAAAGAAGTGATCTCGGGAGAACTGAGAAATTCTCCAGGCACGATTTAGGTAGAGTATTTTGACCACAAAATACACTACAGTCAGAACCCTTGAAAACACAAATCTAAATAGTTAATAGAAAAAAAGAAGTGATCTCGGGAGAACTGAAAAATTCTCCAGGTACGATTTAGGTAGAATATTTTGACTACAAAATACACTACAGTCAGAACCCTTGAAACACAAACTCAAATAGTTGATAGAAAAAAGGAGTGATTTCGGGAGAACTGAAAAATTCTCCAGGCACGATTTAGGTAGAGTATTTTGACCACAAAATACACTACAGTCAGAACCCTTGAAAACACAAATTAAATAGTTGATAGAAAAAAAGGAGTGATTTCGGGAGAACTGAAAAATTCTCCAGGCACGATTTAAGTAGAGTATTTTGACCACAAAATACACTACAGTCAGAACCCTTGAAAACACAAATTGAATTAGTTAATATAAAAAAAGGAGTGAATTCGGGAGAACTGAAAAATTCTCCAGGCACGATTTAGGTAGAGTATTTTGACTACAAAATACACTACAGTCAGAACCCTTGAAAACACAAATTGAATTAGTTAATATAAAAAAGGAGTGAATTCGGGAGAACTGAAAAATTCTCCAGGCACGATTTAGGTAGAGTATTTTGACTACAAAACACACTACAGTCAGAACCCTTGAAAACACAATTGAATTAGTTAATATAAAAAAAGGATGAATTCGGGAGAACTGAAAAATTCTCCAGGCACGATTTAGGTAGAGTATTTTGACTACAAAATACACTACAGTCAGAACCCTTGAAAACACTAATTGAAATTAAGTTATGCTCACAAATAACTTTTGGGCTGATAAAAAAAATATCCGCGTACGTAAGATCTCAAGATTTCTCTCAAGATCCGGCTCGAAGGACCATGTAAAGCGAAGTGGACTGTATAAGATGATGATATACCAAACCCCAAAAGGACTGTGATGCTGTATCCCAGATGCAGCGGCAAAACCTAATTAAATGATTACCTCAATAAATAAAGAGACAGAGATGAGAGAGATAGGTGTCTTTATTTCAAGTGAGGTATCAACTGAGTTTTCCGGGAATAATAATAATAAAAACCCGCGAAAATGCTCTCCCAAGTAATGCATCATGCTGTTATCAAACTAATCAGATCGCTTTGATGCAATGGTGTACTTTAAGTACTCAACTAATGCCGGGAGATGCCGCCATTAGAGAAAGAGTAAATAAAGAGAACAAGTCCCTGCTTGATATAGTAATAATAATACTAACGTGGGTTATATTATTCAAACCATACTAATATGATAGATTTGCCGCGACAGCATTCATTTCAATATTAGAGGCTTAAAGAGTGCTAGAGCTTTTCAGGAACCCATCGAGGTTGTTATAAAGAATGGCTCAGAAACGAACTTCAAGCTTTGAAGGAGATTATAGCGGAATACGGAGATTTGGTTGGAGAGTTTGAGAATGTCCCTCATTCTTCAAATACGGACAAGATGAAGATAAGCCTTTTATGGAAGTGTTTAATAAAATTATGTCGGGTAAATAAAATTCCGCATAAAGCCAAAGAGAAGACTTCCAATGATAGTTCCTGTAAGAGGACGTAAGTCGAACTGTCATCCACATTACAACAAATACAATGCTTTAAATGCTTAAAATTCGGGCATACAAAAATCAAATGTCAGTCCCCTTGTAAAATTGGATACTCTGAGTTTGAAAATAACTTCAGACGTGGTCTTGGTCTTCCAACTAGGATCTCCGGCGAAGAAGAAAGGAAAGCAACGGAGGAAGCGGTACAACAGGAGGAAGTAGAAGAGGCCGAAATGGAGGGAGAAGAATGTCCGCCAAGGAATCTTGAACCAACAATAGTCTCCTGATTTAAAGAGTCAGGTGTGTCTAAGAGTATCGTGGCTCAGGACGGAACCTCACAAGAGGTTAACTCAAGTAAAAAAGAATTAAAGTCAGTTGTTCTGGAGAGATGACTGGAATAGAGTTATGTGTAAGAGTTCAGCGATACCCACCAAGAAGCCGGTCTCCAATATAGAGTCTAAGTCTAGTAAACGGGCTTTTAATAGTCCTGAGTCTGAAAATAACAAAAAGAACTCGAGATTTTAATCAGAAGTCGATGGAACCTTCTTTTACACTTCAAACCTAATATGGTCATGTTTACAATATCGTTTAGTGCCCTCTTTTATCAAAATTTTAATAAACCTCTAGGACTTCCTCGTGTTTTTTAAAATAATTTTAGAAACCCTGAACTATAAAATGATTGGAATGGAAAAGAGTGCAGGATATTTTAAAAATTTGACTAACCCGTTCAAAGTCTACAGCATCATTAACAAATGAGTGTGTACAACACTCACCACTGTAAAGCTGCAAATGCGGAATTAAAGCTCAGACCATCTCAAATAGCGCTTATAACATAACCTTATCTGATTCAAGGTTCCACTAAAAGTCTTAACCTTAATGGATATACCATACATAGCAAAACTGGGTTCAAGACCGAGGGCCTGTATACGAACATCCAACGATTTACACGCATGGTTCGTTCCAGAATATTCTGATAGGGATATAGCCACTATATGTCTCAATTAGATGGTTTGTGTCCTATATTTGTGCAGCCTACCTAATCAGATGATAGCCGTCGAAAATGAAACATTAATGAGTCTTGTGAAGCATTGTGAACGAGAACAGAAACCACTTCTCGTAACCATGGATTCAAATGCGCATAATCGTCTCTGGGGGAGTAAAAAACACTGATTTAATAGGAGAAAGTCTGGAAGCACTTATAGATAGGCTTGGCAGTGTGAGAATTTTTATTTTCTAGACGAAGTAAGATATTTCCTTATTGGGGTGGTTTATAAGATAGTTTTTCCCGCTGATTTCAAAAATGGAAAAAAAAAGTTCAAAAAGTGACTTTTAACCGGAAATCGAAACCGGAAGTACACGAGCTGATGCTCGCTGAACGCTGAAAGTATGTTTAAAAGACGCGCAGTACAATTTCACATAAGTATGCGAAGTTTCAAGACTCAGCGTGATTCAGCAAATAGAAAATTTCAGATTTACCGAAAAAAAGTGTCTAATTGACGATTAATTCTAGATTTTCAAAAAAGGTTTAATTCGATGTCTTTATGGTTTAGTTAAAATAAGGAAGAAAAAGACGTCATTTGAAACCGAAATCACCAGATTTGGTCAAGTACAGACTTTGGAGAACTATCAGATGCCAGGTGATGCAGGACTTTGGTTCTTACTGAAAACTCCATAAAATAATCATTTTTTTATTATTTTCAAATGATAGAAGAAAATACTATTAAAATCAGGTATACCCCCTTCCTGATAAGAGTGAACTACTATTTTGACATTGAACTTCAAAAAATGGTTCGTTCTTAAAATGACAGATATACCCGACTTTCATCAAAGTACTCACGTACCCGCGCCTACATGTTTTACAGTATATAAGGGCCTGTTATTATGAAATATAAATTATATATTTATAATATTATATAATTCATTAATCAGAGATGGTATTTATTTCGCGAAAAGACATTTATGGCAAACTCAAAGAGAAAAAATTGGTCGAAAGTCGAGTGGAGTTTGACAGTACTTGTCGTAAAGGCAATTGGCAGTCCAAGAAGGGGAAGGTCGCTGCTGAAGCAATCTTCGAGGCGTTCGACTTGGACCATGACAAGAAGGGGAACTTACTCAACAAAGTTCTGAAGTTTTTGAACAGTAAGCCTGAGAAGGCTGATGGTCTCGAGATTGGAGCTGCCAAGCGTCCCCGGATAAATATGGACATGTCTATTGACGAAGACGATTTGGATGTGAGCATGTACGAGGAACCCGAGGAAATCACTGTCAACAAGCTACAGGAGAAAATCAAGGAGTTGGAGGGAAAGCTGGCTGTGACCACGGTTGAACGGGATGAGGCGCGAGCAGAGGTGACTCGACTGGAGAATGTGGTTAAGTCAGGCCAACCTGACCCGATAAAGTCATTGTTTGGCAAAACGATGTCACCCACCAAAAGCAACGGGTCTGGAGGAGTGAAAAAATTCCAGCGGCAAATGGAGAAGATTGGACTACAAGCTGTTTCGTTCGGAGTCGCTGGTAGACACTGCAACTATGTGTTGAAACTGGTGGCCTTTGAGCTTGGGCTTGAAGCCGATGATGTGCCTTCTACTAGGACATTGAACGATTGGCGTCAGAAAAGGTTACCGGTCCTCATCAAGCGACAAATCAGCGAACGCATCCTGGCTGCTGAACATGTTGGGATACTTGTTGACGACACGGCTTTGAGAGCGCCTCTAAAGATGTCAGCGATCGGAATGGTGTGCAGTTCGGGCACTTATACACTTGTTGACATGGTGCAAACGGATGCCAAGAATGGAGAGCAACTGGCCGACCAAGTAATTCGCCGTCTCGAGTTGTTACCTCAGTTTGAGTCCTTCAGATTGAAGTTGAAGTACATCCAATCAGATCAGGGCAGCTCGCAAGTCAAAGCCAATAGACTCATCGTCGACCACTTCAACAACATGCCTGAGCGACAAGGATTACCGCCCTTGATTTCAATTTACTGCGGGCTCCACACGATCATAAACGTTGACTCGCGTTTGACGTCGTATCTTGCCGCCAGCTGCCCCAAGGCTCATGAGCTTCTTCACAACGTGAAGATCCTCTTCGGCTGCCGACTACGCTCAACATGGTCCAAGTCAAACTTGACGAAGAATCTCGAAGTGCTTATCAAGATGCGCAGCCCTTTTGTCACTGATATCGGGTCCCGTATTAAAACCACCACAGTCAATGGACAGGCCTTGATCTTGCACGAAAAGGCCGTGTGGCACGCAGTTCAATCTAATGGTTGTGACAAAGCAGTCAGTACTGTTTTGAACTTTGGCTTTTACCCGAAGGTACGCACTGGTGGCTCGTCGATCCTCGAAGCCGTTTAACCAGAGACCAACAGCAATGAGTCCGTGGGCAAACTCCTTGGGCAAGCTCACCCCCTTATATACTAGCGGCCCAAAACGGCGATTATGGTTCTGGGCCCCCGAGGCAAAAAAAATTTTTTTTTTCAAAAAATTTCATGGGGGGGGTCTATTTAGGGGTTTTCGGGGTCGCTGATCACATAAGCGTGGTTAAAAATGTCTAGAAGACTTTAAAACCCTTCAAAAAAGCTATTTAAATGCGTTTGATGGTGTTTTCAGCAAACCGGAATGCGACCTCGGACCGGAAATCGACTTCAGATTCGAGTTCCTCGGGTCGAACTTACCCTAAACCACTCCTAATATATAAACAATTAACCTTTCTAGAAAAAGTGTCTCACACTGCCAAGCTACTTATAGATGAAAACACTCACCATCTGAACCAGGGAAATGAACCTACGTTTATAACTCAGCGGGCCAGCTCTACCATCGACATTACGTTAGTGAATCAGTATGCCTTCCGTAATTTTGATATTACAGGATGGCACGTTGACCGAAGACCATCAATGTCAGATCATCGGTATTTAGTTTTCAGTTTCGGACAATATCAACCTATTTTGGAAAATCAAGAAATTTTAGAAAAGCTCTTTGGAATAAGTTCAGAGATAAAACAGAGGGCTGTCTTCTGCCTGACATACTCCCAATTCCACATGCGATTGACCAGTCTGCCGAATCACTTATAAAGGTCGTTAATAAGGCGTGGATATTGCCTGCCCTCTCAGTAAAACACTGAAGGCAAAATCGATTCCTTGGTGGACAAAACATCTATCTAGCCTAAGGTATAAACTGAATAGGTTAGAACCGAAACGTCATTATGACTCCCATAGAGAAGAGTACTTGTCTGCAAAAAATACATATAGAGCGGCTATCAGAAAAGCTCAAAAAGAATCCTGGAAACACTTTTGCAGCAGAGCTGAAGGCACAAGAGATGTGTCAAGCTCATCCGTGCTCAAAAGCCTATGAATGAATCGATTGGGCTCCTTAAAACCGATCAAGGCTTTGCACAAACACCTATAGAGTCTTTACAGACGCTTATGGGAGCGCACTTTCCAGGTTCTGTACACAATGACACTTATATGCGGTCGACAGGGATCAACAATTTTGCTGTTGACTTTGTAGATTGTAAAAGAGTTCGAGAGTCCTTTGACTCATTTGGTCCTTACAAGTGCTCGGGACCAGACGGGCTTAAGCCAGTGGTATTACAACAGCTTGGAGATAACATGGTAAACTATATTTCAAGACTCTATAAAACAATACTCAGTACTGGTTACACTCCAAAATGCTGGCGTGAGATGAAAGTCACTTTTTTGTCAAAACCAGGAAAAGATGAATACAACTCCGCCAAATCTTTCAGGCCTATAACACTCTCCAATTTCTTCCTAAAGGACTTGAAAGGATAGTTCAGTGGAGAGTTGAGGAAATAATTCCACCGCTCCAATTTCAACATGCCTACACGAAGGGATTGTCGACAGAGACAGCCCTGTCACAAGCGACGGATATGATTGAGAAATCCATTTATCAACGACAATGTACGTTAGCTGTCAGCTTTGATTGTACAGGTGCATTCGACCACCTTCAATTTTGTTCAGCTAACTCAGCTATGTCTGCTGCAAAAGTACCGGAGTGCATTGTGTCTTGGTATACTGGTTTGCTCAAAGGAAGAACAGTTACAGCGGAGATCAAAGGCGAAAAAATTTCCATTACTCCAACGCGGGGTAGTCCTCAAGGTGGCGTGCTATCACCAATAGTGTGGAACCTCATAATGGACACATTACTTAAAAAATTCCAAAAAGGTGCTATCAGAGTGGTTTGTTATGCTGATGATGTCCTCCTACTAGTAAGTGGGAAAGATCCTCACACCTTGGTCAGCTCCATGCAAGAAGCAATTGGTACAGTTCTGGAATGGGGGGAAATGAATGGTCTAACGTTTAACCCTTTCAAATCCACAGCCATGGTATTTTCTAAAGCATACAAACTGAGATCTAAACACTTTCCAAAATTATATATGAATGGAAGAATATTAGAATACTCAACAAAAATGAAATACCTTGGTCTGACTTTTGATCAGGGACTTACATGGAGGGAACACCTAGCTGAAAAGGCTGCTAAGTGCTCTCGTTTGTGGAATATTGCTAAAGCCACAATAGGGCAAAAGTGGGGATTAACCCCAGATAAAATACTCTGGCTCTATGAAGCAATAATTAGGCCGACACTGACTTACGGGTGTATTGTTTGGGGGCATGCAATTGCAACAAAAAAGAGTGCAATACGAGTTTTAAATAAGATCCAAAGGAAGGTACTTCTAGGAATGACTCACACACTTCGATCAACACCGACGGCGGGGATGGAGTCTATATTGGGTATAACCCCCCTGGACTTATACATACAATCCCTTGCAACGAAATCGAGATGGAGAACGAGGCACTTTCTCAAAGATACATGGGATGGAATAGGAGATCTTCCAAAGCGTCGAGGACACCGTTTTTCATCTGACGCAATAATAAAAAGGACCCAAATAAATAAACAAAGTGACTACATCCGAGGCATTCGTGTATGGGTAGATAATCACGATGTCCACGACCCTGACATAACTATTTATACCGACGGATCTAAAGACGATTACGGAAAACAGGCGCTGGATGGGCAATTACTCGAGGTGACAAATCACTTTATCAGTCATTTGCATCCCTGAGCAGCGAAGCTACGGTGTTTCAGGCTGAAGTTTTTGCTATAACTCAAGCAGTTGAGGCTGTTCTGCAATTAGGAAAACCCTCAGGTGATGTCAAAATTCTATCGGATTCTCAGTCAGCTATTGCAGCAATTTTAAATCCCCTTACTACCAGTGTTGTAGTGAAGGAGTGCAAGGAAACTTTATTGAAAGCAAAAAGTCAGAAAAATATTCAACTTTCATGGTGCAAAGGTCACAATGATCTGACAGGAAATGAGTTTGCGGACTTTCTTGCAAAAAGTGGCACAACGAGTCAAAACCGAAAATGTGTTGGCATATCTCCAAGTTTCGTTAAGAAGTCCTTATATGATGCATTCTATAAAGCCTGGTGTAGACGTTATTTGAATGAACGGACCATGGCTCATACGCGTGGTTTGCTTGGAAAACCCAACAAGAAGATTGTCAACCTCGACAGACAAAATTGCGGTTGCTAGTTCAAGCCTACACCGGACATGGGCCTTTTCTGGCTCATTTTAGCAAATGGAAAAACTCAACTGCAACCTGCAACGTTTGCAAGGAAGAGCCGCAGACAGCCGATCACCTCATCAACAGATGCCCTGCACTATCCCAAGAAAGATATGAAGCCATGCAATGCGAAGCCGATAATAATCGAATTTTAAAGCTAATGACATGTTCAAAATGAAAAAAATAATGGCAAATAATTATTGTACACAGTAAAATTCTTATAATATTCCGTAGTAGCACAAATACCCTTTTGCGTGGTCGTGCTCATTGCCTGTTTTTATTTCTTTTATATATATATTATTATTTTTACTCTATTCTTGTTTTTTTATATGTTTTTATTTGTTAATGTTTTTTTTTCTTCTTTTCCTTATATATTATATATATTGGCAAACGGAAATTAAGTCCGACTAAAAAAAATGGTTCATTATTACATCCGACTATATATTAATAAGCATTACAGTAGTAAAAAAAAAGGAGTGCGATAGCCGTGTGCGTTAAAGCGTGTTCAACTCCCAATTGGATTCGAATGTCGAGAATATTGGTCTACCTCATTGATAAGATCTGGGAACTGTGGGAAACCCTTGGATCGAGACGATTGATTAATAGTCGTGAAATGTATTCAAATACAGATAATAACTGGTCATCTTTCTTGTATCATCTGTCTGTCACTTCACTTGAGTATCGGCCAGCAGAGTGATGAGACGTCTTATCACATGTTGGCTGAGTGTGATTTCTTTTGTCTTAAGAGAATGATCGCTCAAAAATGCTTTAACCAACATCCTCCAGAGTTAAAGCAGATACCAGCAATTCTTAGGAATTGTAATATTGGTTACCTGTTTGGCTTCCCGAGGTAGAATGAGACAACAACATGGTTAAAGTGGTTGTGCGTTCTAGGGAATGGGCTAAGATCGCAAATTCGATTCCGCCCTGGACTCAAGACTCGACTTCAATTCGTACTCTTGGATCCTACCCTCAAACAAACAAAAAAACAAGATCCTGGGTACGGTAGATTAATCATACGCTATAATGTTTATTTATATTCAGTCGGATACAATAAACCATATAGGCAAAAAAATCTCTTTTATCAACTCAAAACGGTGTCCCGGAGCGGCTTCCAGAAGTCGCATGGAGCCAAATCAGGTGAATAAGATGGATGTGGAACGATATTAGTAGAGTTTTAAGCAAAAAAATCACAAATAATCAGTGCAGTGTGTGACGGGACATTATCGTGATGGGTTATTTCGCCACAATTCCAGCCTCTTCTGTCGGATAGCTTTACGCAAACGACGAATAACGTCCAAATAATTATTCCTTATTGACTGTTTGATCCGGCGGAAGGAACTCATAATACAAAACATCACGATAAAAACAAAAGAGAGACAGCATAACCTCTGCATTTAATATATTAATAATGATTATAAATAGTTTATCCCTTGAAGCAATCTAACAATAAGGTTCTAGA
>CP045900.1:22805565-22844301 GCA_013387185.1 Caligus rogercresseyi | reverse complement strand
ACGAAGTTTTACTGGGATAGTTTGTAATAAAATAAAATACAGACAATTTTCTTAAACCATTTTTATGCTAAAAAGGTACCTTAGGGATAACAGCGCGATGCCCTTTTCAAGTTCTTATTTAAAACGTACTAGTGACCTCGATTTTGAATTAAGTAATTAACATAGCTGTAGCAGGTTTTTTAGGGTCTGTTCGACCTATAATACTTACATGATTGAGTTAAAATCGACGCAAGTCAGATTGGTTTCTATCTTAAGATTAGATTATTAAAATAGTACGAAAGACCTTTTTAAATATTTAAACTTTATTTAAAGCTTATAGCCAGTTTCCGAAACCCCCAATTAAACAGGTATACCATAAAAAAATTATAATTTTAGCATGAGCTGTTACGATAACATTATAGGCCTGAGAATCCCCCAGATACATGCCAGGTTGTGATAATTATAAGTGAATAATAACCCTTATTGCTAAACACACTAAACCTGATCAGACCCTCTGATTAACTATAATATACCATTATATTTATGATTGCAAGACCCAAAGCCATTTTTAAAAAGTTGACAATTAAACACAATTAATAGGATCAAGAAACTTACCTTCACTAATAAACTCTAGGTAAAATAGATTTTCAACATAACATTATTAGTCAGTCATAACGATATCGAGGGTAGGTAACCCGACTTCATACTCACACAAAACAGCCACACCTTATAAATACATAAAATATAATTCTCCCCCTGTTCATCAGTAGTACCCCAACTTAGAAAAATAATTGAAGCGTATTCAGCCATACAAATTAAAGCGAGCCCCCTTCCCCCGTACTCTGTGTTAATCCTAATATTAAAATCAGTTTTTCATGTATTTAAAAATACTATATTGTGTTTTCTAAACTTTAATTTAACTCATTCAATTTTGTTTTTATTGAATATGACGCGATGCATAACACCTGAAAAGTATGTTCCCAAAATGGAACGTTGGCGTGTAAAGGGTTATCAGATCAAAATGGATAATATATTATACAATTTTCCCAAATCATTGTATTCTCTTCAATTTGTTTGAAATAAGTCTAATAGACATCGTTTTTAACCACTAATCAACAAAAATCATGGTTCATGGTTGTTTGTCGTTACTTTGGCTGTCTAATGGTGGTTTTGATAAGATATATGATGAATTTGTGTGTTGTTGGTGGATTTTGGCAAGAGTTGCGTGTTTAAGATTTGCAACAGCCATATGAATAGAGATAACTCCTCATTTCTGCAATTTGACGAGCTTAATCAGATCAAAATGGATAATTAGTTATCCAATATTCCTAAATCAGTTGTATTCTCTTCAATTTGTGTATGTTGTATGATGTTTGTGTGTTTGGTGGTGAATTTTGGCGAGAGATTTGCATGTTTAAGATTTGTAACAGCCATATGAATAGAGATAACTCCTCATTTCTGCAATTTGACGAGCTCAATCAGATCAAAATGGATAATTAGTTATCCAATATTCCCAAATCTGTTGTATTCTCTTTTTTTTGGTGTACATCATAAGTACTTTATTAACTTTTATATGGTTTATAGTAGGTCTGGCTGAGACAAATCGAACTCCTTTTGACCTCTCCGAGGGAGAGAGTAAACTAGAAAATACAATATAGTATTTTTAAATAAACGAAAAACTTATTTTAATACTAGTTTGAGGGCTTTGAAAAACTCGAGTTTATCAAGTTTTTGACTTATCTTTTGATAATAAGAAAATAGGGGTAAAAACTGGTATTACTACTATTTCATAACTGTTTTTATATCTTTTGATACTAAAATTTACATTGAACAATTTTTTTATAATATGTATATTCTAGTAGACTATAATCGACTTTTAAAAGGATGCTCCCAAAAGGGGAACGTTGGCGCCTATTAGTACTATTTTTCATCTTCTACGTGTTTGTGTATTCTTTGTTTCCTTTCAGCTTAGGTACGTCAGTACATATAAATAAAGACAATGTGTGTTACAATTATTATTATTTTTTTATTGAGGTTTAAAATATTTTAAGATATAAGATACAACAAAATATAATAAAATATTTAGGGTAAGGAATTATATGTATAACATAAATAAAGATTCTAGTTTAAAATTATTCCTCAACTGAGTAGCCTATCAAAACATAAAATATAACAACAAAATATTAACAAACAATGAATCTTCAAAGAGAATGACGAATAACGAGCAGCAGAAGATATTATAACGGCTCTTATTTCCTCCGGGTCCACAGGATCATTTTTTCAGAGTTTGTTCGCAATGAGTGATTTAGCACCCAATAAAGCACACTCCATTGCCTTCAAATTCTCGGACGGGGCTTGGCCTTCCATTACTCTGAACAGTATACATGCTTTTACATTCACCTCAATGTTATTATGTCCGTTAACATTTAGAGCTACCAACTTCTTCAAAATCTGAACATGAAGGCAGTCTACATAGGCGTGTGTAGTTGAATTATATATCCTTCCGCAGTTTTTGCACGGAGAACTGAATAATAGCAAGTTGCCCGAGATCTGAAGTTGCGCAGTGAATTTTTTATCATCGTGGATTCTAACCAAGGATTGCTGTATTTTTTTATGCCAATCATCAAGAAGGTTTAAAAGAGTTTAAAAGAATAAAACTTGCTCAGTTTATTGACTTCGTCGTCATGTTGGCGGTTAAAACACATTTTCAGGTGCCAAGGAGAGGATGGCATATGAGTTCTTGCAGTTCTCTCTAGAGGAAACCAATATTTACCATGTGAAAAGTCAAGGGAGTGTCGTTTACTAATATCATGTATTGTTAATATGCCACTTTCTAAGGCTAGACTTTCTACATAACGGGGTTCGCTATGGTTCCCGAATCGGACAAAAACGGACCGGGCAATTTATTGTAAAGATATGAAAAACCAAAAAAAATGATTGTGCTATGGTCAAAACAGTGCAGTGATTTTAAGAGGCTGGACAGCCTAAAAATAGCTGAGCATCATATCAGGCCGACCCAATTACCGGATCAATTCCTGAGTTAATCCCATTTGGGAATTATTAAACACTACTTTGCCCCCCCCCCTATAACTAACAATATAATTGAAGATAATAACTAATTACTAATAATTTTATGGACTTAAGTGATTGATTACTCACTAATTGAAGTGAAATACAACTAATTTTGGAGTTTTAGATGACTAATTTTCCATTTTGATCTGATTAAACTCGTAAAATTGTTTAAATGAGTATATATCTTTATTTTTCTGGCTGTTGCAAGTCTGAAACACGAAACTTCTCATCGCAACCACATCCAAACACACAAATACTTCATTAAAACTTCACAAAATCACAATAAACACTCCCTCTTGTGACAAATAATCACTTACACAAGTGATTATGTTTAAAAAGAGGTGTAAATGATTTTTATGGAGTTTTTTGATTGATTACACCCTAATTAGTGAAATACAACTAATTTTGGAATTTTAGAATACTAATTATCAATTTTGATCTGATTAAACTCGTAAAATTGTTTAAATGAGTAGTTATCTCTATTTTTCTGACTGTTGAAAGTCTAAAACACGCAACCTTTCACCAAAATCACCTCCCAACTTACAAAAACTTCATGAAACCAGGACAAAATCACAACTACACAATCCATGTAGTGACAAACAATCACTTAAACATGTGACTCTGTGTAAAAAGTAGCTACAAATGACGTTTTATGGACTTAAGTGATTGACTACACCCTAATTTAAGTAAAATACAATTAATTTTGGAATTTTAGATGACTAATTTTCCATTTTGATCTGATTAAAATCGTAAAATTGCTTAAATAAGTAGTTATCTCTATTTTTCTGGCTGTTGCAAGAAAGAAAAACGCAACTTCTCACCACAACTACCTCCAAACACAAAAATATTTCATTCAAACTGAACAAAATCACAATTACCCACTCCTATTTGTAACAAACAATCACTTAAACATGTGATTCTGTGAAAAAGTGGCTACAAACGATGTTTTATGGACTAAAGGGATTGAGTTTCACCCTAATTGAAGAAAAATACAACTAATTTATGAATTTTTAAGGTCAAATTATCAATTTTGATCTGATTAAAATCGTAAAATTGCTTAAATGGGCAGTTATCTCTATTTTTCAGGCTGGTGCAAGTCTGAAAAACGCAATTTCTCATCACAACCAACTCCAAACACACAAATATCATTAAAACTTAACAAAATCACAATTAAACACTCCTTGTAGTGACAAATAATCACTTACACAAGTGATTCCGTTTGAAAAGTGCCTCCAAATGATGCTTTATGGAGTTTTTTTGACTGATTACACCCTAATTGAAGTGAAATACAACTAATTTTGGAATTTTAGATGACTAATTTTCCATTTTGATCTGATTAAACTCGTAAAATTGCTTAAATGAGTAGTTATCTCTATTTTTCTGGCAGTTGCAAGTCTGAAACACGCAACCTCTAATTGCAACCACATCCAAACAAACAAATACTTCATTAAAACAGGACAAAATCACAATTACACCATCCATTTAGTGGCAAACAATCACTTTAACATGTGATTCTGTGTAAAAAGTAGCTACAAACGACATTTTAGGGACTTAAGTGATTGAAAACAACCTAATTGTAGTTAAATGCAACTAATTTTGGAATTTTAGATGACTAATAACAAAATGCAACAAAAAATTTAAAAAATTGTTTTATGGAGTCCATGCAATGACAAATTGCTATTTTGAACAATGGGCTTTTGTTTTTCTGGCCACAATTTAAATAATAAAATTTTCATGTTTTAGGCCAATGGTACATACGGATCTGTGATTTTTAGGGACAAGGCAGCAATTAACATTAATGCATTGCCAATACAATTTCGAAGAAAGATCCAATAAATCTATTGGTAAAGTAATATTTCCAAAACTCTGATTATGTATGAGATAATTGCATTATAGTCGTAAAAAATGGGACAAAACGGACACTTTCAAGTTATAATAGAACAATTTTTTCAGCTGCAAAGTTTTATTTACATACGTTCCAGGCTTTAGAATAGCCATCGAGACCATTATAACCATTAAAAACGACTTTATTATCGAATAATTGAGAAAAAATCATTAGGCACCTATGCTCCTCATATCTATATTCATCGTTTTAAAGGTTTCGTGATTGTAATTTTTTTTCGTTCCGTAACAAAAAGATTAATATCAATATATATATATATATATTCTTATTTTTCAAATGTTTGAAATGTTAGTAGCATTGCGGATTTTCTGTTTCTTGGTGATAAAAGAAGACGACATACAAAGTTTGAACAAAATTGGTCAACATTACGAGGTCGCGCAACGAGGTCAAAGTTTTAAAAATTTAGTAAAATATAATTTTCCGCAAATTTCTTCAAAATGGTGGACGTTACAGACTTCAATAATAATTATTAATTTAAAGGAAATCTAATTTACTACCAGACGTATATTTGATGTTTTTTAATAAAACAAAGTTTTCAGTAAAAACAAAGAAAAAAATGGTGTGTGTAATGATAGCATATTTCATAGCTTTTTTGTATCAATTAACTTCACTCGCCTGTAGAAGATGACTTGTTCGCTTCAGAGTAAAATAGTATTTTTAAGTTTAGTAAACCTTTGAATGATAAATCCAAAAATTATCTTAGTTGCATTCTATCAATTCAGAATTCTCAATTATTCGATAATAAAGTCGTGTTTAATGGTTCTAATGGTCTTGATGGCTATTCTAAAGCCTGGAACGTATGTAATTATAACTTTGCAGCTGAAAAAATTGTCCATGAGTGATATATCTATCATAACGTGAAAGTGTCCGTTTTGTCCCATTTTTTACGGCTATAATGCAATTATCTCATTACATAATCAGAGTTTTGGAAATATTACTTTACCAATAGATTTTTGGATCTTTCTTCGAAATTGTATTGGCAATGCATTAATGTTAATTGCTGCTTTGTCCTGAAAATCATAGATCTCTATGTACCATTGGCCTACAACATGAAAATTTTAAAATTTTAATTGTGCCCAGAAAAATAAATATCACGACTAAATAATCATATATCTGTAATCCCCATTCTCTAAATTACTAGATTCATTTGTTGTTTTTTTGCGTTGGAAAGACAAAAGTCATTTTTTTGTTCCATAGTGTAATCAATTATGATCTGATTAAACTCGTAAAATTGCTTAAATGAGTATATGTAAATTTGTAAGAAAAGAACAGGTGATTTTGGACAGTGTGAAACTGAGAGAAAGAGTTAATCCCAAGAAAAAAGAAATAACAGCTATTTTTGGCATTTCCGGAAATTTGGAGAGGGATCCTCAAAAAATCAAAAATTATATACATTCAAAGATTGTTAAAAACAGTCGGGTAATAAATGTATAAAGTGCATATTTAATTTTGCCGACTTTACTACACAAATAGAAACAAAAATGGGGACAAAGGTTTCTCAGATTGAAGAAAGTTTTAAAAATATTCTGGTGGAAAAAATTAGCGCCTCTGAGGTAAAAAGGTTATATAAAAACTTATAAGAAAAAAAAACAAAGCTCCAGGACCAGATGGTTTTACAATGGAATTTTTCAATAAGTTCAGTGAATTTTTGTCACCATTATTGGAAGAAGTTTTTGAAGAAGCTCATATGGCCGGTCATTTTGAGAATGACATTTCACTTGGCAAACTAATATTAATTCCTAAAGTAGGGAGGGACCCAAGAGTGGTCGAAAATTTAAGACCTCTGACAATGCTCAATGTTTCGTATAAAATTCAAGGTGGCATATTAGCCAAAAGACTTAGACGTTATTTGCCTTATATAATACACCCGGCTCAGAAAGGTTTCGTTCCCAACAGATTGATGGAAGATGTGGGTAGAAGTATTCATGATGCTATCGCACAGGTTGATAAAACAGTTCTTATATAGCGATTATGGGAGTTGATTTAAAAAAAGCTTTCGACTGTATGTCACATCAATTCATTTTAAAAAGTCTAAAAAATCATAAATTAGGAGAAAATTTTGTAAGGATGGTAGCAGTCAGTCTTTGTAGTACATATACGTACTATGAAAGTACTAACAATATTTTTCAAATTAATAGTGGTTGTAGACAAGGGAACCCTATCTCTCCAACTTTGTTTATAATGTGTCTAGACTCGCTAGTAGAGGAGATAAGCGTATGTAAAAACATAAAAGGTATTAGAGTAGGAGAAATCGAAACTAAAGTACAAGCATTTCCAGATGATATTCAGGGAGTCAGGAAGATATCGAAGAATCTTTTAAAGAAACGTTGAACATTTTTGAACAATTTCGTTTAGAGTCGGGTCTACAATTTTTTTTTACAAAAACTCATTTCATGACAAATTTTAAGATTTTATTTAATTTGAATGGAATTAAGGGTACAGACATTTGAAAAGTTTTAGGAACATAGATAGCTTTAGATGGAAAAGATGTTTCACAAAACAGGAAACTTATAGAAGAATATATACAAAAATCTACAGCTAGCTATGCAAAGATTTTAAAGAGGGATATTATTTCGAGGATTTTTGATTGGAACAATCTTATTTTACCAAAGACGACTCATATTTTAAAACTAACTCCATACTTCGAAAATATTTGCCAAAAAGTAGATGGATTGTGTGAAGGTTTTTTATTCCCAGATGGACGACCTAAAATATTTCGTGGAAGCGGATCGAGACTCCTAACAGATTGGGTGGGGGGGGGGGGCTAGGAATGCTTAACTTTGGTAGTTTCTGGAAGGTCATCCTTTTTAAGTGGTTCCGACGAATTACACATAAGGGATCTATATAGAATGAATCATTGGGGAATATATTATTAGCAAGTGGGAATACTACAATTGAGCAAAAAAGAGGCAAAGGACCACAAACAATACTGGAATTATCTCGAAAAATAAGTCCATTCTGGAATGAAAATAAGTCCATATTTAAAGAGATAGCTGATAAACTTTTAGAGAAAATGGAGTGGCAGGAACCAGTTATAGAAAATACAAGACTTGGATTTTTAGCTCACACATCTAAAAAGAGAAAGATTGAGTGCATGGGGGATATTTTTAGTGAATATAATAACTTTACAGTAAACGAGACTCTAGAAAGACGAGGCATTTTAAGCAAAGTTTATTTTCGTACAAGGGAAGTTGGACCGAGGAATTGTTTTTATAATTTCGTAGAATTTTTAAGAAATAGTTTTATTCGGGGAGCTGTATTAGGTAAAAAGTCGATCAAGTGTTTCCTGACACAGATAGAGAGAAGGAAGGAAGAATATGGATTGAAAGCTCCAGTTAGTGAAATAGTCAAAGGTCTACGTTCATATAATCTGAACTTCTCCCTATCATGGCTGAAGTACAGAGTTGTGACGAATACTTTGTCCTTGGGAGCCCTATATGGAAGGACTTTGGAGGAAAAGACTTGCTTCCTTTGCAAGTTGTATTCTCTTCAATTAATGTGAAGTTTGTCTAATAAGACATCGTTTTTAACCATTAACCAATAAAATCACCTGGTTTTTTTTGTCATTACTGTGGGTGTCTAAAGGTCATTTTCAATTTAACGAGTTTAATCCGATAAAATGGATAATTGGTTATCCAATATTCCCAATCAGTGGTATTCTCTTCAATTAGTGTGAAATGAGTCTAATAAGACATCTTTTTTAACCACTAATCAACAAAATCATGTGGTTCAGTGGTTGTTTGTCATTATTGTGGGTTGTGTTAAGGTCATTTTGGTAAGTTTTATGATGTCGGTGGTGAGTTTTGGTAAGAGGTTGCGTGTATAAGATTTACAACAGAAATATAAATAGAGATAACAACTCATTTCTGCAATTTGACGTGCAGAATCAGATAAAAATGGATAATTAGTCATCCAATATTCCCAAATCAGTTGTTTTCTCTAAAATTAGTGTGAAATAAGTATAATAATATTTTTTTAAACTACTAATCAACAAAATCATGTGGTTCAGTGGTTGTTTGTCATTTATTTGGGTTTCTAAAGGTGATTTGGTGAGATGTATGATGTATTTTTGTGTTGATATTAGATTTTGGTGAGAGGTTGCGTGTTTAAATTTGCAACGAAAATTTCAACTACAGTTTATAAGAAGAAATATATGCTAATTTCGAGACGCTTTTTGTTATAAATGGAATATTTGTATTTATAATAAATTTCAACTACAGTTTATTCTCTGATTTGTCAATTGATATTTTCAACTTATTTTTGATATTTTTTAAAATAAACAGGACTGTTTATCAAAGGAATAATATTTATTTTTAATAGAAAATACCTGCATATCGATGTTATAATCATTTTAAAAGTTAACAAAAAATGAATGTCTACTTCGGTTGCGTTTGATTTTTTGTTTTGTTTGTTTGTTTGAGGGTAAGATCCAAGAGTACAAATTGAAGTCGAGTCTTGAGTCCAAGGTGGAATCGAATTAACGATGTTAGCCCATTCCCTAGAACACACAACCACTTTAACCATGTTGTTTACTCAGTCTACCTCGGGAAGCCAAAAAGTGTTACAATTCCTAATAATTGCTGGTATTTGTTTTTACTCTCAAGGATGTTGGTTAAAGCATTTTTGAGCCATCATTCTCTTAAGACAAAAGAAATCACACTCACCAACATGTGATAAGACGTCTCATCACTCTGCTGACAAAAACACTCTCGAGTGAGAAATTTGTTCGACAATCTGATGATATCTAAGAAAGTTTATGACCAAGTATTATCTGTATTTGAATACATAGAGATCCACGACTAAGATTAATCAATCGTTTCGATGCATTAGGATCTGGCTTTGGAAGCCATAGTTTACTTTGTCTACAGAGCTATCCTGTGTTCATCGGTAGGCCCACATAAATAATCTAGAATATGAATATCCTTAAATAGATTTGATCTTGATCCAGCTTTTGCAAGTCGGTCTGCATTCTCACATCCTGACCAACCTACGTGAGCTTTAATCCAATGCATGGTTTACACGTCCAATTGCATTCAAAGCATTGATGCAATTGTTCATTGTACGAGACTTTACAACAACCGAGCCCAAAGATACAAGAGCTGCTTGGTTGTCGACATAAAAACCATTTTTTGGTTTGAGATTTTCTTTTTTTAATAATAAATAAGATGTCCCACACTTCAGCTTGAAACTTTTTATATTCGCCACTCTTCAAGAATATGACCAGGTTTAGACCCAATGGATATGAACGTGTATATTATCTTCATCACCTCCGAATTCAAATGAAGACAAGAATGTACACACAGGGGCTATAATGTCCATTGTTGCCCTTGACGTTTTGAAGCGGTATGGAATTTCCTTTACCTCTTCCCGAGAAATTCATCCTCATCTTAAATATAGACGACGATCACGATTGGCCAATAAATTTGTTTTGATAAACTGTTCTAAAAATACTATCAAAGTTATTTAATTACTTATTTATTGTTCTGTTTTTTTTCGTTTAAATATACATATATTTGAGGGTTATTTATTTCTTTTCGTCATTATTTTATGTGTAATATATCCGTGTATATTTAATTAATATATAATACACGATTTGGTGATTTTGTTGATAAATGGTTAAACACGATGTCTTATTAGACTTATTTCACACTAATTGAAGAGAATACAACTGATTTGGGAATATTGGATAACTAATTATCCATTTGATCTTATTGATCTCGACCAATTGCAGAAAGGAGCAGTATATCTATTTTTATGGCTGTCACAAATATTAAACACGCAACCTCTCACCAAATCTACCATCAACACACAAATATAATCATTAATCACACCACTGAACCACGTGATTTTGTTGATTAGTAGAAAAAATTAATTCTTATTATACTTATTTCACACAAATGATTTGGGAATATTGGATGACTAATTATCTATTTTTATCTGATTAAGCACGTCAAATTGCAGAAATGAGTTGTTATCTCTATTCATATGGCTGTTGCAAATCTTAAACACGCAACTTCTCACAAAATTTACCACCAAACACACAAAGACATCATACAACTTACCAAAATGACTTAACACAAACCACAATAATGACAAACAACCACTGAACCACATGATTTTGTTGATTTGTAATAAAAAACAATGTCTTTTTAGACAAACTTAACATTAATTCATGATAATAGCACTGATTTGGGAATATTGGATGATTAATTATCTGTTTTGATCGGATTAAACTCGTTAAATTGCAATTTGAGTAGTTATCTGTTTTGGTATAGCTCTTTCAAATGTTAAACACGCACACTTTCACCAAAGTCCACCAACAAACACAAAAATTCATCATTATCTTATCATAATAACCATAAGACACCCCAAGTAACGACAAACCACCCCTGAACCACGAGATTTATTGATTAATGGTTAAAAACGATGTCTTAATTGACTGACTTCAAACTAATTGAAGAGAATACAACTGATTTGGGAATATTGTATAACTTATTATCCATTTTGATCTGATTAACCCTTTACACGCCAACGTTCCCATTTTGGGAACATACTTTTCAAGTGTTCTGCATCGCGTCATATTCAATAAAAAGAAAAATTGAATGAGTTTATATTTTAAATTAAAGCCTAAAAACACAATATTGTATTTTAAATAAACGACAAACTGATTTTAATACTGATTTTAGGGCTTTGAAAAACCCGAGTTTATCAAGTTTGTGACTTATCTTTCGATAATAAGAAAAATAGAGGTAAAAAACTGGTATAACTACTATTTCATAACTGTTTATGATAAGTAAATATATGAAAGATTTACATTGAACAATTTTTTTTGTTCCAAGTACAACTATATTTCATGTAAACATATAATACATCAATAACAAATAACTTATGCACTTACAAGTGAATCTCATTTGTAATAAAATCTTCAAAGATACTAATAAAATCATCCGGGGGGGGGGGGTAACTTTAGCTGATCGAAATTTGTATCTGGAACTTTTAATGATATTATTTTCTCTTCTGACATGAAATGTGTGTTGCGGATTGTTGCTAAATTTTGTTGCAGGGTCTGTGAGCCTATTTTTATAAAAGATGTCCCTCAATGCGGTGTTCGCTTTACTATTATTTAATTTTTTATAGCCGAATGTATCTTGCTACTGGCTTAAGGTCACATTGAAATCTCCCATCAATATCAGGTCCTCATCCCCACGAGTTGTTGTTGTATGATTTATTACAGAGCTACTATAGCCCTAACCTTCAAGGCTACTAATATAAAAACATGTATCTTTATATACAATCAAATAATTATACAATAATAATAATATATTAAAGAAAAATAACAAAAAAATATATAAAAGTAAATATTTTTTCAATTTTCATAAAAACATTAAACTTAAGGAGCTATAATGATCTAGACAACTCTGCCATTGTCTTTGCTATCCTCCGAGCACTTGATAAGGTGCATGCCTCTCTTAATGGCTGTGACAAGCTCCAGGCCTTTGAAAGGTTAAGAGCAGCGACACAGTTGGTAGAAACGGGTTTCTTGAGGCATTTTGTAGCACTACGGGTGCTCTCATCGAAGCCCTCGAGAATCCTCTCCAAGGGACAGCTGTCCTCATTCATAGCCTTCCAAGCGGATATGGCAGCCTGCTTCACTAAAATCTCATTTACAGATGGAAGATGTGACCTGTCGAGATGGTCAACCACATGCAATCGATCTGCTCTTTGAACTCCCAGCAAGATACGTGCGAGATCGTTGATGGCAAGTTGCGCATCTGAGCTAGTCTTTGCCATTGTATCAGCAGACGAGAATTGTGCACTTCTAGTCACCCAAGCAGACGTCTGAAGTTTCCCGATAACTATGGCTCTAGCTATCTCGGTCAGCAGTGGCCCCCGCGATACCGTAGTGCAGAGCTGGCGGATGACTCCGATTCGTTTCCTGACATTCTGAATATTTTTTTCGTGGTGGGGTCCAAATGTCAGGTTCCTGCTAACAGTTACCCCCAGAAGGTCGAGTGTAGCGGTCGAAGGAGTGTCTGGAGCACCCAGACGTAACGTTTGGGTTTTCCCAACGTTTAGGTGGAGTCCATTGATATTAGAGTACGCCTCCAAGGCCTTCGATGCCGAGCCCATAGCGAAGTCGACCTGTTCCCAGGATGGAGCCGAGATGACAATAGAAGTATCGTCGGCATATAACAGTATCTCAAGCTGAGCTTCTGGATTGACAGCTACTCTCAGGTAATCAGGTAGGTCAGCCGTGAGAAGAATGAAAAGTAGGGGCCAAGCACAGAACCCTGTCTGACGCCGTACTTTATGTTCAAGAAATTGGACCGTTGGCCGTTCCAATTCACCTACTGTCGCCCTCCTGTTAGGTAGCTGAGCATCAGCTTTTTGGTGGGCCCCGCCATACATTGGAGCTTGGCCAGAAGTATATCTGCTTCCAAAAGGTCAAAGGCCGCAGAAAAATCGAAGGCAGCAATGTATACCTTTAATTCACGATCACAAGCCTTTGCAGCGTTGGACAGTAGAGTTGCAAGGACAGTGTCGACACTGCGTCCAGTTCGGAAGCCGTGTTGTTCCTGTGGGAGGTTACAAGAAGCTTCGACGTAGGTCAAGAGTTGATTATAAAGTACTTGCTCGGTCAATTTTGAGATGGCACAAAGGAGTGAGACAGGTCTATAGCTAGAGGGTTCTTTACGCGGTTTGCCCTTTTCAGTACTGGGATTATGATTGCCGTTCTCCACTCGTCTGGCCATATCTGAGAAGTAATGATTGTGTTAATGAGGTGAACGATTGGAAGGGATAATGCTGTCCAGGTTGACTGATATACGACGATAGGAATTTTGTCAATGCCGGCAGAGTGCTTAGGGGCGATGGTATTCTCTGTTATAAATTTAGATTCAATAGAATGAAAGAACCTAGGGTTATCCGAGTTTGGTCCATAAATTGATACCATTTTAACATTTCTACCTCCCCAGCTCACCTTCAGAACACAGAATTTTCCCCCTTCATCCTTTGCAATCAATTGGGACCTTAATTCACTTTTTAGCAAAACTAAAATTCCCCTTGATGGGTGATTCGCTCTTTTCTTAACTGCTGTAGTAATTAGGACTTGATATCCTTCAGGAAAATAATAACAAAGCGCCACCTTCAAACCATTGTGTCACATATTGCAACTATATCAGGGTTGTATGATATCATATACTCTTTAAAAAAAATCTTTTACTTTTGTTAAATACCGAGTTTCCGTTTGCTGATATTATTTTAAGATCCATCTCAAAAGCTTAATAAAAAACGAACAAAAATCCAAACGAATAAAAAGATCTGGGTCCCATGTATATATATTAAAAACTTGCATGTAATATGTTTTTGTGAGGATAAGAAATGAGAACGATCCAACCATTGTTGAGTTAAAAGTAAGGGGTAAAAATATAAAATCGATGTAATAAAACTTAAATCTTTAACAAGTAAAATTTTAATTATGCATATTTGTATATTAAAAAACGAATGCTTACTAATTCTGCTTAAAGGCGTTTTCGGACTCGTCTTGGACTTTTCTTTCTCTTGGGGTAGGGCTTCTTTCCCGAAGTTTTTTCTTCGCCTCTTCCAGAAGGCTTCCATAAATTCGTTTACTATTTTGCTTTGATGTTCTTCCTTCCGCATTATAAGTATTTTTGGTTCTGGCTGGGCGTTTTCTTAAGATAACTTTCCAATCTTCTCTCAAAATATCGGCCCTTTGACCCTCTTGTATCTCCTTTACATTTTCGTTTCCTGATTTCTCCAGTACCGTGGGTAGCTTTTCCTTCACAGAATTCAGGACCCCACCTACCGCCTCTTCCTTTTCGTTTTGTATTCCTTCTGATTCTTTTTCCTGCGATTCAAACTCTGTCGTGATGAGATCTTGTACACTCTCTATTTTTAAAGGAAGATGTAGTTCCTTTCTCAAGTATTCTACATAATCTGTATAAGACATTCTTTTTTCCTCATGACATCCCAACTCCAAATGCCCAAACTTCAGACATTTGAAGAATTGAACTAGTTGAAAATCGCTATTTATTGCACTTTTTTCCTTTAATTGGTAAAAAAATAGGCAGTTTCATCTTTGGCTTTATTTTCATCTTGTATTTTCCAGACATTATATGTTCAGGATCTTTTGAATATTTTTCTTCTCCCTCGACCTCTGGCTTGATTTCGTATGGTACTTCCTCGTAATCACCGATTACCTCTCCCAATTCAGACATAATGCTCTTTAAAGGTATCCATATGAGTTTCTGATCCGTTTTTTATAATGACTTCAACAGAAGTTTGTGCTTTTTTGAGGTTTTCAAGGCTGCGTATATTAAAGAAAATTATTTACTCCAAAGAGGTACTTTCTTTTACTTCAGAAAACTTTTTAGAACGCCTGAATGTGATCACAATGTATCCAGTATAAAGACAATTTTCTTAAACCATTTTTATGCTAATAAAGGTACCTTAGGGATAACAGCGCGACGCACTTTTCAAGTTCTTATTTAAAACGTACTAGTGACCTCGATTTTGAATTAAGTAATTAACATAGCTGTAGCAGGTTTTGTTTAGGGTCTGTTCGACCTATAATACTTACATGATTAGAGTTAAAATCGACGCAAGTCAGATTGGTTTCTATCTTAAGATTAGATTATTAAAAATAGTACGAAAGGAACTTTTTAAATATTTAAACTTTATTTAAAGGTTAGAACTATGCTACTGTTCTGTGAATATGTGGTGAACCCACACAACAACCCCTAGTTTCCCAATAGCTACCATGGCGTAGACTATCCCTAAGGACCCAAAAGCCTCATCTTTACAAGTCTCCTGGGTAATAATCTGAGAGATTAAGCCAAATCCTGGTAAATTAAAATATATACCTCAGGTATATCATCAGGTATACCTTGCGCACTCATCAACACAGGCAACCGCAAAAAAGGAAATAAAACGGGAGCCAATTCAAGAGGATATCTTCATTGGATCGAGGAAGATAGAAGAAGATATAAAACCTCAGCTCCTTCACTCTGTCGCCAAAATGACCGAGTTTATAGTTTGGAAAGACTCATTCCGAAGTTATTTTTATGCAGCGCACGCTCACTTAGTTCCTACGGATATCAAAAGGTTGTTTTCCCTCCGATTTTTAAGACACAACCTTGCTTCTCTAATCAAGCAAAGCTTCAACGAGAACACTCCTGCTTACGAAGAGAAGAGAGCTCTTAAAAGTGCTATAGCGATCCTTGGGTCCCACTTTGATACATTGCACCCGGTTCTAGGAATAATTGTATAAAAAACTTATGCATAAGGAAAATCTGATAAAGCATATTTGTGTTCGGAATATTTGATAATAGGAATTTTTGCCAGAGGACACTTTTGTATAAAATGTATTTTTAAAAGAAACAACTGACTTTTGGGCCCAGCTTGTCAGTCAAAATAGCTTTATTAAGCATTAATGAGCACATTTGGTAAGTTTTATATTATAAACTAGTAAAATGAGCCCATTTTGAGTACTTTTCGTTCATATATAAAGTATATAATAGACCCATAAGGGTACCTATGAACATTAAGCTACGGTAAGGTAGGTATCGTGAGAAATGAACAATAACATAAGAAATAATAATAAGCTTAGGACTTTGTTATGTTAATTCGGACAATTATGGACTTCCCGGATCATCTTTGCTGGAAGTTTTAAAAAGATTAAAAAGTGTATTTTATTAACCATAACAAAAAATAATTGTTTAGAATCTTATTAAAACTTGTTTGTCGACAATGCTTTTATTAATTCCTTTTGAAACGCCTTGTGATTATATTTTCATAACATAACACATATATCGTGTATATTAATTATCCCCCCTTCCGGCTGCAATTTATCCTTGACTATCGGGAGGAAGCAGCTTTCCAACCCATGTGATATATGGAGCTCAGAGAGGAGATGGACGGAGTTCATTGGACCACTAATTTCGTTTGCATTATATATTTTCTTTCTCACTCTTATTAAAGATTTGTTGTTGTTTTCTCTATCTATATACTATGTTAACATCCTTGTCTCGAGGATATAAATTATCTAAATTATTTGATCTCTTCATTGCTTCTTCTTTCTATTTGAGATCCATGGTCAACTAAAATCCATACCCGATGTAGCTATTTGAAAACTTTTCAGAGGTTAAAAATAATATTTACTGTTTGGCTCGACATGATTTTATTATTATTATTATTTTTTTAGTAGGCAATAACTCTTCAATTTATATCTTTATAGGTTGGGGGATATTAATCATGTACAAAATTTCAAAACACCCATTTGGGACTCGATTAACACTATCAACACAAGAACTTTGGCACCAAAGTAACTCTGTATCCTACCCCCCCCCCCCCCCCCTCCTTGAAAAAGAAAAATACCCAAAAAGTGACATTTTCTGGACATTCCAGCTAGAATGTTACTTATTCCTTGCCAAAATACTGCTGAATTTCAACTATTAACTGACTGGGTAGCACTTTTTTGTGCTTGGACTGGGCAACAACTTTTTGAATCGGACAAAAAATGGACCGGCCCATTTACCATAAAGATATGAAAGACCGAAAAAATGATGAAGAAAACACTCACTCTGCTTTAGTCAAAACGATTTTAAAAGTCTGGATAGCCTCAAATAGCTGAGAATCAGCCGAGTCAATTACCCGATCAGTTCCTGAATTAAACCCACTCGCATATTTGGGCGCCTACTGCACCCACATGTTCGCCCAACGGGTATGGGTAGGTTTTGGAGCTAGTTTGTGAGTGAAATAGACCTTAAAGAATATAAGAGAGGAGGGAGAAAATAATTTTCTGTTTTGTACAAACATTCCTCATATAAAGTTTGTCTTTGTACAAAAAATATGTTTTAAGTCAGATGAGATGCTTTTTTCTATTTCTTTAACTCCTCCTCCTCCTTTTCTTATTTTTTCCTGTTTTTACCTTTAAAAGGTAAGTAGTAAAATCAGACAAGGTCTTATTTTTTTCGAATAGTTTTCCATTTTCATATAAAAATCAAACGCCATGCTTTCAGAAGAGGAAAGAGCTGCAACTCTGCTCTTTCCTCTATGGTTGACCTCATTGAACGATTTATCAACAGGGCCAGTATGGTCTCGGGATTTTCTGGACATTTCTGTTACATTCGATAATATAGACATTACGTCTGTCATCGAAGGCCTCAGGGCTAGAAAGTCCCTGAAGGTATTATTAAGTGGTATGAATCCTACCTAAGAAGTCGCTCCATCACATTCGCACTCAAGGGCATTAGAAAGAACTGAGTTCTCACCAGAGGGATACTTCAGGGTGGTGTACTCAGTCCAATTGCCTGGATTCTTGTATTTGACAAGCTTTTGGCGATATTTGATTCAGGCCCAGTGAAGGCCATAGGCTTTGATGACGATGCTGCTCTTTTAGTTTCAGGTCTGGTTCCGAACTGTATCCTTCGAGATGCCATTAACAAGGCTCTTTAGTGGGGTAATGGCCGTGGCCTTGTGTTTGATAATTTAATTAAATCTTTGTTATAAAAGGATAATTTAATTTCATTTGTAGATAAAATAGTATTTTAGCGATCATTCATGTAGTTTATACACGCTAAATGTCATCTTGGGATAGTTTATAATCGACACAACGGATTTTAAAGGTTGATTTAAGCACCAGTTATGACAAAACGACTCGTTAAAAAAATTCGAACTTTTTTTTTTGTTCAATAAAAAGATTTGTTTATTGAGGAATCTTTTTTTTTTAATTTTTGTTTATGGTGGCGTTGGGGATACTTTGAAATGGCTCATGTTTAATGACATATTTGAAAAATGTATATACATTTTAAACAATTAACGCATAAAAGACCCGTCATCATGCGGCCTTCGAAGTATTTTAGATATACACATAAAAAAGTGGGTGAAGTAATTTTTTTTTTCTTGGCCCAGTGGGCATATATTTCGATAGATCAACCAACCATATACAAAAAGGTTGAGCACATATTTAGTGAAAAACGATCAATAAATAACAATCACTTAAACGAAAACATAAGAAACATTACAATAATTTGAAAACAAACATATCAATAAAAAATTATATCTCTAATAAAATTTTGAATATAAAGAGGCGATTGGGATGATACAAGAAAGGTTGTCGTTTTTAACAGTTCGCATTTTATATAATATGTAGTGAACTTTAGTTATGACGGCGTCACATTTGGCATTCTTTGTTAATGTCAGAAAGTCTTCCTCAGAAGTTTTGGCCTTGAAGAGGTTTTCTAGTGAGATTTGGAGGGCTTTGTAAGTCTCTGCTAATGCAGGGCAGTTCCAAAGGAGATGATCCGTGGTCTCGGGGTGTGTTTTGCAAAAGAAACAGTTCTTTCGATCGTCTTTGAAAAACTTGTCTGCAACCTCCAGCGAACCGGTCAAAAGTCGGTATTTGAACCATTTCTCTGAGGACGTAAGAAATCTATTATTCACAGCGGCGACACAATCGCTTATACTTCTTTGTATCCCACGTCTCTTTAAGTAGGTGAAGTAGTGGGTGAAGTAAATTCAATTTTTTAACATAATAAACCAAAAATACTTCTAGTTTTTTGCTCTAACCGCAATTTTTTTTTGTACACCCGTACAACATTTATATTAAACTAATATGATATTAACGTTACATCCAAATCTGAGGTACATGAAAATAAATTGTGACATTTTAACATCTAAAACTAGAGTTCATCAAATATCTATTCACAAAATTAAAAACATTTTTTGATAGGGGGTTTTAGTGCTTCTAAGTTTGTAAAGAAGATTTGATTTTTTGCGACAATAAAATTTATTTGGTTTGATCAGGACCTTTATATATAAAACAATTGCTATCAATCTAACCGCAATTGAGAAAAAAGAGTATTCTCATTTATAAAATTTGTAATTATATAGTCATATGAGTTGAAAGTTAAAGTACGGAGCATTTTAATTACCATTATTTTACAAAATAATTAAGTAGACTTAATTGGAGCAATCTTCCTCGGAGAGAGTACCTTCTCTAGAAAAGGAGAACAATAACTTAACGGAAAACGAAGCTTCGACAAATAACGAGGAGTCCTCTTCTATATCACAGAGGGAAGATAAAGACGAAAATACCAATCCATCTAACAAAATCACAACGAGTATGGCTCCTGAGGTGGGTGAAACAATAGAAAACTTTTGCAGAAGTGCATCACAATTGACATCCTCGGACTCCGAACAAGTATTGCATTCTTATTGTTCTAACAAAGACAATGAATCCCCGAGCTTGGCTGACCATCAAGCAGAAACATCTCACAAAGTACGTCGTGAAAACAATGAGCCCTCTACCAATATAAACTCCACCCATATTACAAAGCTCCAAGAAAATTCTCAACAAGAAATACATTACCGCACTCGATCACAATCTGCTGGTAAGCGCAGTAAACCGGACTCTGGGTGTTCCCCGGATAAAGATAAGGCTCCATGTAAGCATCCTAAAGTCTAATATTAGTGATCGCTTAAAGAGGATATAGCTAAATGAATATATTTATACTATTTTCAACATGGCCAAACACTATAACATGACACTTGATATTCACAGAAAAGATCAAACCTCCATTGAACAATACTTCTCTCCTAAACACTTGGGTCCTTAAGGAAAAACATAGGACGTAGCCAAATATTATCATTGAACTGCAGAGGTGGAAGAAATAAGAAGAAAAGACATGCCTTAATGACTCAATTATTGTCCTTCAATCCTGAAGTGATTTGTCTTCAGGACATCAAGTCAGAAATCTCCTCTACTTGCCCCCCGAATTGCTGCCTTTGTCTCCCAAGGAATTATGTTCATTTCTTTACCGGAAATAATAACCAAAGAGGTGTTCTAACGTTTGTATCGAAAAAAGTGAATAAAGTGGTTCTTCAGAAAAGTTACAGTGGACAAAGCCAGTGGAACAAAGTGTATATTCAACTAAATGATTTGACCTTCTCAGTCATAAACGCATATGGTCCAAATGTAAGAGCGGCAACCTTCTTTCAGGCTATCATCAATTGCCAATTACGTGACCCCGTTCCTTTTCTCCTCGTCGGAGATCTCAACGTGGATTTGGAGAACATTCACGGGCGATATCCGAATCTCGACCTACTTCGACGGTTGACTTTCCAACTAAATATGATTGATGCCATCAAGCAATTTAATGAGGGGGACAATTTCTCCTGGAGAAGAGGCGCACAAAAGTCCCGTATTGATCATGCCTTTATTTCAAGCAATCTTTTGAAATACTTTAAGAATGCCACGTACAAAAATGAACCTTTTTCGGATCATAAAATGATCGAAATAGAAATTCAATCATTTAAGCAGTTCTCGCATTTTATTGTCCCGCGTAGATTACTGCAGGACGATAACTTCTTGAGGAAGATGAGAAAAAGGCTAAAAGATCGTTTTTCACCCAGAAGATCTGCTGAAGGAACTCTTTGTGTTCTTCAAGGTACAGTGAAATCTTTCACATTAAATTACCTAAGAACTGAAAAGAAAAGAGAGCAAGACACTCGGAACAAATTAGATCAAATTCTCAATTGTAATTCTCCATTTTCCAGGACAGTAACGTCTGAGACTGTAATGTCCTTACGGATTGCCGATGTTATGAAATCGGAAATGGCAAGAAAAGTTCAAGCAGAACAAAGCAAATTGTTACGATACAATGTCTTACCACAGAAGAACCTCTCCTCGGCCATCGGCATTAAAAGGATAGTTAATAATGGAGCCGTAATATCAAAACCGGTGGACATTTTAAATTATTTCCATACAAACTTTCAGAAGACAGTAGATGATCAGAGAGAATCATTTCCCAAGAGACGTAAAATCAATCATCACAATGAATTTATTTTTACGAAATCCGCCATTGAATTTATATAGAGAAGAAACTTAAAAAGAACAAGGCAGCCGGGCCTGACGGCATCATCGGGAGCTGTTTATAAGTTGCTCAAAAGAGGTAGCCTCTTTTCTCCAAAAAATTGGTACCTCTATAGAGAAAACCGGTAAAATGCCGAAGAGCTTGTCCAAGGGTAGAATAGTCCTTATACCTAAGAAAGGTGATGGAACATCATTCAACCACTGGCGTCCAATAACTGTTTTGAATGTAGCTTATAGGATTTTATCAGGCGTTTTGTCACAAGAAATGGAGCCGCTACTCAATAAACAAATTAACTGCGCTCAAAAAGGATTCCTGAAGAGCAGGAATATAGCGGATGTCTCGAGAAATGTCCAGGCTGCAATAGATTCAGTAAGCGACAGGAAAACTTTTGGAGCCATTGTGGCAGTTGATTTCTCCAAGGCATTCGACTCAGTAAAACATCCACACGTGCTCAAAATGATTCGAAAACTGCTTCCCAAACGCTTCTTCAACCCTATAAGAGCTCTCCTTCTAAATGGTAGCTCAACAATTTGTTTAAACGGCCTACAAAGTTCATTAATTGAATTGAAGAAAAGCTGCCGACAGGGCTGCCCCTCGGCCCCACTGCTATTCATTGCTGCTATAGAAGACCTGGTGTCCACCATTCTGCGAAAATATAAAGGATTTGGTATTTCCATTCAAGGAGATACGCATATCCTGGACCTCTATGCGGATGACGTCACTCTCTATATCGAAGCCAATTCAGAGCTCCAATTGCTCAAAAGAATTGAAGTTCTCCTTAACCACTTTGAAAAGTTTGGCCAACGAGCTGGTTTAATGATAAACCAAAGTAAGACCTCTATCCTCCCATTAGGCCGTTGGGATCCGACACCTAACTTTAGGGTCGGTAAATCGGAGGTTAAAAGGAAAATAAGTATACTGGGAATGACTTGGTGTGGAACTGGAGTAGATTCTTCAAATTGGACGAAGTTAAATGCTCAAGTACATAAAAACATAAACGAATGGAGAGGTTTGATTCTTCAAAAGAGAATAGACCTGTACAATTCGAGAATTGTTCCCCTAGTCCTGTATAAAGCCACAGCATCTCCCTTTCTAGCAGAACTTTGTATACGAGAAGAAGACTCTTGGCTTGGGAGCCTTTTTCATAAATCGTATATTGAAGCCATTAAACGTCCGAGAGCAGCTCTTGGTGGAGGGATTTCTCTATTGAGAAAAATAATTCCAAAAATTTATATTAAAATCTTCATTAGCCTCACAAAGCATCCTACAGTGGAGTGGAGAAGACTGGCTTCTAGTGGTCCTCTGTATACACAGCTGTTATTTGGGTCGGACCTGACCAATAACATAACGTCAAATATATCCCCATTCTGGGGGGCAGCCCAGCGAATCTTATGGAAATGTACTCCCAATTTCCTTGACGACTCAGTGGTGGATATCATCCGGCGGAATTGCCACAAAAAAGCCTTCTTCAAAAACCTTGGAGATCCTGCTGCCATGGAAAAAATGGCACTGGACAAAAGTGTGCTCTCGTTGCATGATATAGGCTCTGGGTCTCTTTTTGTTGATGGAAGGTTCTTGTTTCCTCTCCAAAGAAAGACAAGAGGATTAAACACTCTATGCCCATGGCATTTAAAAATGTCAATGGGTTTTGAATGTGATAAAGAAGAAGTGTGTGCTTTTTTAACAAAAAAATATTCACTACACCCACATATGAATAAAAGGATTTTATCCTCACTAAATAACATTTGTGATGGAAGAAAGTTCACTGCACAATTTCAAATTTCGGCAGGACTCATAAAATTCTACAGGCCCTGTAAAGACTGCGGAATGCTATATAATCATACAAGTCACGCATTCGTTGATTGCCCAGCCATTGTACAACTGAAAATGTTTTGCTTCCTCAATGTTGGTGGCCTAGACGACAGGTCGTCATCCAGCTTGAGAACCATAATTTTGTTTGGGCTCTCCTCAAGAGGGAGGAAGACCTCTGACAAAACGAAGGCGCTAGATTTTGCCCTTTTAAACGCAAAGGCCTTGATAGCAAAAAAACTTTCAAAATACGAACCAATAAGACCGGGAGAGATCAGAGGGATCCTGCTTGGAGCTGCAGGTAGATACGCTGCCTTTTCACTCAAAATCCCATCGTTGGACGGTTCATCATGGACATTCGCGGCTGAATTGATAAAATATTACCCGACGCAAAGTCATCGCTTTTACCAAATTTTAAGGAAAATAATCAAGAACTTTAAGAAATTTGCATGATTTTTATTGTTTTTTACAGCTTATTCTTTTAATACTTGTTAATTAGATAAAATTTTATTGTTTGTTCAAGATCGATGCTAAATTTTAAACTATAATGTTTATTTTTGTATTTTATACGTATTAGCATCGTTTTTATATACATGTGCTGTATATATGTGAACAGTTTAATAATAATAATAATAAAAGTAGACTTATGTTATCCACACATCAAAGCGCCTAACAACTGATGAGTTGTACAAATAATAAAAAAATATGTTGGTTCGTTTGTTCGTTCGTTTCCTTTTATCTCCCGAACGATTCATTAGATCTTAACAAAATTTTCAGTGAATAGTTTTAAGAGCTCAGGGAGTGTTTTTGTGGGGTTGTCAACTCCTGGAAAGTTTGTCAGCGCCATGCTTATTTTATTCGCCAAAACGGTTGTTTGCCGATTTTTTAAAATTGCCAAGTTAGATTTTGACCAAATTTTCTGTGGATGAGTCTGAGTTAGTAAGACGTTTTTTTTATTTTGGGTGATTACCGAAAAAAATCATAAAATACCGAAAAAAATCCTGAAATCAGATCTGTATTCTCCCTCAAGTGGTTTTGACATTGGTATGTTAATTATTTAAGATAATACATATTATTTACAATAGTTTTGGTGACTTTGAACTACAATTGACACCAAAAAAGAGAATGTATCCAAAATTGCAAAAAAAAATAATCATTTTATGCCATTATCTATACAGTTTATATGAGAAATAGCATTTAAAGAATACTTACGTGTATTTTCCTCAAATACTTGCCTACCTATGTATTTGGTCAATTTATTCCATGAGTCATCATTTTCCTTTTCTACGTTGGTCCATTTCTTCCTAGACCGTATTTTCCTGGTCCATTTCTTCTGAACACCAGCTACATCTTGTGTTTTTTATATAAAAATAAAAGTAAAAACCGTATTTCTTTAACCTAAAACATTGAAGAGCATTCAATAAACCTTATAAGGTTTATTAAATGTTTTGCTAAATATTTTGAAGGCATGATTTGAAAAAATATTAGGTTGTTTATTTATATCCTAAATATTGAGAATGCTTAAATGGTTGTTATAGGGAACTCATTAATATACAGGATTATTTCGTTTGCCACTAAGTTTTCATTCTTTTTATTTCTTATCGTTAGAGCTCGGAAGAAGAATAATAAAGCAAATAAGAAATAATTACTTATATTATGACGAAGAAATATTTTAGAGAAACAATACTCGTTCATATTGAAATAGACACTTTAAATAATTTGTAAATGTCATTGACAGAGGCCCATGAGACAAGAAATTAAAGTAATTTTAAAGTAATAAATTATTAGCTTTGATTTGATGTTCACACTGATACAATTAAAATAAACAATTTTTCTTTCTAAAGAGTCTACTTTTCTTATCTATATTAAAAACAAGCAGTAGCTATTTTTACATTTTTTTTGCAGGACAAGGCTAACAATAGATTAGTTGTATATAATATGTAGTTTTTATTATCTTAGAAACTAAATTAAAATAATTGACTTCATAGAGTAACCTAGAGTAATAGGAATTATCCCATGCAATATAAAAATCCACTTATTTATAATGTTATTATTGAATTTTCTTCATGATTTCTATAATTATAATTTTACATAACGAACTTTTTCTTGGATGCTTAAGAGGGTAATAATGCGTTTAAGCTTTTCTTTCTTAATTGCTCACATATTTTTATTTCATTCCTATATATAATAATAATGATCTTGTATTTTGTAAGGATTGTCACGACCCTGACACTTTTTTAGTTATCAATGACTGAATAGTTCGTCTTGGGATATTATCATTATTATTCAGACAGCCTCATGTACTTATTGAGTTTCACAATTTGTTAGAGGTCAACTTGATCCATTACGTCAATGGTTCGTCAAGAAAGTTATGAGCACGTAACAAGAATTATAAAATTAAGTGCTGCCATCTGGGGTATATTAGGTGTTTTAAACAATCAGTGAAAATATATTGTGTATCTTGTTTAAATTAAGTGCTCACATGCAGCTTCAAATATTAAAGCCATACATTAATTACAAAACCTCCCTCATGTCAGAATGTGTCAAAAAAACAAACATTTTACTTTATTTTTACTCCTAGCCATAAGATCCATAGCAAAAAAATACAAATGTTTTATACTCCATTAACATATTTATTTTTACTCTCTTCAGCTTTTGAGACCAGCCCTGAAACATTCAAAATATAATAATTCCATTCTAATGAAACAATTATGTTTTCAGTGGTTACCGTGAGTTATAAAATTAACCATAAACGATAGTGACAGCTAAAGCAATATTTTTTCTTGTCAGTATTTATGGCTAAGTTCTTGAAAAGTCATTGTTCATTACTGATCGTAGGTCACCAAAAATTAGGAACAAAAAACAATGAACACGGCTGATACCGAATTGGGTTCCGATGGGGTAGGTTTTACCCATAGAGATATAAAGATATAAGAGCTGATTCCCTTCAATAGCAGAGAAACAACGTTCAGCTGTATTCTGTGTGTTCATAATAAACAAAGTAATTTGTACTACGTCATTGTAAGCTGATCATAGAGATAGATTCTATTTCTATGATCAGCTTACGATGATGTAGTACAAATTACTTTGTTTATTTTGAGCACACAGAAACAACAGAACGCTGTTTCTCTGCAATTGAGGAATCAGCTCTCTATATCTCTATGGTTTTACCAATGAAGTGTGTGTAATCCGTTATATTTCAGCACGAAGAAGCTGGTCTAAAATAATATATATAATTTAAATAAAATAAAACAAAACCATAATAAGAACACAAACTAATAAATAAACGTGTATATATATACATGAATATATAAAATATAAACAAAAAAACACATCAATTTCTTAGGGAAAACATGCCTTGAGATCGGAGTAATCTACAGCGTCACTCCCTCGGCGAGAGCTATTGCTGCATCCCTGGCAGCTCTCCACGTCCTGGCCTGTCGCAACTGTGGACTTTTATTCCAGGCAGTTCTTGCAGCACATACCAGGGTATCTGCCTGCCAGAGGAGGGGGTTGAGGACGATTCTCCGGCTGCGTCGGATCTGGTCTTCTTTTCATTTTTTTTTCTCGAAGAGCATGAGGCCAAGTGGGTTTCTCCCTCCTTCTTCGCCGTCCCTACTCCAAAATGCCTTCCACACCTCCATGGCTTCCGACTGCACGGCCATGGTGTTTGTAACCAAACAAACAATTAAAAAATGGCAATACCATGTCCTTCATAAGCTCCAGTAGCGTCACCTTTTGTATTACTACGAAAATAATCAGAAGAAAAAGACCAGACAACAATATGCATTTAAAGTATGTTTGCAAATATATTGTTATCATAAATTAATATTTTATTGATATCGTTTTATATTTTTTCACACATCGCCAGTGGAGCTTATGAAATTTGATCGCTTATTGGAAGTTGAAAACTCATCGACGGAGGAATCACCGCATCATTTCTACGGCTATATCTCCATCTTTCACGGAATATATCCCAACCTCATTTTCGGGAAAATACTTCAACTCTCAACATATCCTTAAAGACCACTGACGTCAGAACACTACGTCACTCAACACATTACTTCTCATAGTTTTTTGTTTACAAACAAAGTGAAGAATAACAATATGGATCTCTCGGGATTCACGACTGTGGAAGAGAAGGTTCTTCATTTAAAATTATCCCTCGGCGGTTTATTGTCAGCGATTTCAAAATGTAGTGACTCCCTGCGTAACTCCTTAATCGTCTGCAAATCCATTGAGATTTCAGAGAAGGTCAGCACCCTAATTAGTGAGGCGGACAGGGCCATCGCTCAAGGACAGGAAACCCTTGCGCACTCATCAAAACAGGCAGCCGCAAAAAAGGAAATAAAACGGGAGCCAAGTCAAGAGGATATCGTCATTTGATCGAGGAAGATAGCAGAAGAGATAAAACCTCCTCTCCTTCACTCTGACGCCAAAATGACCAAGTTCATCACTTGGAACGACTCATTCCGGAATTACTTTCATGCAGCGCACGCTCACCTAGTTCCTACGGAAATCCAAAAGTTGCTTTTCCTCCAAATTTTTAAGACACGACCTTGCTTCTCTAATCAAGCCAAGCTTCAACGAGAACACTCCTGTTTACATGGAGAAGGGAGCTCCTTAAAGTGCTATGGCGTTCCTTGAGTCCCACATTGAGACATTGCACCTAATATTCAATAAGCGGTGTGATTTTTTTAATCTACACTTTCCGCGAGGGAAGAAAGCCTTAGAATGGGAGGCAGAGCTGAAATATCGCACGGTTGTCAATTTGAAACCTTTAATATTGATGAAATATTCGTGTTTAGATGGTTTCAAAAGTGTCAAGAAAAAAAATTGCTCAAAGAAATCAGGAAAATCAACTCCCCCATCACTCGGGGGAAAAAATGCCTATGAGACTATGAGGCTTCCCTCAGTCAGCTCGCCATTGGAGAGTCCTCCAGTGTGATCAGGCGTACCATTCAAAAACATCTTCCGCAAATTCAAATTCAAGACACCGTCATAACTCCCTACATTCTTTTTCGTCTTCAAAATCTTCAGCTCCACTCAAGAACAAGTTACCAAAAGGCATATGTTATCGTTGTAGCTCGCGTAAGCACTTTTCTAATACGTGCCCTAAAAGAAATATCTTCTTGATAAATTATCACCTTGGCGGATTCCAGTTCAACAATGCTAGCTGAGGGGAAAATAAAGCTTGCCGTTAAATTCGACGAATCACCGTCCAATGTCGAAGCCCTAGTTAATTCAGCCTTCTCTAATGAGATGCTCTTATCATGGCAAGACATGGCCAATCTTGGAATGATTACCAAAAACTTCTACTGACGTCATTCAACCTCAAAACTAATAAAGCCCTTCCATGTAGAGTCTAAAGAAGAATGCAACAATTTCCTTCATTACGGAGGAAACGATCTCCTTCAAAGCTATTCGTAAGAAGAAATTTTAAAGCTTTTCTCCGCTCCCTCAACACATTGTCTGATCCGTCTACGTATGAGCATACCCCATCAGCCTTAAGAAAACTTAATTTAAATAAGAAAGTGTTGATTCAAAGACTAAACTTTGGTCAGACGTCGGACAAACTATAGAGATATGTGATTCCGGGGGTTCATATGAAATTAAAATATATACCTGGAATCGAAAATGTATCAAGCCCACATCATCCTATCATCCTCATCTAAAATATAGACAACCATCAGGATTGGCCAATATATTTGTGATGATAAAGGGTTTTAAAAACCCTATCAAAATTATTTAATTACTTATTTTTTTGTTATGTTTTTTCGCTCATATGTACATTTGAGCTTTTTTTCTTTTCGTCATTAATTTTTATGTGTAAATATTTATGTGTATATTTAAATTAATTATATATCACATCCCTTATATATTTGTAGATACAATCAGTTGAACTAGAATATATGTAAAGCTCACATGTTCGTGTTGTTGCCTCATCTTTCCCATCCTAATACTTCAACATCTTAAATGATGAACTCGCTTGTTGGAAGAATAAATATATTATTGGGATTCCCAATATTTATGTTCATAACAATGAAGATTATAGATTAACAGAAATTTGATATAAAAAGATGCATATATTACTACATAATTAGAAAATGATGACGCATGAAAAAATGGCCCAAATTTTTTTAGGAGGGGTCTTCCTTCTCTTCATCGCTTCTGCAGCTGGATATCTTTACGGATTCAACAAGAGATCGGGGATATGTTCCAGAGTTGATATGAGAACTGTTGCTCTCTCCCCCTCTGTTACTCTTCACACCTCTCCTTTGGGTCTACATCTTGCTATGGTATCACACAGGATCCTCTCCTTTGGAAAAGAATATCCGTTCGGTTTTGGATATACATATAGACTTTGCAGCATATGATAGGTTCTCATAATGAGTTATCTTAAGGTTTTGTTTTTAATGATAGAGTGGAACAATACATGACCAATTTAGTTTTTGGGTGGAGTGGATACTTCATATCAGGGTTTAAAGTGAGTCGTAACGATTTTGAACATCGTAACGACCAAATATTAATAACTAACACGGCGTTCCATTATTGATTTTTTAATATTATTATCAACTAGCCCATTGCCGCTCCGCGGCTGGTGCTAGGCCCTCCGGGCGGGTGGGTGGCCTACGGCCACAGCATTTTACATGGTAACATATCTTTGGATAATATGTTGAGGCAAGGGTTGAACCTTGCATCAAACAATGAAGTTTTTGAAGCTTATGATGATGGAGACGTCGTATAGAAAGAAGTTTATGATAAAGAATGATATGAGTATTTTTCAACAAAAAAAAGTAGAGGGAAATTTTTATATTATCCAGTAAATTCGGATTAAGTTCCTCTCCTTATAACTACAAATATATACATATGTATTTATTTTTATTTTTCCCCTTTTTCTTACTTTAAAAAACCTCTATCGTCTCATTAAAAAAATGTGGGCACAGATACTTAGCAACGTGTAGCGAGGCAAATATGAAGCAAAAGACTTATGCAATAAAAAATTTAAGGAAATAATATATACCTTATACTACATATATTAATTCTAATGAAAGAACGCCTACTTAAAAAGCCTCCTATGTGAGCTAAGAGGCAAATGCTCTTCTCCGTAAGACCTTCTTCATGATTTGGAGGGAAAATCAACGTTTCAAACTTTGCGCAAAACTATTTTCTTGATGTTATCGTATTCATGAGTACATGTGAAATATTTTTATTCATAGACTTCTCCCTTCTTTTTCTTATACTTTGGAGCGCGTCCACTTGTGTTTCCTGTGAAAAAAGGGGGAAGAGTTTGAAGTATTCAAACTGGTTGATAAGATTGGTGAACCCAACATAGAGATATTAAGATATAGAGAGCTGATTGTATCCTTCAGAAAAATACGTCATAGCGACCGTAAAAAACTTCAAAAAAGATATACAGTAAACCCTCGTTATAACGAACTATATGGGGGGAGGGGAGGGTCGTTATATCCGAAAATTCGTTAAAGGAAGGCTCTGGAGTGTAAGGTATATCCTGCAGGAGTGACGATGAACTGCCGCTGGACAAATTTGGCAGATTAGTGGAGGAAGTCGAAGTCACAGCAAGCCTTGAAGAAGTCAGAGATCTTCGTCTGCGTCTTCTTCTGCTGCACCTCACACATGAGTTCAAACCGCATGATCTGCAGCAGCTCATAATTCGGGTTCGGTAGCCTTAAATATAACGAACTTAGGTTCATTGTATTCGGGGCTTGTTCGGTCATGGACAAAAAAGGTTCGGTAGCCTCAAATATAACGAACTTAGGGTCGTTATAACTGAGGCTTATTCGATTATGAACACAAAAGGTTCGGTAGCCTCAGATATAACGAACTTAAGTTCGTTATATCTGAGGCTTGTTCGGCTAGCTCCAGGAGGTTCGTTGTATCCGAACTTCGTTATACAGAGGGTCGTTATATCGAGGGTTTACTGTAGAGAGTTTATTCTCTTCATCATTCATAGATTCTATCTCTAAGATCAGCTTACGATGGACGTCGTATAACTTACTTTGTTTACATTAAAACACTGTTTCTCTGCTATTATAGGGAATCAGCTCTCTATATCTTTATATCTCTATGGAACCCAAGGTTGGGCAATACAAAAACAAACATGTAGCAGTGTGACTACTCAATGACGTCACTGGAGACCTTATTTCTATTTATATAATCTTTCTATCTATTTATAAATAAATTATAATATATATTTATAATATATATATATATATATATATATATATATATATATATATATATATATGTATGTGTATGTATAAATAAATAAATTTAAAAAATATATATAAATTATATAAAATAAATATATTCGTTCTCCAGTGACGTCATTGAGTAGTTATACTGCTAGGAGTATATGTTAGTTTTTGTATTGCTGATCTTATTATGCAGACCTTTGCTGAGCTTCATTTTGTATTTCATAATTTAAATACCAATTATGCAGTAAAAAGTCTCCCTAGAGGTTACATTAGATTCATAATTTAGAGCACCCCTAGGGAGCAAAAAAGAACTAACATTATAGTCAACTCCTATGCAATATATATGTAGCATATGTACTTATGAAATAATGCTTACTAATAAAACTTTTTTGTTTTTCATCCATTTTAAAAATTTCTTCACATTTGCATTAGTCTTCCCAATTGGGAACAACTATATTAACAAATTTTAAAATTTTAAAAATGCCAAAAATCAGTTTTTTGAAAAAATCAGTTTTTTGGGTTTTCTGAAAAATTATATGAAACACTTGAGAATGATTTATTTATAGTTTGTTGTCAGACTTTTAAGCTCCTTCTTATGAACTCAAGTTGAAATCTGTGAGTTCCCAGGAGCGGAGAAAAAACACTTTTCCATTTTGACAGTTTTTATGCCAAAACTCAAAAAATTATAAACCAAAATTCATTTTATAAAACACGAATTATTAACAATGCCAAACTCTATAGATATTATTTTATAACTTGATGCGATCAATCCCATAGACAGCCCAAAAAAGGCCCCCAAAATTTAGGATTTCAAAAATATTCCGCTTCGTCTATGAAATTGGACCTAATATTCAATCCAGGATTTGAGGGTCTTAACGACCTCGGATTCGGATACTAATACATCAAAGTTGCTCCCTTGTGAAGTTGAATATGATTGGCAAAAAAATATTGCGAAAACTTGCAAATTGAAAAAAATCCGGATCCCGGCCCAAATATGTCCGGAGGCCGGACATTGACTTAACCAACCTAGGCTTATTTTGCAAGGCCTTTATTTCGTATGTTTGTTTTGAACTTTTTTTCTTTTAAAAAGTCGCCCCAGAGGTTTTCTTGAATTTCCCGACAGGCGGTCCGGTTTTCCGGGAAATTTCTTTGGAACCCGATTGTAAACCCTATTCTTGATGTACTTTCAGAGTAGCTTTTTTTCGAAATGGGAAAGAATCAAAAGTTAAGGAAATGTCATAATCCGGGTCCGGGAGTGTCTGGATCGGAATTTTTTTCCGGATCCAGGTTCTTTGGGCAGAGATGCAGATAACTTTTAGTTTGCGTTCTGTCTCTAAAACATCTCACTTACGAACTATGGACAACCAAAGTTTTCCAAGCTTTTTTGAGGCCTTTGCAAGGCCGCTAGGCCTTAGTTGGTGTTATACTAAAAGATGCCTACGGCTAAAGTCCACAAAACATTTAATTACATCCCGAGCCTCCTAACCCTCAAAAATCCATACAAACCGCAAAATTCTCTCACAGACGCAAATCTGGTCTGATCAGAACCTTACCTAGCCCAAGACCATCACATGGTCAAGATGCATCTGTGTGCCAAATTTCAGTTCTTTAGCTTCTGTAGTTTCGGCGTCTATAGAAGTCGGACGGACGGACGGACAAACTCCAATTATTATAACTAGCCCATTGCCGCTCCGCGGCTGGTGCTAGGCCCTCCGGCGGGTGGGTGGCCTACGGCCACAGCATTATACATGGTAACATATCTTTGGATAATATGTTGAGGCAAGGGTTGAACCTTGCATCAAACAATGAAGTTTATGAAGCTTATGATGATGGAGACGTCGTATAGCAAGAAGTTTTATGATATTATTATTATGATATGATAAGAGTATTTTTCAACAAAAAAAAGTAGAGGGAAATTTTTATATTATCCAGTAAATTCGGATTAAGTTCCTCTCCTTATAACTACAAATATATACATATGTATTTATTTTTCTTTTTTTCCCTTTTCTTACTTTAAAAAACCTCTATCGTCTCATTAAAAAAAAGTGGGCACAGATACTTAGCAACGTGCAGCGAGGCAAATATGAAGCAAAAGACTTATGCACTAAAAAGTTTAAGGAATTATATACCTTGTACTACATATATTTACTTATAATGAAATAACGCCAACTTAAAAAGCCTCCTATGTGAGCTAAGAGGCAAATGCTTTTCTCCGTAAGACCTTCTTCATGATTTGGAGGGAAAATCAACATTATAAACTTTGCGCGGGAAACTATTTTCATGATGTTATCGTATTCATGATTCATAGAGCTTCTCCCTTCTCTTCTTTATACTTCGGAGCGCGTCCACTTGTGTTTCCTTTGAGAAAAGGGGGAAGAGTTTGATGTATTCAAACTGGTTGATAAGATTGGTGAACCCAACATAGAGATATTGAGATATAGAGAGCTGATTGGATCCTTCAGAAAAAATACGTCATTGCGACCGTAAAAAACTTCTAAAACGAGTTATACAGTATACCCTCGATATAACGAACTATATGGGGGGAGGGCAGGGTCGTTATATCCGAAAATTCGTTAAGGAAGGCTCTGGAGTGTAAGTATATCCTGCAGGAGTGACGATGAACTGCTGCTGGACAAATTGGCAGATTAGGGGAGGAGGTCGAAGTAAAAGACACACTACTGGTCGACTCTGTCCTAGACCTCTCTCGGCTGGGGAGGGGCCAGCCTTTGAAGAAGTCAGAGATCTTCGTGTGCGTCTTCTTCTGCTGCACTCACGCATGAGTTCAAACCGCTTGATCCGCAGCAGATCATAATCGGGTTCGGTAGCCTTAAATATAACGAACTTAGGGTGTCGTATAACTGAGGCTTATTCGATCATGAACACAAAAGGATCGGTAGCCTCAGTTTATGCCAATTTATGACGTCATAAATTAACCGTGGTGTTAATTATGACGTCATATGGTGACGGACTTTATTTCACAGACCCTCACTTTTTTGGCGAGTGCTTCTTTCGTATATCTCAATAAAAATACTCCTGAACATGCTTGAAGGTTTAGTATATTCCAGGGTCATATATTGCTTACATAAATATAATAATAGATCATGACAATAATTAAGACAATTTTTCTTTAAATATTCACTCCATAAAATGTTGTATTATATATAAAGCTCCCAATAGTTTGAAGCTTTACAACATTGATTTATAGATAGACCTTAATAACATCAATACATTACTTGTTACGACAGTTGCAAGATTGGGGCAATACAAAAACAAACATGTAGCAGTGTGAGTTCTCAATGACGTCACTGGAGAACGATTATATATATATAATTATCAATCAATCTCCCTATAATATATATATATTAATATAAAATAAATATACATAAATATTATAAATATATATATCGTTCTCAAGTGACATCATTGAGTAGTTATACTGCCAGGATTACTGTTTGTTTTTGTATTGCCCAAACCTTTGGTGAACCGTGTTGTTAATTTATGACGTCATATGGTGCGGATATTTTTATTGCGAGGGCTCATTTGTATTTCATAATTTAAATACCAATATGCAGTAGTAAAAGTCTCCCTAGAGGTTACATTAGATTCATAATTTAGAGCGCCCCTAGGGAGCAAAAAAGAACTAACATTTTAGCCAACTCCTATGCTTATATGTACTTATGAAATAATGCTTACAAATAAAATTTTTGTTTTTCATCCAATTTTAAAAATTTATTCATATTTGCATTAGTACCTCCAAATGGGAACAACTATATTAACAAAAATAAAAAATGCCAAAAATCATGGGGAACCCCCTTAAGTTTTTTGAAAAAAACAGTTTTTTGGGTTTTTCTGAAAAAAAAATATAAAGCAATTGAGAAGGACTTTTTCAATGTATTGTCAGGCTTTTTAGCTTCTTCTTATGAACTCAAGTGGAAATCTGTGAGTCGTTCCCAGGAGCGGAGAAAAAAACCCTTTTCCATTTGGCCAGTTTTTATGCCAAAACTCAAAAAATTATTAATTAAAATTCATTTTTTATCCGACACGAACGTATTAGAAATGCAAAACTCTATAGATACTATTTTATAACTTGATGCAATCAACTCAGCAGACAACCCAAAGAAGGCCCCCTAAATTTGGGATTTCAAAATATTCCGCTTCGTCCATGAAATAGGACCTAATATTCAATCCCGGATTTGAGGCTCTTAATGACTTCGGATTCGGATACTGAATACATCAAAGTTGCTCCCTTTGGGACGTTGAATATGATTGTGCAAAAATATATTTCGAAAACTTGCAAATTAAAAAAAATCCGGATCCCGGCCCAAATATATCCCAAAGGCCGGACATGGACTTAACCAAATAGGCTTATTTTGTAAGGCCTTCATTTCTTATGTTTTGTTTTGAACTTTTTTCGTATTAAAAAGTCGCCCCAGAGGTTTTCTTGAATTTCCCGACCGGCCGGTCCGATTTTCCGGAAATTTCTTTGGGACCCGATTGTAAACTCTATTCTTGATGTACTTCAGAGTAGCTTTTTTTCGAAATGGGAAAGAATCAAAAGTTAAGGAAATGTCATAATCCGGTCCGGGAGTGTCTGGATCCGGAATTTTTTTCCGGATCCAGGTTCTTCGGGCAGAGATGCAGATAACTTTTAGTTTGCGTTCTGTCTCTAAAACATCTCACTTACGAACTATGGACAACCAAAGTTTTCCAAGCTTTTTTCAGGCCTTTGCAAGGCCGCTAGGCCTTAGTTTTGTTTATATTAAAGATGCCTACGGCTAAAGTCCACAAAACATTTAATTACATCCCGAGCTCCTAACCCTCAAAAATCCATACAACCGCAAAATCCTCTCACAGACGCAAATCTGGTAGGATCAGAACCTAACCTAGCCCAAGACCATCACATGGTCACGATGCATCTGTGTGCCAAATTTCAGGTCGTAGCTTCTGTAGTTTCGGCGTCTATAGAAGTCAGACAGACGGACAAACTCAATTATAATATAGACTAGCCCATTGCCTCTCCGCGGCTGGGCTAGGCCCTCCAGGCGGGTGGGTGGCCTACGGCCACAGCATTATACATTTTATCATATCATTGTATAATATGTGAGGCAAGGGTTGAAATTTGCATCAAACAATGAAGTTTTTGAAGCTTATGATGATGGAGACGTCGTATAGAAAGAATTTATGAGAGAGAATATGAGTATTTTTCAACTTCAAAAAAAAGTAGAGGGAATTTTTATATTATCCAGTAAATTCGGATTAAGTTCCTCTCCTTATAACTACAAATATATACATATGTATTTATTTTTCTTTTTTCCCTTTTACTTAAAAACCTCTATCGTTCATTAAAAAAAAGTGGGCACAGATATTAGCAACGTTACGTTACTTTTTAGCGTGCAAGGAGCAACACGTCATTCAGTGCGTCTTCAAGTTGAAGTTGTTTTAGCGGAGTTAGGAACTCCTTGTACGTTTTAACTATGTTATAATTGTTATAAGTGCACTTCCTCCTCTTCCGGATCAATTTTGGACTTCAACCATCGGAATCAGCCCTATTTCAACGGTTTTAGATCATTATTGGTCCAAAGCTTTCTTCTTTATTCTCTTTATGAGAGAAACTCCTTACATAATTTGTGCGGAACGTTAAGAAAAGTATTATCACAAAACCTTCCAAGATGAAAGATAACGTCAATCAAAAAGATTCGAATCAAACCGAATCTCTAGAAAATGAAAATGCCGACGACCTGAAATGGAAGACGGTTACATCTAAAAAGAAAGGCAAGATGGGACAAGCCAATCCCTCCGAACCAACAAAACCGTTCAAAGAAAGAGGGAGGACAAGTCAAATGAAACTCCCCTCCAAAAAGAGCCGGAAAGAATGAATTGGGCTTACCTCTACAACAACAAAATCATAAACAAACTAAAGACGGTTTCTTTTCGCGAGATGGATTCCCACTTATGAAGGGCGCCGATACACAAACAAAAGAGCTGTAATATATATCAACGATGATGCTTCTGCCAAATATGTGCGAAAAATTATAGCTACATCCACACCTCTACTGACAACTCATGGGCAGAAGCAGAAGAGAAGAAATGAGGAATGCCCGTAAGGGAAAAAAAGATGCTCACAGGATTATCCGAGGAATCACCGGTGACATTATCGATGATATACTTGCTAAAATCATTAAACATCAATGCACTATTCGTGGCATTGAAGGGAAAGTTGAAGTTGCAAAATCAGATCTAACTCAAATTGGAAAAGTTCTCTATCTCTCTGTAGACCAACAAGCGTTTAAAAGTCTCCAATTAGTGGATTTTACTTTCACATTGCATCAGCAGGGAAAGTGCGCTTTCAAGACCCCCGGGATGCTCCGACTGTGAAGAAAAAGAAGAAAATGTTGAAGAAAAAGAAGAAAACTGTTGAAAAAGACGACATCGAACTTGATGATAATAAGGAAGATAAAAATCAACATATTGACAATGATAGAAACACCACAGAAGATGGAAACAATAAAAAAATAAAGACACTGGAAATCATGACAAGAACGACAGAAAAATCTAGGAAAGAAGCGAAATATCCTATTACTAGATCTATCGGATTAACAGAAAGTGTTCCCAAAGACAATAAAAAACAGTCAAAAATTAATTGTTTTTTTCAAGAAATTGAAATGATTGTTAAGAAAAGTAATGATCATGTGGTCATGTAATCTATTTTTGTACTATTAAAATGTAACTCCATATTACTGTTGTAGCACATATACCCCGTTGCGTGGTCGTGCTCATTCTTTAGTTTGTATGTGTGTATATATATTCATATGATATATACGTATATCTATTGTGATGCAGTAATAAACTTCTAACAACT
>CP045900.1:22785504-22796178 GCA_013387185.1 Caligus rogercresseyi | reverse complement strand
AAACGACAAATGTTAATTAAGTGTTTAATTAATTATTGAAGCAGAGTTTGATTTTAAGATTGTTTTTCATACATGTATTCAATGGCAGATATAATATATTAATATATATTATATATTATATTTGAATACAGACGGAATATAAGAAAAGGAGAAAAACTATTATACGTATTTTTTGGCTATATTTACTTAATACGATGATGCTTCCATTTTTTATGATTTGAAATTATACGTTCTATATACAAAAAAACCAAATACTGACTTTTCGATCATATTAGTTTGATGTTTGTGGTTTGTTTTATGTCGATTGTTTATAACAATCAAAGGTTTTTTCAATGTGCAATATCCCTCCAAAGATGGAAGGCCGTAATTTGTCGTGGAATAATTAAAAAATATTATGTTAGTATCCCTGTGCATCGACATGAAGCTCCAGCTCCAACAAAAAAATGGCTAGAATTATGCTTTGAAGAGAGAAAGAAGGGGGGATGTAAATTCAAAACAATACATGTAAAAAGGGAGACTACTGCCTACTATTTTAATATTAGAAACGTACATTGCTTTGTTGTGTCCTTATTGTAGCTAGGTCTTCTGATAGTAGTCTAATTTTAAACTATAATGTTTATTTATGTATTATTTTTATACACAACTCTACTGCCTTTTTTACTTTGTATCTTCTGTTACAAATTAAATAAAGACCTATATAAAAAAACGTACATTAACTATGAACAACGTAATATGATTGGTTAAAAACACAGAAGTGCGGAAGATGATCCAATATTCCTGGCCAATTTTAATTTGATTAGCTTCTTCATCGATAATTATTCCTTAAATATCGCATCAATTAGAGGGTAATGGGAAAATATACTAGTACAAAATGGAGAAGAATAAATACTTTTTATAGGTCAGTCTCATTTTCACCAAAAAAATCCTGTATTCAAATAGTGTTCTCACGTCACATTTGTGAATAGGGTTATTAGCTGTTGAATAATATTAGACTAATTTAAAATGCTCCAGTATATTATTAAAATATAGTTGTTTTCGTTTTTTACATTAAAAAGAGAGATAAAAATCATGTATCCTAAATAAAATACCGACATCCGTCATGTAGACATACTTTTGTTCGAAACATTCAAGCATTTACTTATTTTTTACATTTAAAAGGTGGAAAAAGAAGTGTAAAATAATAAAAGTAAAATATTTTTATAGTGACAATACTTCTTAATGTGTTAAATGTATGAATGCTCTAAGGCTTTAATGGAAAAATAATTTTAAACTACAAAGATTACTTATGTTTGTTTTAAAACGGCATCATTTCCTTCTTAAAATGTATTACTAATTATTTATATATTGCATATATTAAAGTAAATAAATGCCCTGCTCAGAGGAGAAAAATATTTTGTTTTTTTATAAAGTTGTATGTATTCTAGAATACAATATTAACTATTTTTACTTGTTGGAAATACTATTTGAATTTCTTTATTTCTTACATAATTGGCACACAAACAAAGGAATGAGAAAATATGAGGTTGCAAAGCAAAGAGTTAAATTTATTATTACAAAATGAACATTTCACAAATAAATAAACATATTAACAACAATGGATATAAAAGGATTAAAAATAATAATATTTTAATGCTCATTACAGAGTTGTCTTGCGGCCTGCAAGTTCATTTAAACCATTCTTGAAACTCCTAAAGGCAAGTTCAACTTTCAATGTTGGGGACGCAGGTTCGAATCCCTCCAAGAGGGGAGGGTAGTGCATTTGTGTCAAACTCATGAATAAGATCTTAGATTCAACAGACTAATGATAACAAAAATAACTCCTAAAGGCTTGCTCAAGACGCCTCCTTAAGTATAAAAAATGTAGTATTTTTCAAATGTGACGGATTGGAAGTAAAGGAGAGGGCAAAATATAAAAGAAGTTGGTCTACTGCTAAAAGCATCGCTTAACTCGTGGTTGTATTGTTGTGTGAACATCATATTTCAGAAGGAAGCCCAATAGTTGTGTGCGCTAAGGTGTGTTTATCTTTCAATGTTTGGGGTGCAGGTTCGAATACTCCCGAGAGGGGATGGTCATTTTTGGTCTACCTCATTGATAAGATCCTAGGTTCAATAGACTAATTTAATGCTATAATGCTTATTATATCCAGTCGGATACTGCAGTTCTATAGAACCATATGACACAAAAAATTAAAAAATATCAGTAATTCAGAAAGAATATTCATCCATATAAATATTAATTACCTTTTCTTCAGGGGTCTACAAGTGCCATGCCATTTACGGACACTTCTGATTCATCATTTTTCATTAATTGATAAAAAACACTAATCATACACCAGGGAGAAAAGAAATGTTTATTTGTTTACTAAAATATGTCGATAAACGGATCATTACTCTGACTAACGGATATAGAAAAATAATAAGAAACTCTGGGTTTTATAATAAATATAATGTTTATTGGTGAGTTTGGAAGGTCAACCTTTTTTTGTTAACCCACCTTCTCCTTCCCAAATAGCAAAGTGCTTTCTGAGGCTTGCTCAACGAATTACGCTTTTATTATATTTTTAACCAAAATAAGTTTTTTCTCAGTCACTCCTTTTACTTTTATATGCTTTTGCTTTTTTGAAGGAAAAGCTACTTGATGTTATTTCAGTCTTAGTGAAACTGAAATTCAATGAATTGTCCTTCGAATATCTGTAATGGGACTTTTGACAATAGAAAACAAGATCAAGGATAGATGGGTCAAGAAGAGAAAAAAATGACATCCGGTGAAATGCACCGGTGTATGGAAGAGACGGTCAAGCGAAGGACTTTTTTTTGAAAAATCTGGTCTAGATATGGAAACAAATATTGTTCAAAATAGGGATATGCTAGAATTTGAATGGAATTAATCATATTGTCCAAAAACTAACTGTCATATATATTAAGTAAAGTTGTAAAAATATATTTGTTGGCATTCGAAATGGTTTGGAAAATATTTAGGTGATTTTATTCCAATCCAATATTCCCCTTTCCATATATTTTGTCAGTTAATCCCTTTGTCAATAATTTCATTTTCTATCTAGACCATTTTTTTTTCTTTCATGGATGTCATTCATTTGACCGTTTCTGTCGGGCATCGGTATAAAAGGACGAAATGAACAAATATTGGGTCAAAAGTTTTTACATCGTGAAAGCCAGTAAAATAATTAAAAAGGAATTTCTGTCAAAATGTAGTGAATAAATAAACCTTATGTATTGACTCATGAAAGACTAACAAATATTTTCTGTACCCTGAACATCGAGACAACGAACTAGTATAGTAGTATAATGAAAATTTTTTCAAAGGAAGGAACATGAGCTAATGTTTATTTAATGTAACTCTTTGTATAGAATAATGTTTGTATATAGTCATTCCTATATTTTACATTATTTTTTGCTTTATTTTAATTTATTTCTGTTGAATATAGTTTTTTCTCATAAAATAATATATTTGGATGAATCATCAATCGATAATTTCTATAATCTGATTCTCTCATCCATCAATTAATTATTTCTCTAACTCAAGGAAATCTTGGAGGTATAATCTGATATTGACTGCTTATAACATTTGGACATGCTTTTACTATTAAGCTTATTGAGTCTTGTGGTTTACAAACTCGTTCATAATAAACAAAAACTAGTTTTCCCTCTCAGTATATACATAGGGTGACTAAAAAAGCGATCTAAACGCTTATTAACCTCCATTTTTCTTGTTTAATCCGAATTAAATGAAACTTTGATCATAATTATATATTAATTAGATCTTGAACATCCCACTGTCTTGGTATTCCTTATGTTACTTTAAAGTTTTTTAGAATTTTTCACAGTAGTTTGGAAGGATCTCACTGGTTGCGTTGAGGTTGCCCATTTTCCAATACATCTCATAGTGGTCGATTCTTTGAATATAGCCTTATATTCAATGCATCACAATGTTTCTGGCTTTCTTAAATGATCCTATCTTAAAACAAAATTGAACACGGTGCATTCTGTATCCCAACATCAATTGTGGTTTTGTTGGCCTCATTCATTCTGTCACATAATACAATTTAGGGGGAGATAAATAGAGAAAATCTATCAATGCAAAATTCTACATGGGTGTCCTGTAATTTCATCGCGCGTTAATTCGTCGCGAACCCTTTTTATGGCCGTTTTTTGTCGCGGGTATTTACATCGCTGGCTCTTTTATAGTCAGTCAATTTTGTCTTTCTTCTTTTTGTAGTGGGTATTTTTGTCGTGAAGCTTTTTTGTAGCATAGTATTTTCCTCGTTCGTCTTTTTATCGTGAGTATTTGTGTCGCATAGCTTTTTGTAGGTGGTATTTTTGTCACGATTTATTTTCTTACTTTGTAGACCTTATCTCGCGGGCTCGGTTGGGGGTCTCATAGGGTTTTTAATCTATCGGTGACACTTTTTAGGTTGTTCCACCAAGAGTACTATGGGATTGAAATTGATTGCCGATTCTTATTAATGTGAAACACACTCGGCCTAGTGTCTGAAAAACTCTTGAGCTGGCTTTTCTTACGACCCTGAAGAGTCTGCAATAGATTTCGAACCAATGGGGCACCCAGCTGAGGCTGGTAAAGTCCTTTAAATAAGGTATATTTTTTAGGCCAGGTGTTCTCACCATAAGAAGAGTTGGTGATGGATTTCAACTCCATGGGACACCGGTTAAAGTAGGCACATGCCGTTAGATTAGGGTCTACGAAAGTATTAGGCTGGGTGTTTTCTACCTTAATAAGAGTCGGCGGTCAATTATAATCCCATAGTACTCCTGGCGGAACAACTAAGGCTCAAGTGTGCCAAACTCTAAGGGTGTCTGTCTATTCTCCACAAAAGTGTCAGCGGTAGATTAAAGCCCATGGTACTCCCGACTGAGCTCGCGAGATTAGGTCTACAAATTAAGAAAATAAATCGTGACAAAAATACCCACTACAAAAAGCTACACGACACAAATACCCACGATAAAAAGACGAACGAGGAAAATACACACTACAAAAAAGCTTTGCGACAAAAATACCCACTACAAAAGAAGAACGACAAAATTGACTGACTGTAAAAGATAAAGCGATGTAATTACCTGCAACAAAAAAAAGCCTATAAAAAGGTCCACGACGAATTTATGCACGATGAAATTAAAGTAAACCGTCTACATGTGGCCCTGTTTTTTGGGGGGGTCATCGTGTATATGTTGGTAAGGTATTTTTCAATTGAAGATTTATAATAATTATGAGCCCCGACAGACCATAGCTTAATATCTTATTAGCTGATAGAGGACTACATACTTAGGAGAAAGTAGCTTTATGTAATATTAAATAATTGTTTTATTTTCATAAAAGGTTGTATATTTAATAAGTTAGTCCTCCAAGGAGAGCTTTTTTTTCTTGTGCGACCGCTTATAATTCAACCATTTCTCCCATTGTGCAGTCAATATCGTAAATCAAGGCGCTTCCTCATTTTGTTCACGAAGTCTTCAATTTGAGTCTATTGATTTCTCCAACATAAATTCATGTTTTTGAGTAAATTATCTCTTTTGTACTTGCAGATTTTTCTTGCAATATAAGGTCAGCTTAACACTCCAATTGTCTAACTGTCTGCCGCCTTGTTTTTGTCGTTATTTTGAACAATAGACTCCATGAGGGTTATTATATAAATAATTTATACATGATTTATTTCTTGCTGTTGTTCAGTAAAATATCATACCATGTTTTTCTTTTGTCTGATTGAGGGTTTGAATGTATACTGGGCACATTTAAGAACGTCCTCAGTAGCAGGACCATAGAGATATAAAGATATAGAGAGCTGATTCCCTTCAATAGCAGAGAAACAGCGTTCTATTGTTTCTGTATGTCCACTAAAATCAAAGTAATTGATGCTACGCCATCGTAAGCTGATCATAGAGATCGAATAATAGAGATATAAACATAACACAATGACGTATTTCTCTTCCCTCCAATAGCAGAGAAACATCGTTCAGCTATATTCTTGACACAATGACGTATTTCTCTGACGAGTACAATAAGCTCTCTATATCTTTATATCTCTATGAGCAGGACCAATATTAACCTCCTTTGCTACTTTATTATTTTTCAACCTTTTAACATTTTTGTGTCTTGTACATGATCATCCAAATGCTTTTCAGAGAAAGAGGAATAACTTCCTGCATAGTGTTATTTTTCATTTTGTTTCAAGATTATATATATTTTAGTTCTAAAATAGTCTAAAATAATTGTGTCCAAAACAAAATAGAAGTGGAAAACTTAGGTCTAAAATAATTACTTTGGAGAAGAACGACTACAATTTTTGCAAACATTAAAAATAATTATAATTTTAGTGTATTTATTTTGACACTGTATAAAATTTTCAAAAGTTTACCGAAGAAAATAAACAATATATGAAAAATGATAAAATGCCAGACTATATGTTTTAAAAAGCGTTTCTCTATCATTTTGCAGTTTTCTATATTCAAACTATTTTTTTCGAATATATAATTAACTTGACTAGAAATATTTGGCCTCTTCTTGGTGAATATTGATCCGCAAATCATTGTGAAGAGATATAATTTTAAGAGAAAAGCATTTTTACTTTATTACCCTGAATGGTTTTTAATTTTTTTTTCTTATATAAGAAGAATAAAAGTAAAATAACTATTTTAAACTAAAATGGGTAATTATGTTTTACGCATTAACATCGCTTTTTATACATCCTCCTTTTTTGTGCTTGTATATATTTTTGTGAACTGTGGAATAATAGAAAAAAAATATAACACAATAAAACCGGAGCAAATTTAACCACAGAAAAATAGCTTAATTCGGATCATCGAAATAGAAGCAACTGCTTTCTTTAAGTGCTCACATTATGAATGAGTATATAGCGAAAAAAGGATCAGCTACGTTTTTGCGCATGCTTGATTTTTTTTCCTCATAGAGTAAAAATGTTTTTAATGGTGAAGAAAATCGGTCCTAATATTACTATACAATTATTATTTGTTTATTATTATATATATAGTAATAATGCATATAATATAAATATATATTCAAATATGGCTTCTCGTTCTTTCTTAATCAAGTGGGTTGGGTTTCCTTAATGCTGCATAAACTTTATAGGTGAGTCTTTGGGGACGCAGGCTTTTAAGTAAAGTATAAGAAATGCAGTATGCCTCTGCATTTTTATTATTCAATATAACGCAACACTCAGATTGACCCCACTTATTTGTGTGATCATTTTGTTAAAAAGAAATACGGAGGTTACATTTCTAAAATAAAGTTCCTTGAGTTTATACAGCAAAAAAACTGCTTGCATATTAGATGACTTCTATAAATCAAACTTTGTGATGCATAATTTGTACATTTTACAAAAAAAATAATACATCTATATTATGCAAAAACGTTATCTATAAAATACAAAATATTTATAAAGGTTTGGATCGACCTATGTTTGATGAGATTCTACCGTGGATATAATTGGAGGCAATTACAAAAAGAAATAGCTTAACAAAAATTAGATACTCCAAAGGCTATAGAGAGTGGAATTTTGACCATACATGACATCACTGAAGAATGCATTTCCCGTGAAGGGAGATTTAAGTATCCTTTAGAGAGATTAGCCAAACGTCACTCCTTTCAAAAGCCTTGGCATTTGAAGATGTCGTGTCCTACCCGATTGGATTTCTATAGAGGGCCAATAAATTTGCAACAACTTCTTGGCTCTTAGATCTGCCTGAGAAATGGAGAAAAATGATAATGGGTTTCTCTCATAAAAATTGTAGACGGAGTAAACTCACTGCTCAATTGCAAATTTCGACAAATTAGCCAAAGGTCTATAAGCCTTGTAAAGATTGTGGTCGTATTTATAATACAATTCTTCATGCGTTTATGGATTCTTCCGCAGTAGGGTATTTTAAAAAATCCTTACTTTATACGTAAAAGGCTTGAGGATCCTCAGACGCCAAATACACAAAAGCAGACATTCTTTTTGGCTTAGGAGCAAAATGGATCTTGCATAGCGAATGAGGGCTTTAAATGGTGCCCTTCTCAAACTCTAAAGCATTTATGGCGGAAAGGCTAACCTTAAATACTCCAATACTGTCCAAAACTGAGGACAATTATCATCGCTGGCAGCAACACGTTACACTGTGGGATTTAAAAATTTACGGTTTATATGACGATTCGTGGACTTTGGCCTCAAAGTTATTGAAATATTTATCATCATGCTCCAATTTACAATCAAAAATAATCAAAATATTTAGAAAACTCTATAAGAACAGCTAAACTATTAAAAAGATTAGCTATGTACATTAGGGGTATTATAGAAACCTAATATTAAGATATCAAAATTTAACCCCCTGCAAAAGTGTGTCATAAGAAACTAAATGATCGTAGAAAAATGGATTTTGGTTTGACACACCCCCTTACCCCCCCCCCCAAATTGCGTTCAAGGTTTAGTTATGAAACAAAACTTTTTCATTATTTTTATTTTGAAAAAAATTAGTTTCACAAAACTTAGAAATGATCAATTAATGAGTGTGTTATTTTTGCAAATTTTCGTCAAATAATATTTAGTATTTAAGTTTATGGATATAATCAACGTCATAGATTTATTCTCAACCATGGGAAGGAGTACTGTATGAAAATTAAGTTGTGAAAAGTGAACGTATTTAATAAATAACTTAAAAACATCAACAATAATACCCTCTTATTATTTTTCCTTCTTAAAACTATAAAAGAACCCTAGAAGGAGCTTTATTAAAAATTGGTGGGTGTGTCAGCAACTTATGTTCATTTATTGGCTCTAAATTTTATTGACAAAAATTTGCAAAAAATAACACACTCATTAAAGATCTTTTAAGATAATTTTTGAAAAACTAATTTTTTTCAAAATAAGTAATAACAAAAAGTGAACGCAATTTTGGGGGTGGGGGTAAGGGGGGTGTCAAACCAAAATCCATTTTTCTACGATCATTAGTTTCTTATGACACAACTTTCGCAGGGGGTTAAATTTTGATATCTAATATTAGTTTTCTATATTTATAATACCCCTATTGTAAATATTTCTGTGTGTTTTTTTTTTCATTAATGAATGGAATCTTAAATAATTGGAAGTTATGTAGATGATTGTGATATGATTTTTAAATTGATATAATTTTGTTCTATAATGATATGATATTTTATTGGATATGTTCTACCCAGTGCAAAAACTTTAATATACAATGTATATTTTGTTATTACTATACATTGCTCTGGATTTTATAGATATCTCTGTTTTAGATTTCCATAATAAATGAATCATGAAAATTACATGGTGAGCTTATAAGTTACATAAGAATTGTTTTAAAAAATTGTTAACCTTTTCAAACATAATCTTGCAAATTTTGTTGGTTAACACAATTATTTATATGGTAGAGATACCTCGGCGGAAACCTGTCGAATGGTTCTCCGGGGTTCATCCTCGATCATGTGCTTCACAGCTGTGATCGTCCGTTGTCCTCGCCTCCCGCTGTCTTCCTGATGACCTATATTCTCAAGAACAAACACTGTCATTATCAAAGTCCTTTTCCATCTCTGATAGTGGAAAGGCAAGGGCAGGAGTCAGAGAAGGTAGAAATGAAGTCCCCAGGGATCTCGTTGACTGTCTTGGCGAGCTAGATCCGGATCAAGAAGTAGGAGTGAAAGTTGAGTCAAATGTTGACTATTGATACAACCTGAGTGGCGCCCCATATTCGCTTCCAACACAAAACATGCGGTAAGAACGCTCCCGTAGGATTTTTTTGAGTTATCTCGTTCACATTCGAGATAATGAAAATAGTTAATTTTTTATGACTCCGCCTAATATTACTTATTGGGAGTCGAATTTGCACAATCAAATAGAGAATTGTTTCCTCTGAGCTACCTCGGATCTACATATATAATCACCTTATATAGCATTGACTGAATAAAAACCAAGATAAGCTTCCGTGTCAGCAACATATGAAACAAAAAAAAAAATGTATTACTTATAATTATTTCTCAAGCAGTCAAAGTCTTAATACCTGTATTAAGAAATATAAAAAAAGAAGATGAATAAAGTAATAACCGTGACGTCCTTTTAAGTGACCCATGAAACATACAATAGGGGGTAGAAATCAATGAACATTGCTTGCAGGGGACTTCTTTATGGTTTCTCCTCACCAGAATATACATAAGGTGAGACAATGGGAATGGACGTAGGCAATTGCAGGGCGACAGCTGATATGTTGTTGTTGTGATGACACAGCTGCTACACTGATTTCTAGTTGAGTTTGTATTGTAAAGGGGAAATGAGGAAGTAATCGTATTTATGCCATACCGTCTTGCTCTAATCCTCGAGATGCCAATATTTTGCACTTCCGACGAATGATCTCTATATCCAATTTCTGTGTATTGCACGATGCAGAAGATCCGACAGGATTAGCCTAAAGAATGCGAAGATGTGCAATCATCATTTTACTCCAGATTACTTCCAAAGGGAATCTTCAAGCTGAGTTTCTTGGCATCTCTGCTAGGAAAAAGCTTAAATGCTACTCTTCATCGCTGGATCACCCTCCTCAAGTGTGTTCAAGTCCTTCAGACAGGTCCGTCAAGAAGCCCGTGAAACAGACGAGTCACATTGAAGGATTTGAAGAAGCTCAAAGTCCTTGGTTGAA
>CP045900.1:22741657-22778091 GCA_013387185.1 Caligus rogercresseyi | reverse complement strand
CATTGATTACAGCACTCAGGTTTCTCGCCAAAAGCTTATAAGGGCAAAAATCATTATTACCTCCGCCGAAGGAGGTAGGTTTTTTCACTGGCGTTTGTTGGTTTGTTAGTTTTTGTTGTTTGTTAGTTTGTTAGTTTGTCAGCAGGATAACTCAAAAAGTACTGAACGGATTCGAATGAAACTTTGTGGAGTTGTTGGAAATTGCCAAAAGAAACAGTGATTAAATTTTGGCATCTCTAAGTGCTTTTTTAATATGCAAAATGAGCAAAATACTACTACTAATAATAATGAAATGGGGTCTCTATTCAGGGAGTAGGAAAGAACAAACGCTAAAAAATATTCATTGACGTATTATTGTTCATATATCAGCTCAGGACTATGTTAACCCAGTGACGTAGCTTAAACTTCTCCGTCCTTCCCATCTCTGAGTGCTTTTTTAATATGCAAAATGAGCTAACAGAGAGGAAACAATGATTAGAGATAGAAAATCGGGCGTGTGAAAGGGAGAATGTTTGAATAGGAATGTTGTGGGGATCGGCGGAGGTACACACTCTCTGAGTGTATATATGCCTCAGTTTGAACTTGCTACAGGAACACGAAACTCTCCTATATTTGAGGCAGGAATCAATTTGAGGTAATGGAGTATTAAAAAAACTATGATTTAAGATCTCACAGGCAGCAGAATAGCCCAATTTCTTGAATATGATAGCTTTTACCTGATATTATGTGTATTTTATTGTATGCGTTCTTCCCCAAGGCAAAAAATTTAAGCTAAAATGTTTAATTATGTTTTATTACACATTTGCTCTGGTTTTATGTATTTATTTTAGTTACATAATAAACGAACATGATTCTACTTTATAAATTGTATTCACAGTAGTATCAGAAAATAGATATGTAAGCCTTCTAAAAATTAATGGTATTGAAGCTAAAATGGGAGACAAGGCTTCCAGTTCGGAATTCGTTAAAGGAGCGCCAATATGGAACCATTTGTAAAGTTCAGGGGGCATATTAAGTATTATCCAATCTGTTTCGTATAAAACACCCATTTCTTTTAACGATTCGTAGATACCATTATGTAAAATAGATAACTACTGACAGAGTCCACCTCCAGCAATTTTTAATGTCCATTCTTCATGTCTAAAATAAATATAATGACGATGATGCATTAAAACTATTATGTATTGTTATCCCAGTGCCTTCACGCCCTCTATTAAATGCTTAACGCCATGTTTTGTGTGATTCAATCTCTTCTCCAGATCCCTTAGAGGCTGTGTTTGGTCGATCCATTGTTCGTAGTTCATGTTTAAAATATATATAATGACGATTAATGCAGGAAAACTATTACACCTACAACGCCTATAAAAATGCTTGAGGCTGTGTTTGTTTGATTCAATCTTTCTCCAGACTATAGATATACGTCTCGAGGTTGCCATGGATCTCTTATAAGTCTTTGTTCGAGTCCAATATCCGTAGCTCATGTTTAAAATAAAATATAATGACGATTGATACATGAAATATATTCTTTATTTTTTCTCCCAACGCCCTCTATTAAATGCTTGACGCCGTGTTGTTTAAAAAGGGGTTTCAAGTTATTGTAAAAACTTGATTTGATATAATGCTATATAATTTAGAGTATATATTTTTATGTTAGTTTACAACCCATGTTGTTCCCTAACGCGCGTGCGAGTAATATATTACTTGTGATATTACTGCGCAATAACTAGAAAGAAACAAACATATTAGATATTACTTTCAAGTAATAACTAATATTTAATATCCTAGTTACATATTACTTTCGTGAAAAAAATATTCGACAGGCATTTTTGATGAAAATTTATGATCTGTGAATGTATGTGACGTCACCCAATGGACATAATACTGCTTATTAATAAAATAAAATGCACGTCAATATTGATCTTTAAGACCCGGATTCCATTAGACCCAAACACACAGACAACCTTTTCGTTATTTATGGAGGATTTTATCGTAAAGAAAATAAGTTCCTCAAAGCCCTCGTGCCCGCATGTCGATTGGGCTTTTAGGATTGAAACCCACCGCCAATCCAATTAGGAATGAGAGGAACCCTAATTTACAATATTATACACCCAAGTTCTCGGGTGCCGCCTGCTGATATAGGCTTTTATTTAGGGTTGAAACCCACCGCCAACTCTGGCAAGGTATAAGAGGAGTCCTTACTTTTAATCGCATACACCCCAAGCCCTCGGGTCCCGCCTGCCGTTATGGGCTTTTCATTTAGTGTTGAAACCCACCGCCAACTCTGGCAAGGTATAGAAGGAGTCCCTTACTTTCAATCTCATACACCCCAATCCCTCGGGTCCCGCCTGCGGTTATGGGCTTTTATTTAGGGTTGAAATACACCGCCAACTCTCGTTAGGTATAAAAGGAGTCCTTACTTTTCAATCTCAACACTCCAAGCCCTCGGGTCCCGCCTGCCGTTATGGGCTGTTATTTAGGATTGAAACCCACCGCCAACTCCCTTAGGTATAAAAGGAGTCCTTAGCCAGAGTTGCGGTGGGTTTCAACACTAATAAAAGCCTATATCAGCAGGCGGGACCCGAGGGCTTGGGGTGTATGAGATTGAAAGTAAGGACTCCTCTATGAGAGGCATAGGTTTAATTATCCAACCCAAGCCCTCGGAGCTCCCGCCTGCTGATATAGGCTTTGATTTAGGGTTGAAACCACCGCCAACTCTGGCAAGGTATAAGAGAGTCCTTACTTTCAATCTCATACACCCCAAGCCCTCGGGTCCCGCCTGCGGTTATGGCTTTGATTTAGGTTTGAAACCCACCGCCAACTCTGGCAAGTATAAGAGGAGTCCTTACTTTCAATCTCATACACCCCAAGCCCTCGGGTCCCGCCTGCTGATATAGGCTTTTATTTAGGGTTGAAACCCACCGCCAACTCTGGCAGGTATAAGAGGAGTCCTTACTTTCAATCTCTATACACCCCCAAGCCCTCGGGTCCCGCCTGCTGATATAGCTTTTATTTAGTGTTGAAACCCACCGCCAACTCTGGCTAAGGACTCCTTTTATACCTAAAGGGAGTTGCGGTGGGTTCAATCCTAATAAAAGCCCATAACGGCAGGCTGGACCCGAGGGCTTGGAGTGTTGAGATTGAAAGTAAGGACTCCTTTTATACCTAACGAGAGTTGGCGGTGTATTTCAACCCTAAATAAAGCCCATACCGCAGGCGGGACCCGAGGGCTTGGGTGTATGAGATTGAAAGTAAGGACTCCTCTTATACCTTGCCAAGTTGGCGGTGGGTTTCAACCCTAATCAAAGCCTATATCAGCAGGCGGGACCGAGGGCTTGTGGTTGGATAATTAAACCTATGCCTCTCATAATGTAAGAAGTCATTTTTTTAAGTCTTTGAATTCACCCACTTTATCATGTTTGACTATGTGCTCACTTTATAATATTATATCATATATAGGATTATTATAAAAATGCAAACTAGGTTTGGTGAGATTTTTACAAATTCTGTTTGAATTGCCTTTACTTATTGTTTCGGAATGCTCAAAAAAGTAGTATTTACTCAAAGTAGTATATTACTTATGTGAAGTAATAACTAATATTGAAAAAAGATATTACTACGCAGTAAAAAGTAGTATATTACTTACTACTTTCAAAGTAATATTCGACCAACTCTGTTTACAACAATACAACAAACCATTTTTACCAAATAAAACTACTAGCCAATATGCTCATAACATTTTATGCCACTCATTAGATATTACGGCAAATGTGAAAGTGATTATTATAGTTGAAGTTACGTCCATTAATTGATATTATCATTTATTATTACTCGTCAGACGGCACATTGCGAAAAAACAATGATGATCGGGAGAAATACTCAAGTAAATACTGTTAGGAGATTATACTTTTATCTATTTAGATTGGTTTGATCTTTATTATTTTAATATTACATAAGGATCTGATTTCTTCATTATCGTCTGGCATTCCTTCATTTTGAAATTTGGTTGCATTCTATCAATTCAGAATTCAGTACAATCTGAGTTTACATCATATGATTCAGAGCCTGTATTGACCTATAAGAAACTCGATTATGAAAAAAAAGAATAATGTGTTTTCTTAGATATTCGTCAAGGTATCCTCTCAAAATTTTATTTTGTCTCTGACGCATACATAATCCATTATATGCGTCATTTTGTACGCAAGATAGGCTTTTTTTAAATGTACATATACTCTCTTCTTATTAATTGACATGATTTAGTATACCAAATATTAAGCTGGTTAACCAAGCTTTCATTTGATATGTTTGGTGTTCTAAAAATCGCTATACTTTAAGAGATATAAACAAATACGTACTCTCCCCCAAAATTGATCTTTTGATATGAGAAATATAGGATTACCATATGGTACCTGCTGTTAGTGTAACCGGATAGGAAGAAAAAAGAAGGGAGAGATGTGGCAAAATACTCTCTCTACCTTCTCTTTCTCTCTGTCTATCCTGTAACACTAACAGCATTACCAAATGGTAATCGTATATTCTCATATCAAAAGATCATTTTTGGGGAGAGGGTACGTATTTGCTTATATCTCTTGAAGTATAGCGATTTTTAGAACGGCTCTGAATCATATGATGTATACTCAGATTGTACTGAATTCTGAATTGATAGAATGCAACCAAGGTCATTTTGGATTTATGATCTAAAGTTTTACTAAACTTAAAAGTACTATTTTACTCTGAAGCGAACAAGTCATCTTCTACAGGCGAGTGAAGTTAATTGAACAAAAAAGCTATGAAATAAGCTAACAATACACACTCCATTTTTTTTTTGTTTTTTACTGAAAACTTATTTTATTAAAAACACAAACATACATCTGGTAGTAAATTAGATTTCCTTTAAATTAATAATTATTACTGTAGTCTGTAATGTCCACATTTTGAAGAAATTTGCGGAAAACTATATTTTTACTAAATTTTTAATACTTTGACCTCGTTGTGCGACCTCGTAATGTTGACCGATTTTGTTCAAACTTTGTATGTCGTCTTCTTTTATCCCAAGAAACAGAAAATCCACAATGTTGCTAACATTTCAAACATTTGAAAAATAAGAACAACCCAACCCCCCGCCATTTCATAATGTATAAACTTAGGTTCCGAATATTTTTCGTGTGACGTCACGTCTGGCAGAAAACATAAACAATAACTTTTACTATATATACATCACTACTCAAATTATCATTAGTGCATCGTACTCTTACAAAAATGGCTTCATTAATAAAAAAGAAAAAAAGACAGTGTGCAGTTACTGTTTGTCCTTCATTGGATCCCAATGCTCACAATGTATTGTACCACTCGTTTCCAACCAACATCAAACAGAGAAAAGCTTGGACCATCGCATGCAAAAGAGGAGATTCGACATTTCAGCCTGCATCATCCTTTATGTGTAGTCTGCACTTCACTGAAGAAGACTATGAGAGAGATCTAATGCATGAGCTTCTTAACCTTCCTATTAGAAAGAAAATCAAGAAAGGAGTAGTTCCGACACTTAATTTAAATGAAAAATTGAAACAAACTTGTCGGAATATACGTCCATGGAACCATCTTCCAAAAGGAATGATAGAATATTAAAACGAAATTATCGTCAGATTACTCAAGAATGCTTAGATAAATATGAATCTTCTAATTCATCGTTACCTCCTCCTTCAAAGCAACCTCCAAGTCCACAAGTATTACTTCCAAGTTCATCAGAAGATGATTGTCATGACAAAAGAGTTTCTAAATCAATGTCTAAGGTGCCGTCAGTTCCATTGGAAGCTCTTAATAAATTTGCTCAAATTCGTGTATTTCTCCAAATAAAATTTGAAAAAACCGCCTTCAAGAGCAAAAAGCTAGACATAAAAAAGTTTAAGAGAGAAACGAAAAATGAAACAGTGGATTAATTAAATCCTCCAATAAATTATTTACTTTTTCCTAAATATGTATTTCTAATAACATTTATGTAATATATGATTACAAACAGTATTTTGTTTTTGTAATAATTAGTAAATTATATATTTTTTTCTTAATATGTATTTCTAATAATATTTATATAATATATGATTATAACCATATTTTGTTTAGTATTAATTCATAAATTATATACTTTTTTCTAAATATGTCTATGTAATAATATATGATTATAAATAGTATTTTGTTAATAATTTATTTCTTGTTTTTTATGTGCTTTAACATATAATGATTGAAGAGTTTGCTTTTTCATGAAAATGTTTGGATAATATCAGCAACTTTAAATCATCAAAATTTATGATTACTCACAAAATTTAATATTTTTCCATTTTCTAATAGAATTGTGATAATTAATTCTTCTATGATCTAAATAAAGACTAAATTCGATTATATTTAACATATTTTACTTATACAATATACCCTCTTTTGCCATACGTGACGTCATGCTCATGAGGTAGGTTGCGTGGCGGTGTATTTTTTTTACTTTCATTGGTTAAATGGCTCTACCTTACTTTTAACTACCTTGGAACAACCCTAATATATATTATATATATATATATATATATATATATATATATCAAGCTTGTGAACGGAACGTAAAATTGAACGGCGTTGAGCTGAACGGAATGCAACTTTTTGTAACACTGAACGTTGAACGCAAAAAGAGAGTTTTGCGTTCAGCGTTCAATTTCCCAACATTTCAATGTAGTTTTGATTAATTATTTTTTCTGGATATAAAAAAGGGGGTGGAATATTATGATAACGACCTTTTTTGAAAATTTTTTCTTTAAAAAAAAACCTCATCACTTTTTTCGAATTTTATTTTCTAAAAAAGTTGTCACTTTATTAAGAGATTTATTCTCAAAAAAAAAATCGTATTCTTTTTGGAATTTCTTTTATAAAAAACGTCGTCACTTATTATATTTTGGAATCTTAAAAAAAAAACCATTATAACTTATTTGAAAATTCTTTTCTAACAAAAAAAGACCCTCTTATGTTGTGAATATAGACGTTCTGCGGACCCCAAGTTGTGAACCCCTGGGTTTATCCAGTCAACAAATTTATACCATTTGTTTCGGTTCGGGCTCATTTTTATATAAAAACCCTAGATAGTACTTCCATTTTTCAAAATTACCGAATATATTTTTTTTAATATTTGAACGCTAACGGAACGCTGAACGCAATAACATTGAACGGAACGCTATTTTTTTAACGCTGAACGGAACGCTGTACGCAAAAAAAGCTGAACGCTCACAAGCCTGATATATACATATTTCAGTTTTAAAATAGTCATTTTTATTGAAATACCCCAAAAATGAACATTTTGAAACTTTATTATCTCATTTGATTTTAGATGTACATAAAAAATTGATTTGGAATCCTTGCGATCATACCTACATTTTGCGGCAAATTGTTGGAAATAGCATTGAATTAGGACATTACAGACGATAAAATGGCGGGGGAAAAAATGTACATAGTTTACTAATTAACTTTTGAGCCCATTATTCGATTTTGTTCAAACTTTCACAATATGATCTCTATGCACTAAAGTAAAATCCTAAAAACGTCATCACTTTTCTTGGAGATTCTTGACTTTAGAATGTCGAAGGAACGAAAATATATATTATGTCCGGCCCGGGTTTGGCCCGGCCCGGCTTGAAAAATGAAGTCCCGGCGAAAAATGGTGTCCCTGTCATTTCCTGATATATATATATTTATATATTAGGGGGTATTATAGAAACCCAATATTAAAATATCAAAATTTATCCCCCGCGAAAGTTGCGTCATATGAAACTAAATGGTCGTAGAAAAATGGATTTTGTTTTGACCCCCCCCCTTACCCCCCCCCCCAATTGCGTTCAAAGGTTTCGTTATGAAGCAAACTTTTTTGTTATTACTTATTTTGCAAAAAACAATTTATCAAATTTAGCTATGATGAATTTATGACTTTGTTATTTTTTGCAAATTTTCGTCAAATAATATTTAGTGCCAATAAATGAACATAAGTGCTGACGCACCAACCATTTTTTAAATAACGACTCCTACTAGGGTTCTTTATAGTTTCAAGAAGGAAAAAGAAAAAAGGGTACTCATGTTGATGTTTTTAAGTTACTTTTTAAATACATTTGCTTTTCACATCTTAATTTTCATACAGTAACTCCCTCACATGGTTGAGAATATAAATCTATGACGTTTATTATATTCATAACTCTTGCAGATGCCTCCGTTACTAGTTTTACAGCTCTTTCCACTGATTGTGAATGGCAGGATACTTATTAATTTTTAAAGATTTTCTTTTGGTTTTATAAGATCTTCCTCAGGCACAATTGGAGGAACAGACAAATTTATATTTGAACAGTCGGTAAGATTGAAAAAATTCTTAGAATTAAATTTGATAGTGTTGGGTAGTTGAAAATTTCTTTGTTTTTTAATATTTTGCAAAAAATTTCCGGGGCAAATAATCTTGTTTCAATTTATTTGTCGGTTAGGCCTGCTAGCAATATATTTTCAGGGTCGGCAAAAAAAGCGGTTCTCTTGAGTACTTTTTCAATTGAAGGGCTAAATTTTCATCAATCTCTTTTAATAAAGTTACGGCGAATTGGTAATGCTTTGAGCACACAATGAAAAGATAATTTAATTGGTTTGAAACCATATAGGAGTGTAAAAATTTACTATAAATTTTACAAGTTTTACGTGAGACTTACATGGACTTTTTGTGAAATATAGGATCTTAAAATTCTGTTGGCTTTGGTAAGACATTTTGCCTCATGTAATGCTCCAGGAGACCTATACGAAAGCTTGAATTCGAAAAATTTCCTATTTGTATACCTAATGTAATTTCGTATAAATATTTTTGATCGTGCTTAATGAATCCAGTAAACTTTGATTTAAGTATTTTACTTTTTGTCTACAATTATTTCAAAACTTTTTATTTAATTTTTAGTAAAGTCTGTATTAATTAATTTTCCTATGGGACCTTCATAAGTCCAAGGTCCGTTTTGTGCACCATCTAAATGTTTAAAAACTTCTCTAAAAGGTAACTCAATCATGTGTAGAAGACAAATAATCCACTGAAGTGGTCTTTTAAGAGATAACTCCAGTCTTTTTATTACTCCTGACCATATTCTGACATTGGTATTGCATCCGTAACACACAACAGCGACCAAAGTGTCAAGGCTTTAATGTTCTTCGACTACTGAAAGTAGTTATTTCGCTTGATCTTCCGCTATGCCACTTTTTAGTGATACGTGATCAATGTATTTATGGTGGGGTTCTAAAAATATTTTTAATAAATAAGAATTAAGTTTTTAAATAACAAGTTACCTTTAACAATGACTACATGCTTCTCTTTATCAGTTGAGAAAACATCATTCGTCATTATATTATTATCTGCAAAAGCTAATGGATATAATAAACGTCATAGATTTATATTCTCAACCATGTGAGTTTATTGTATGAAAATTAAGATGTGAAAAGCAAACGTATTTAAAAAATAACTTAAAAACATACATGAGTACTCTTTTTCTTTTTCCTTCTTGAAACTATAAGAGATCCCTAGTAGGAGCTGTTATTTAAAAAATGGTTGGTGCGTCAGCACTTATATATATTTGTTGGCACTAAATATTATTTGACAAAATTTTTACAAATATAACAAAGTCAAAAATTAACCATAGCTAAATTTGATAAAACTAAGTTTTTGCAAAATAAGTAATAACAAAAAAGTTTTGATTCATAACGAAACCTTAAAACGCAATTTGGGGGGGGGGGGGGGGGGGTCAAACCAAAATCCATTTGTCTACGACCATTTAGTTTCTTATGACGCAACTTTCGCGGGGGGATAAATTTTGATATCTTAATATTAGGTTTCTATAATACCCCCTAATATATATATATATATAGTCCCTTATCAGGAAAGAGTTCCAACATTGTTTAATAGATGCAGAAAACCATAAATAATTTCAAATACAAATAAACGTTCCAGTATAGTGACTCAAGACAATTACATATCTTTTGACCATTTTTCTTGTACAAAAAAACTGATATTTGTATTAGTTACTCTTTAGAATAGAACAACAATCTATTTTTTAATCTAAATAATGTTTTCAAGCAATTTAACTATTGATCAGTTATTTGTGTTTTATTAAACAATAGGACTTCATTTTGTTGCTATAATAATAATCATTACTTTACGTTTATCAAATTGCATATAAAGGCAAATAATATAAACTATAAGTAGGTTATATATATATATATATATACATATATATATATATATATATATACATATTTGACACTTAGTTGATTAATATCTTACTGATGTAAACAATTGTTATGAAAAGTACGTCAGAAATGAATATTTGCATAGTGATAAGATTGTATTCAACAATTTACAGAACGTTATATGCATAAAACTATCTAAAAAGAAAATGCAATGCTATATACCTATATGGTGTTACAAATATACATATAACACCAAAAATAGTACCATTGTTAGTCGTCTTCGCTATCAACTGTTATACATTATGTCTATTGTTCAATTATGTAAGAAACTATATAAAACGAAATTAAGTCGCTTTGACTTCAGAATATGGCATTTTCTTACCATATGTTGCTAGGCTCCAAGAGGATTATAGTGGCTTACGACTAAGTAAATAAGCCTATATATTTATTTATTTCCCTTAGACTCTGCATGCTTCTATTTAAATATGACTACTTTGTAATATCATATAAATCTTCGTCAATGCATGAAATATACCAAGAAAAACATTCATATATACATCGACAAATACCATAAATTGCGTTCCCTTAACAGAGAACGAAATATATAAAGATGAGTTAGCCCATAACCATTGCACAATGGAGAATGAAATATTTCGTATATAAATTTGAATCACATTTTTCGAAGGAAAAGCACCAAAGTTTTATAAACATATTGCTGATTTATGTACTTTCATATATTAATATTTGGCGTCCTACTTTGAAATATGTAATGCTATCTCAGCAAAATAAGGACTTTTACAAATACTATATATATACAACTTGCTGTAATAATTAATCAAGTTTTTAGGAACGACATAAGAATTTATCTGAATGAAAGTATGGAAAGTATTTCCTATTTTTATCAAAAGCATAATTAATGAAATAAGGTGTTAATCGAGTTCATGAGCATATAAATGTACTAATATCCAAAAATAAATATCATATATATTGGGTAGTGGCTTTTTTGTCTATCGCTATTTGATAAAATAAGGAGGACATCACTGAGAGGGAAATTTGGAAGGTCGACCACCTTCCAAGCATCCACCCAAGACTGCCAACAATTTCTTTAATTTTTTGGGATTCCCGTTCTGTCGAGGAAGTTAGCCTATCTGACTCCGGAGTACACGGGCGAGATCGTTAATAGCGATTTGTGCTCCGCCATCACAGTGGTGTGGCTGTTGGGTCAGTCCTGACTCTGTCGAGAGCCGCACAGGTCGAGTTACCCAGGCACAAGTCTGGACCTTGCATATAACAATGGTGTTGACGACGTTATACTGGACAGGTCCCCTGGGCATTGAGACTCCCAGCCGCGGATGTATTCAGGTGGAGTGGTATCACCTCCTGAGCTTTATTTTTACATGACTCAACATCTTTGCGAGTTTCATAATGATTTGCATTGTTTTATACTATTTTGAGGCGGCGGGTCAAAATGCATTTTTTATTTCATTTTTATCTGTTTAGAATCCCTTAGACATATGATTTGTATCCTCTTACTTTTTGGTTGCACTTTGTCTTTCCGAGTAACAAATGGTAGCAGAGACAACATTGTTTTTTTTTTCTTAATTATTCACACATAACATTCATTTCAATTAAACTTTACGTAGAACAAAACCATTGACATAATTGTGACTCTGACAAAAGGACATAATATCTATTAATATGATTATCTTTAAACATCTATACAAAAATATATCGTTCCGGAAAGGAAGGATGATGCACATTAATAATTGATTCGGTCTAGATAATTGATTCGGTCTAGAAACAACAGTGTTTAACAACGTTTGAAAATTCATTTTGTACATTGTGCGAGGGCAAAACGCGGAATCGAATTTAGCAGCCTGTAGCTTGCTTACTTGTCATATTATGAGAGGTTTTGTTGAATAAAAAATAAAGCTCTTAATCTCAGCTTTCAAACCAGATATTTTAAATCTCTCTATGTTGTTTAGTTGACAAGATGGAGGCAAAAAGGCAGCGTGTGGCAGATTTGCTTCACGCCCAAGTCAAAGTTATAGACATCATGGAGATTGTTAGTGCGGCAAGACCCTCGTGTATGATGTCAAGAAGAAGCTTGAGACTGGCAAGGGCCTCAAAAGAAAGATGGGAAGTGGAGGACACGACAGGAAGGTGGATGAGGACTTCTTGATGGGGTTCATGGCTGAGATTGAGGCCGATCCCACCAGGTCCATGAGAAAGATGACCAAAGTCTTTGAGGTGTCTGAGTGGACTATTCGAAAGGCTATGAGCAAGTTGGGACTGTACTCGTACGTGCGCCGGAGGCGTCAGCTCCTCTCCAATTCGGCCAAGAACAGCAGGGTCGACCGTGGTAAAAAGCTTCTGTCGTGGCTGAAGAAGAAACCTTCGTCCACAGTCCTGGTTTTCTCAGACAAGAAGAACTGGACGGTGGACCAGAGCAGGAATGCCAGGAATGACCGTTTTCTGGCCTATGCTGTTGAGGAATTAACCAGACAAAGCACCCGGCCTCATCCATGATGTTGGGGGTGGTGGCAAGTGACGGAAAAAGGATGCCCCCGTTTTGGTTCCCTCAAGGCTTGAGGGTTGGTGCCAAGGAGTATCTGGCTGTGATAAAGAATGTTGTCAAGCCATGGTTGGATGCCACATACCCCAAGGGCAACTACTGCTATCAACAAGATGGTGCACCTGGACACAAAGCCAAGAAAACCCAGAAGTGGTGCAAGGACAACCTCATGAACTTTTGGCCAGCTCACTTCTGGCCCCCCTCCTCCCCTGACGTGGCACCCCTTGACTATGGAATTTGGGGCTTTGTGGAAAGTAAGGCCTGTGCCACTCCCCACCCAAGTGTTGATGCCCTGAAGGCCTCTGTTGAGAAGGAGTGGGCAGACATGTCTGAGCACTATGTCCGCAAGGTCTGCCGTGCCTTTAGGCCTCGCCTCGAGGCCATGGTGAGCGCTGAAGGCAGCCATTTTGAAAATTAGATTTGTAAATATACCAAGCGTACTACTTTATAATTGTATTAGTTGTACTCCTTATTGTTCTTGATCACCAAAGCCTCGTTCATATCGCTAGAAATTTTCCGCGTTTTGCTCTCACACACTGTAATATTTACCATTGACAGAAAAAATGATTGTACATTTTAGAGGTACCCTTAGCCAATATGTTCATCGAAGAACTTGGTAATTTTAAAAGATGTGAGAATAGCTTCAGAATAGAATTTTTTATGCTTTTGTTGAGCAACTTTCATTCCCTCTAAACAAATGAAGGGGGACAAGTGCTTGGCAACATCATGATATGATACCGTTCCCCCAGCGCCCTTCAGCCTTATATTGAAAGTTATATCCCGTTGCAAAATGTCATTGACATCTCGATATTCAATCTTCATTTTTATCTTTCAGTTTCATGATGATGGAGAAAGTACTTATTCTCCTAGAGGAACAAGACGTTGAGACTTTTTATAGTATTTCGTGTCAATGAAGAATAAGTCGAATATCTTGTTAAGAGGTTTACCCATTATTTGTTGACGTGATACCATGTACTGGGAAGAGGTTTGTGGAAATCAAAGAGAAAAAAATTGCCAAAATCCAAGACGAAATTGAGAATGTCCTTACTGAATCGCCTCTTTTACAAAAACAATTAGTGCAGATTTGGTACATGAGTATAAAATTAAGGGCTTTGCCGAATCTGAAATGGGTAGGAAAAGGGAGATATAAATAAAGACATTGGCATTGAGCAGATTCTTGGCATTGAAAAGGAGAAAAACGGAATCTCAAAAGTTAACTGGACACAAATAAGATATATAGACAAATAAGATTATGGCACAACTTATTTCTACAAATATTTAACCTGATATCTGCGTCAGAGAAAACAGTGAATGAACTTTTACATATATATAGAGGTTTTGTTAGAAGACATTTGTGTGATTAATTTATCTGTATTATTTTATTTTGTCACTGTGTAATTTTTATGTCGTTTTTACCACTTTAATTTTTAGGAAGAAAAATCCATTTTAACTACTTAAATTTTTGTATATTGAAATTGACTTTTATATTTCGCGATTTAATTTGAAACTAGAAATGTTTATATATATATATGTAATTATATATAACTTTGCTAAATATAATAAGGTTATAAAAAAAGAACAGTAATAATTTCGTGTGCTTCCCCCATGACCAAATATTTTTTTTGTAGTTTAAAATGGATTTTATAACAACTTAAGGATAACTTTAAAATACACTAAAGGACAAATTTATCATTCTGTGATACTATTTTACAGAGTTATAAGGCCTAAAAAATGGTCTAAACACATATTTCAGATATAAAAAGTCATCATCAAATGGATTACAAATGGTTGTGCTTCTTGCGTAAGTTACTTCTTATTTTAGGGTAAATTCTTTAAGACATTCGGCCTGAGTCGTTCTTTTATTTTACCACCTAGCAGTACATAAAAAAGCCATTATCCAATTTATGCTCTTTATTTTATAAATATTAGGACATTTTTTCTGCTCATTGAACTCGATTTACACATGATTTTCTTAATTAACTTCTTGTTAAAAACAGGCGGTACTTAAAATATTTGCTGACTTCACAAGCCGATTTGACAAAAAAATAGTATTTTTTGCTCGTTTTTCTGAATATGTATTTCGTTTTTGTAACTAATTTTATAAAACAAAGTTTATGCGCAACCAATTTTCTTAATTTTTTTAAATTATTCAAAATTGACCAAAAAAAATTGGGATATTTTATTCAAAAAATTGAACTAGTTTTTTAAATAAAAATTGCAGTTTTTTGAAGAGAAAAAAAACTGACCATAACTTCAGACGCATTGACGATACAGTAACAAAAAAATACAAAGCATGAAAAACATAAACATACCAATTAGCAATTCCTATTTTATACAAAATAAAAGTTTTATGAATATATTGTGACGATAATTTTTATGACATACTCCAAAAAAACGACAAAAAAAATTCAAGTCAAAATACCCCCAAAACATACCGTTATTTTTTATTTAAGTTATAAATTCCTAACTAGAGACATTAAAAAGTTAAAAACGGGTTTCAGAAGTTTTGGGTTCAAAAATGACAAAATACCAAACTTTTTAAAGTATATTACAGACTTCAATATAATTATTAATTTAAAGGAAATCTAATTTACTACCAGACGTATGTTTTTTAATAAAACAAAGTTTTCAGTATAAACAAAGACAAAAATGGAGTGTGTAATGTTAGCATATTTCATAACTTTTTTGTATCAATTAACTTCACTCGCCTGTAGAAGATGACTTGTTCGCTTCAGAGTAAATAGTATTTTTAAGTTTAGTAAACCTTTGAATGACACCTTGGTTGCATTCTATCAATTCAGAATTCAGTACAATCTGAGTTTACATCATATGATTCAGAGCCTGTATTGACCTATAAGAAATCGATTATGAAAAAAAATAATAATAATGTGTTTCTTAGATTTGCGTCAAGGTATCCTCTCAAAATTTTACTTTGTCTCTGACGCATTTATAATCCATTATATGCTTCATTTTGTACGCGAGATATGCTTTTTTTAATGTACATATAACTCTCTACTTATTAAATTGGCATGATAAGTATACCAAAATATGGTTTACCAAGCTTTCATTTGATATGTTTGGTGTTCTAAAAATCGCTATACTTTAAGAGATATCAGCAAATATTTTTGCACGTACTCTCCCCCAAAAATTGATCTTTTGATATGATAATATACAATTACCACTTGGTAACTACTGTTACTGTTAGCTGTATAGTAAGAGAAGAAAAAAAGAAGGGAGAGAGTATTTTGCCTCACTTCTCTCCCTTCTTTTTTTCTTTCTCTTTCTAAAACTTTGTTTTATTAAAAAACATCAAACATACGTCTGGTAGTAAATTAGATTTCCTTTAAATTAATAATTTATTATTGAAGTCTGTAACGTCCACCATTTTGAAGAAATTTACGGAAAACTATATTTTTACTAAATTTTAAAACTTTGACCTCGTTGCGCGACCTCGTAATGTTGACCGATTTTGTTCAAACTTTGTATGTCATCTTCTTTTATCCCCAAGAAACAGAAAATCCACAATTTTGCTAACATTTCAAACATTTGAAAAATAAGAACAGCCCTAATATATATATATATATAAGACACTTTTTACCAGTTCTCTACCTTATCATCGTGTTCATAATGCCCTGTACTTTTACATCCGCCGAAGGAGGTATTGTTTTCACTGGCGTTGGTTTGTTGGTTGGTTTGTTTGTTGTTAGCAGGATAATTCAAAAGTGCAAAACGGATTCGAATGAAACTTGGTGGAGTTGTTGAAAATGTCAAAAGGAACAAGTGGTTAAATTTTGGCATCTCTGAGTGCTTCTGTAAGATGCAAAATGAGCTAAATTCTAATAAATATTTCAAGTTAGCCTACTCTGCCAATAGATGTCGCTGTGCTGTGCTCTCAAATAGGAGAGAACAGCACAGCGACATCTATTGGCAAATGACAAAAAGACCAAGTGATTCATTTGGTGGGGATTGGCGGAGGTTTGCACTGTCTGAGTCCTATAGTTTATGTTTAATTTAATGCCAGTAATGCCATGTAAGAAAAATAGCGCTATATCAATTTATATATATAGTATATATATATATATATATATATATATATAGATAATATTGATTACATATCTGTGTTTTAGTCGATTTATTGATAAACTATTGTATTCTTTAAGAACTTAAATAAATGATTAATATATATATATAATTATATTTAATGTTAGAAAACACTATCTTTAACAAAACATTGGTTGCATTTTCTCCAATTTTTAGTAAGCATCTTATTTTATTGAAAAAGGATATATTGTACATATGTACATGATATATGATTCAGACTCTCTTTTCTCTACAAATATGCAACGTAGACAAGAATAAGGCAATGCAGCCGAAGTGCAAAGGGATATAAATATTAAACATTGCATATTTACATACCATTGAGGATAAAATAGTGCTTTGGTGGTTTTTCTCTTCTCATTTAGCTTTTCTTGAAAGACATATTTTGAGATCTTGTTCTACTTGTTAAATACTTAAATATAAATTATGGAGTTATTTGAAACCACATATAAGTAATTCCCTCGTATTATCGTTGAAAGTTTGAAAGCTTTCAGATAAAAACAGAAACTATTTATTACCTCCGCCGAAGGAGGTATTGTTTTCACTGGCGTTGGTTTGTTGGTTGGTTTGTTTGTTGGTTTTTGGTTTGTTTGTCAGCAGAATAACTCAAAGTGTAGAACGGATTCGGATGAAACTTTGTGGAGTTGTTGGAAATGCCAAAAGAAACAAGTGATTAAATTTGGCATCTCTGAGTGCAGAATTAGGATGCAAAATGAGCTAAATACTAATAAATATTTCAAGTTAGCCTAATCTGCCAATAGATGTCGCTGTGCTGTGAAATTGGGTGCCGGGAGCGTCTTCCTCTCGGAATTTCCGTCGAGGGGAACCTCCCCCGTCCCTCTACGCCGCTCCAGTCGTGAAAAATCCGCCTCGGAAGGCTCATAAGGACCCCGTGACGGCGGAGGTTTGCACTCTCTGAGTGTATATTTTTGCAATGTTTTTAATATCATTTCATCGATTATTCATATAAATTATATTTAGTTATGATGTCTCTTAAACAGCTGTTTTTGCCATTTTGGTTTGATAGGTTTGCTTCTTTGAATCACATTATCTCAATATATTTACTCATTTGAACTCAAATCCATTCAATGATCATATATATCTCTCGGAAGGCGAACGAACGTAGGTCATCCATAGAGATATAAAGATATAGAGAGCTTATTGTATTCGTCAGAGAAATACGTCATTGTGTCAAGAATACAGCTGAACGATGTTTCTCTGCTAATTGGAGGGAATAAGTTCTCCAGATCTTTATATCTCTATGAGGTCATCATCATCTAGAGTCGAACAAGTTTATTTACAGAGCGAATGAGCTCCCTCGACCAAGCTTTTAATCCATTAGAAACAAGTTATGCTCTAAATACATGCGTTCCAGAAATGTCATCTACTAAATATTTAATTTTGAACACAAATTGCCCAAATTTACATATGCCTTTAGTTCTTAATTGGAATTGTATGTATTTTTAAAGTTTGGTATTGTTAGGTATTGAAGTATAAGATTTCGTTATTGATACACTTTTGAAACTAATTGTAGGATGCAGTAATGGTTAAGAAATACCCAAGTAAAAAAAAAATGTTAATTTTATATCAATTACGAGTCGTATCGAAAATTATTTAGTTATTAATTGTGGATCTCTAAAAGATTTTTTTGGCCTATATGGTTCGATAGAATTGCATCCGACAGGATATAAATAAGCATTATAGCATTAAAATTAGTCTATCCAACTTAGGATCATATTAATGGGGTAGACCAAAAATGGCCATCCCCTCTCGGGATTCGAACTTGAGCCCCCAACATTGAGAGTCGATCACGCCTTACACACACGACTATCGTACCCCTGTTCACGCTGAATATATATTTTTAAACGTAAAAATGTATTGTACATAAAAACAAACAGAAAGATAATTTAATGCTTTACAAAACCTTAAGGATCCTCGATATGATTTAGCAATTGAAATAACATAATGCTTATTAATACATGCAGTTTTCTTTTCTGCATATTTGTTTCGATAGAATTACATCTTTGCGCATATAAATGAACATTAAATGAACATCATTAAAATTAATTTATCGAACCTAGGCTCTTTGAAAAATATTTATTTTTTAAAGTTTAATCTACAAAAATAATCAAAATTTAAGTTTATTGTAAATTAAAATATTTATTTATGATTTTTTATACATTAGGTTTTTATGTATTCTGTTGTACATATCATAAAAATGAACTGTTGAATAAAGAAAATAGATAAATAAATAGAGCATTAGGCATGCCAAGTATGGGATTCAATACAGCAGTGTGAAGAGTATCAATGAGGAAGAATGGGCAATAATATCATCTAAATACAAAGCTTTTTCCCCTTACTATTTTATAGGATTACAAATTGGCCGTTTATTAATATGTTAACAGGCTAGAATTTATAAAGCCACCAATTAAATAATCTCTGCAAGGGAAATAAGAACGGCGTTTCTAGGGTTATTTTAGTCCCTGTTGGATGCAATGATAGAACAGTTCTATGGTTATAGTATTTACATAATATTTCAAATACTATAATTGAAATTAAACAAAAAATATGACTGAGATAGCCGTTTTTGGGTTTGCTAGTACAAAAATATGAATTAATGATCCAAGGGTAAGTGGAGCCATCAAATATATTTATATCAGGAAACGGCCAGGACACCTTTTTTCGCCGGGACCCATGCCGGGACTTGAATTTTCAAGCCGGGCCGGGCCAAAACCTGGCGGGAACATAATATATATTTTCGTTCCTTCGACATTCTGAAGTGAGGACGTTTTAGAAAAGAATCTCCAAAAAGGTTTAGAAAAGAATCTCCAAAAAAGTGATGACGTTTTTTTTAGAAAAGAATATCCAAACAAGTTACGACGTTTTTTTGAATTTCCGAAAAAAAGTGATAACGTTTTTTTAGAAAGGAATGAAAGGAATCTCCAAAAAGACGACAGTTTTTTAGAAAAGAGTATTTCGAAAAATTCCTTCAAAAAAAAATTAATGACAAACAAAAAATATTGATGTCCCGGCCCGGTGTATAAAAAACCGGGACACCGGGCCGGGACGCTCAAAAAACAGCCGGGACTCGGGCCGGGTACCCGATCGTTCCTGATATATATATATATATTCTAAAATACCAGGAATTACTTTGATCTTTTTTTATTTTTTGCAAAAAGCATCAGTCGTTAATTCTTTCCATTAGGGACCTTTAAGATAAGTGTACTCGACTAATTAATATCTCTCCTTTTTGTTTTTGTACCAATATAATCAAAGAGACGTCTAGCAAATGAGAGTATCAAATATATTGTTATTCTTTTTTTGACAACATTTATTATTTTTGTTGTAGTGAAAAAATTTATAATTTTTCGTACCTCTTTAAAACTATTTATCACATATCCAGATCCTTTCGTCCTTTTAATCATTAAAGATTCAATTTAAAATTACATGTTGTCAGCGAGTCAGTATATAAATGAATTATTAATTTATATTTATAGTAAATGTAAACATGCCAGAAAACAGTATATTAATGATTAAAACTGATTATTTGAGCATATTATATTTGAAAAATTCCTTCAATTTAGTTCTAACGATTTGGTTTTGTCATTTTGGAACAAATACATTAGCCCAGGGTAGTTTTGGTCAAAGGAAACAAACTATCGATCAATCAAATTATACAATCCAATTCCAGCAACGATAGATCTGCTATCAAACGAGGGCAATGGACTTTGCACTTTTGAACTGTAAAGCTCTTATACCACTAAAGGAAGAAGATCTAAGAGCCATTGTACTAGCAGCGTCAGCAGGTATTTAGCTCCATTTGTTTACGATCCTAGGATCAAATTCCAATACGAGAGAATTGGTGCGATTTCTTCCGTCGACATCTTTATATCAGAAAAAATATTTACATAAGATTTTAAAGAAATTTAGTCATTTCCTATAGATACATTACGAAATGTGAATTGTTTGTTTAGTATGATTATTTTAATGATAAGCCATAATTCTTTCCGGAGTATTAGTTTTAACCTATCATGTTTATTCATATATTTTCTTTACGTAACTACTCCGTTTTTTATATTTCTGTATACTTTTCTATTTTGACGTACATAAACATATTTTAATAAAGGAATAGGAAAAAGAAAAAAACAGCTCTCCTCTTTTATTTCTAAGTTTTTATAGGTTTTATGAATGTACCCACAATTATTTTTAAATTTCGACTTGAAAGAATACATTATTTTGATGCAACCTCCGACAAATTTATCAGTTCTCTACTTAAATCTTCCTTTTGAAGTAATAAGAGTACATGTAGAATAAACTTTCGACAAATGAATATCTGATTGTAGTCATACAATGTAGTCATTGTGGTAAAGGCAGCAAAACAACGGGCAGCACTCATCTCAAGGTTGGCGTTCATATTCCGAGAGGAAAATACCTTCGGCAACTGGCCAGGGGGCTTATGGTTGGTAAGCTCTCGTATGCAGCCGCGGTCGTGACGACACCTAGGTTTGATAAGAATAAGGAGCCGGATGCCGCACACAGGGCCGTCCAGGTCGCCATCAATGACGTGGCAAGGAGCATCGCCGGTTGCAGGAGACGGGACCACATTCGGATCGAGGATCTCCTTAGTATTGCAAAAATTCCCTCCCTCAACGAGATAACCGTCATGGCTGTGGCAGTAGAGACCTGGAAGTGCTTCCACTCCAACGATGGGGGATGTGGTGCCAGAAAACCTATTGGCGATCTCGTCTTCCCAACCCCAAGAGACCGACGAGGTCTACGACTTCGGTGGCGTGTCCATTAAGGGGCGGCACAGACACATTTGCGTCCCACGCAGTGTCTGTGTGGAACAATTTTGAGTCCCTGAGGTCGGCCAGGACACTAGCTGCGGCAAGGGACGTAGCCAGGACCATTGGCCGCAGTACCCCAATTTAGGGGGATTTATTTATTTATTTTAGTATTTAATTTTATACGTGTTTTTAATGTTTGTATATATATGTGTATGTGTTTATACACAGGAATGATGTGTTTTTATATTTTTTATATATTTTATATTATTATATCTAAAACGGACCAGCAAAAAGCTGATAATTTAAATCAAATAAAGGATTACACACACTATTAAATAATCTAATAATTAATGTCTTTGCATATTTCCTAAATAGTATTTGACACTCCTGACCCAAGAAAACATAGGCTTATTAAGGATATTGTAAAACTAAGTCGAAAATCATGGGAATTATAATTTGCATTTAAACATGGATGTCGGGAGCCCCAGATGTAGTTTTTTTGCCTATATGGTTTTACAGAATTGCAGTATCCGACAGGATATAAATAAGCATTATACCATTAAAATTAGTCTATCAAACTAGGATCTTAGTAATGAGGTAGACCAAAAATGACCATCCCCTCTCGGGAGTATTCGAACCACCGCTCCCAACATTGAGAGTTGAACACGCCTTAAACACACGGCTATCGAAATCCCTTTTTTGTCTATATGGTTCGATACCATTGCAGTATCCGATAGGATATAAATAAGCATTATAGCATTAAAATTAGTCACTCGAACCTAGGATCTTAGTAATGAGGTAGACCAAAAATGACCATCCCTCTCGGGAGTATTCGAACCACCACCCCCAACATTGAGAGCTGAACACGCCTTAACGCACACGGCTATCGAAATCCCTTTTTTTGTCTATATGGTTCGATAGAATTGCAGTATTCGACAGGATATAAATAAGCATTATAGCTTTTTATTTTCTTTACGATTTTGTAAGTGTTTTAATATATTTGTTTAATTAATATGTTGCATTAAAGTTTAATTTAGTGAAAGCTCATTATAGACATTTATTTGTATAACTTAAACCCAGGGAAATGATGAAAGCTAATAGATTATATAAGTGGCTTATAAACAAATGGACGACTAGTGATTATGAGTAAGCCCAAGAGCCAAACGATATACAAAGGAGCTTTTATCATCTGCTTTTGATCTCCATTATGACTAGGGAATGTTTTTTGATGAGATGGTGTTTGGCTCTTTGCCAATGAGTTTTCTATGTATAAAGAGAATTCAGAGAACCAGTGTATTTTCTTCCTTTTAAGGGATAGAGAAACACACATGTTTTTTATGGTTTTTTTAAGTCGGTATAATAGAAAGGGATATATTTATTAGGATAGCTCAAAATCCTTGATTTACTTAGCATATTTTGTGAAATTAATGAAATATTATTAAGCCATTTTACCTACCTGAGCTATCAGGTACTTAGTCACAGTGTATAAAACGAGATGTAAGTGCTGCATTCCTTGAAACCGTTCCTTTTAGAAATAGCATATGGAATATTAATTAGCGTCCTTATTACGAATAAAGTTTAACACTTATTTATGAAATAACCATTTTAATATTGTACCTATCTAGAACTTCCACATGTGAAGCTAAAAATAGTACTTCCTTTTAAATATACTTGCTTATCTTACGATTTTTAATTTTTGGATTCACAGTTCAATATTCATTCTTTTTACGAAATAATCAACATAATTTCAATTCCCTTAAAAATTACTTCCTTTTTATGCAGATGTTTTTTATGTTAAACTAATCAGACATAATTTTTAAATATAAATTTATTTATATTTTCACAAATCACTTAAATGACAATTTTTTTACCCTATGAAATGAAAAGATTTAGCTTAAATCCATACGAAACGCTAAAAAATATTTTGTTTAACATTATCTTAAAGTTTTTCATTCTTATAAAGGTATAATGTAAAAAAACTATGATCATGTTTTAATTTATTTAAAAGATAAAACTTTTGCCGTTCACAAAAAGTGTCTTTATCCTTTGAAATTTACTTGATAAAATATTAATGAGAGCTATCAATATTTTTGGAACCTCCATCAAAGTATTATCAAGAAAAAAATTATAAAAGAATTTCTGAAATTTTCCATGAAGTGTGTTGGTAAAGACTTTTTTTTAGTTGTCATAGTTCTAAAAAACATACAAATAAATGTATATACAATAAAATAATGCACAAATTGAATTCGTAAAAATACATATAGTTTAAAAAATTTACCCAATATATTTGTATATTTATATACAAATATAAAACATAAAAAGCGTTTTCTCTCATATACTCATAAGGCGGTGGCCATGGAGACCTGAAATGCTTTTACTCCAACGACGGGGGCGGCGGTGCCAGGAACCCGGTTGGTGATTTCGTCTTCCCCATCCCGAGGAGGCCCATGAGGTCCACGACTCCAGTGGCGTACCCACTTTGGAGGGAGACAGCTACTTTTGCATGCCACGCAATATCAGTGTGGAACTTGTCTAAGGCCTTGAGGTCGGCCACTACCCTCCACACTGCCAGGCCTGCAGCTAGGGCCATTGGACGCAGCGTCCCATATAATCCATTCTGCATGGGCATTTTTTAATAATTGATTTATTGTTTTTATTATTTATTTTTAGACTAGTTACTAATGTAACTAATATGCCCCATGGCAAATATATACTTGATTTCACACTCCATATTCCACTTATGGGCAGAAAAAATGTTTTTTACGATTTCTTTTTAGTGGCGTGTTTGATTTGGACAAAATTTCCTAAGGAGTACTATCGGCAGATAAGAAATATTTTTGGTGGGTGGCTGTTCCTCAAAATAAAAAATCGTTTATTTGCATGTGCAATCCTCTGTATCTCCTAAGAACATAGTTTTATATATTGACCAACCTACCACCAATAAACCCCTCCATGAGGGGATTATTTAATAAATCGTTTGGAAGATAGAGGAAAAATAAAACGAAGAGACGAATAAAATCCTTATATAACTAGTAAAGACACATACAATACATATGTGTATATGTACAAAACTTTATAAAACTATCCTATCTACGAACTTTAGAACGGTAGAGGATCAATACAACTAATTTAATATATGTATCATGTACCCCTTAAGGCAAGGCTGACCTCACATCTTATATCATCTTTATAATAATTATTGTTTTATAGAAATAACTTGCTTTCCCTGAGGGATATTCTATTCTTGCAGTCAAGGAAAAATGCATTAATTATGGAACATATTTTTTTCTCAAATGATTTCAAATGAACGTGGGTAATTAAAAAGTTATTTATGAAGTTAGTCCAATAAAAAGGAATTTATAAAAAAATGTTCTCGTGTTTGGCACTCTATAATTCACGCCTTCTATATACATATGTTCCAATAATCGAAATGGTTTATTTCATAGCATATAAATCTTAAAAGTTAGGATTTTTTTTTTGACACAAACAGTTACTTCAAGATATATTGCGTTGTGTGCACACAAAAGCTCCCACTGCATTAAATCCGATGGGACAATTCCACTTTTTTATTCTTCTCTATTTCACCAATGATTTAAGAGTTTTAAAAGCCCTTTTAACCGTGTGTGTATATATGGATAAGTGTATATGTGTGTGGGATCAAGCCTTCTAAATTGTTTCTTTTGTGTGTATAAAGTTAAGGCCATATATTTTAAGCCTTTTCCTTTCATCATAGTGAAATTTAAAACTCTGTGAAGAAGCAATTAAGAATTTTGTAAAATCTTTGTGCAACAAAGGAATGACAAGTAATTGAGAATCATTGTTTGAATTTAGTTGGTTTTTTGTTAAATTAAATTAACAGTCGTCGTAAATTGAAAAAAAAATAATTTTATGTCATGTTATATGATTGACAATATTATTATATTTTTTTGCCTATTGGGTTCGATAGAATTGCAGTATCCGACAGGATATAAATAAGCATTATAGCATTAAAATTGGTTTATCGAACCTAGGATCTTATCAGTGAGGTAGACCAAAATGACCATCCCCTCTCGGGGGGATTCAAACCTGCGCCTCCAGCATTAAGAGTTGAACACGCCATAATGCATACGCCAATCGCGCTCCCTCATTGTTTAATCGCTTTAAGTATAATGTTATGGGAAATATTGCATAAAGAAAAATAATATATACCGTGGATTGTTTCCAATATATGCCAGTTAAAATACCATTTATAAATTCAAAATTTATAGAAAATGGAATAATTCATAATTTTCTGTAGACCATTAAACTTCATAAAGCTTAAAAGTTATGTTTAACATAAAAAGGTTGAGATCATCCAGAATAAAAGAATACGACCATGATGGTGCGTCAATAAGTTAGAGAGGAAAAGAAAATTATGTATATAGACAATTAATTTGATTTTTTAATCGTCCGATTATCAACGACATATGGAGTTTCTCAGTGGTGGGCACATCCGCTCATTATTCCGCTCGTCCGCTCTTCCGCTCTCAGCGGAGGAGCAATTGGTGAGCGGAATGCAAAGAGCGGATCATCTTTTTTTAAATTTTTTATAATGGGTCATTTATTAAAAATCATACATAAAATAATATATACAATAATAAATAAAAAAAGCACGAGGGGTTGTGATAAAAAAATCATAAATAAACATTGTAGTTTAAAATTAACCCTCTGAGGCAAGACCCATCACATCATTAAAACATCATAATCTACATTATATATAGTGGAAGTGAGTACACGAAATACAGGAAGAAAAAAAAATGTAAATAGTATATAAGCACATCCTTTATGCAGATCATCTTTGTGAGAAGTGAGCGGAATGTGGTGAGCGGACCCTCTAAAATTAACTTCCGCTCATCCGCTCACATAAAAAAAGTTTCCGTTATTAAAAAGGATTACTCATAGAAAAAAGTCTACTTTTTCTCGCTTTTTGATCTAAATGTAATGCCGTTAACGTGACATGGACTAAAAAGGTGCGCAATAAATTGTTTATTCTTGTCTAGACACGTGGCAGCAGTGTTGCCACGTGTAGCCACTCAGTTCACGTCGTGCAGTTATTGTGTATTCGCCGAGAGAACAATACGCACAATCAGTCCTTTCTTAATGTGTACCCCCGTCAAAACAAAGAGGTTGCGTTCATGGTCCCATATAGAATTTCATTTTATATTCAGAGAAGAGAGAGAAAAGTTACATTATAACAATATAACTTTTCTCTTTCTTCTCTAAATATAAAAGAGATAAAATTATCTTTGTTATAATTATTAAATAATTATTACATGTAGTATGATTAGAAATCCATCTGAAAAAATGACGTCATAACACATATGTTAATGATGTCATTAAATGTCTATATGGGACCCTACTTAGTACCAGCTTAGTACTTACTCGGCGTACAAGTTTTGTCTCTCTCTGGCACTCTCTTATTCTCTCTGTGTATACGTTTGTGTTCGTGTGTGTTCATTGTCTGACGGTCACTCTGAGTCAGTATACTTTACTTTTTCGTTTTTTTACGAATCACGAGTCATGGATAAGTTTGTGACCCGAACCCGACCTCTGAGCGGAGAGAGAAGCTACAGGTTAGTAAATTGATTAATTTAAGTGAGCTATTCATTTATTTAAGTACAATTTTTAAATTTTATATAATTAATCTTATTCTTAATTCATCTGAATAATGTGAGCAGTGTGACAAGTAACATAAAAAGTTAATGTTAATTTGTCAATTAATAATTTATTATTGAAAAGGAGCAGCATAGACCTGGAGTGGACGACCCCATCTCCCAGGATGTCTTCAGCAGCCCTGTGGCCACTGGCAGTGTGGAGGAGGTGGGCGCCAGCCAGGCAGACACTGTGGTCTTGAGCCAGAGCCAGGACACCCAGGGATCTCAGGATGCGCGCACAATGGAAGTGCAGAGGGAATTCGCTCATTTGAAAAAGTAAGTCCCAAAAGTGGCAAAACCTCTCAAATTTTACATTCTAGTAGACGGCGTCTAGCCATCTATGCATAATAAAACATTTAAAAAAAATATTGAATAGTATAGAATAAATAATCAATTGTGAGTACACTAATTTGTAAAATAAAAAATTGTATCCAGTTTGTTAAAGTTTCAAAATTTCAGGTACTTCATATTTTCTGTGGATGCCAAGGATAGGGTGGAGGCCAAGTGCACCCAGTGGACCTGTAGCAATCTCCTCAAGATGCAGCAGCACTCTGTGTATAACTTGAAGAGGCACTACAAGAGTGTTAGTAAATAAAATATTAAATAATAAATGAGCGGAAGAGCGGAATTAAGTGAGCGGAACAGCAATACTCAAAAAATGAGGGAATGAGCGGGAGCGGATCAGTTGCCCAAAGTGAGCGGATGAGCGGTGAGCGGAACAGCAAAAAAGTGAGCGGTGCCCACCACTGGAGTTACTTTTTAGCTGTGCAAGGAGCAACACGTCATTCCGTGCGTCTTCAAGTTGAAGTTGTTTTAGCGGAGTTAGGAATCCTTGTACGTTTTTAACTATGTTATAATTGTTATAAGTGCACTTCCTTCCTCTTCCGGATCAATTTTGGAATTCAACCATCGGAATCAGCTCTATTTCAATGGTTTTAGATTATTATTGGTCCAAAGTGAAGGTTTTTCTTCTTTTCTTCTCTTTATGAGAAAAACTCCCTACATAATTTGTGCGGAACGTTAAGAAAAGTTGTTATCACAAAACCTTCCCAAGATGGGGAATTATAAAGATAACGTCAATAAAAAAGATTCGAATCAAGCCGAATCTCTGGAAAATGAAAATGCCGACGAACTGAAATGGAAGACGGTTACATCTAAAAAGAAAGGCAAGATGGGACAAGTCAATCCCTCCGAACCAACAAAACGTCCAAAAGAAAGAGGGAAGACAAGTAAAATGAAACTCCCCCTCCAAAAAGAACCGAAAAGAATGAATTTGGCTGCCCTCTACAACCACAAAATTCTAAGAAAACTAAGAGAAGGTTTCTTTATGCTGAGATAGCAAAAGAAGCCTTTGAGCTTATCGTTGTTCGTGAGAACGGTGATCATATTTCACAAGCTGAGTGGAATAAGACCATTAAAATTCTTGATACAGACTATGTCAGTCGTATGTCCTCATCTGTTGGAGAATGGATTCCCACTTATGAAGGGCGCCGATATACAAACAAAAGAGCTGTAATCTATGTCAACGGCGATGCCTCTGTCAAATATGTGAGAAAAATTATAGCTACATCCACACCTCTACTGACAACTTCATGGGCAGAAGTAGAAGAAATGAGGAATGCCCGTAAGGGAAAAAAAGATACTCACAGGATTTATCCGAGGAATCACTGGTGAAATTATCGATGATATACTTGCTAAAATCATTAAACATCAATGCACTATTCGTGGCATTGAAGGGAAAGTTGAAGTAGCAAAATCAGATCTAACTCAACTTGGAAAAGTACTTTATCTATCTGTTGACCAACAAGTGTTTTTTTTTTTTTTATATTTATTTATGATCTAAAAGATATCTCGAACAGAATAAAATGCACGTATAAAGGATGAATAAATAAATGAAAAATTGATAAAGCTACGTTAAAAACAAATATAACATTAAAAAACACATGCATTTATAACTTGTCGGAAGAAAAATAAAAGAACTCCCAACCTATCATCCTTCTTTTATGAGATATCTTGAGATAAAATAGTGATTTAGAAAACCAGTTGACTCGCTGAGATGAAAGATCCAATGCGGCATTTGATTCAGTCCACTTGCACTTGAAGGGGAGAGGACCCGTTTGTTTTGAAAACATCCCTGGGGATGGAGCGTAGAATTTCCAGACTTCTTCTGACGAGATCTTGGAGACCCACAGGAAGCCCACCTCCGCACGTTCTTGAGGCGTAGAGAGCCTCTGTACCGTGGATATAAGATGTTCGATCTCGTAAGCCTCCTCGTATGTAGGTGATGTGGACACCAGCCAGTCTGTGGGGGTTAATGATACTCCAAATTCTTCTAGAATAATATCTTCCACAGCTTTTATGACTGGGATCATTCTGTGGCAAAGGTAAAAGAAGTGGAAGGAAGTCTCCTCGACCTCCCACACCAATGGCATCCTCGCTTCTTGGGTCCACATGGGATTTATTCAGGAATAAAGAGGACGTGGCGAGACGGTATCGGAACCATTTTTGGTGAGAGTCTTAGAGGGTTTCGCATAATAATATTCGGGCACTGGGGGATATTTTTATCATTCTGTAGAAGCCGCAATCGTCTTTTGATGCTAGGAAAAGGACGTTCAGAGCCTACCAAAGACCTTCGAATAGTTTGGTTATCCAATGCCGTAAGAGCGATATAGAAGGGAGTGGGTGGTCCGATTGATATATATCCCATGGAGGTAAGCGAGCGTCGTTTTTGTAATCGCATACTAAGGATATAATTTTTAATATAATTTTTCTCTGAAGGAATTCCCCAACAGATTTGAGGCAACCCTCTTGAAAGAACTCCGAAGAACTTCCCGAAGTCCCATTAAAGTTTAGAGGCTCATTCGCTCGTAGCAGAGGAAGGACTCTGTGCAAGCTTGAGCCCCAGGATTTGGCCATTCTCTTCCAATGAGATCCGCAGGACTTTAAAGACCTGAGAAGTTCCAATGGGACCAACAAGTATTTAAAAATTTCCAATTTGAGGATTTTACACTTCGCATTGCATCAGCAGGAAAGTGCGCTTTCAAGACCCCCGGGATGCTCCGATTGTTGAAGAAAAAGAAGAAAACTGTTGAAAAAGACGACAACGAACTTGATGATAATAAAGAAAATAAAAATCAGCATATTAACAATGATAAAACACTACAGAAGATGGAAACAATAATAAAATTCAAGGCACTGGAAATCATGACAAGAACAACAGAAAAATAAGCCTATGTATAACAGTCAGCGCGTGCGGACGTGTTGATTTTGCTCTCCGTTATAAAAACTTGTTCCTCAGTGTTGTTAACAGTTTTGGACAGTTTTTTTTTCGTGCTAAGGTTAAATATCATTGCCTTCAGTCATTCGGAAGGGCCAACTGGCCTCTGACCATCCTTCGTCGCCGTCTTGGACTCTTGGATTGGACGTTCTTTACTCTTGGATTGCTTCAGGAGGGAGAGTTTGTCTTTTATTTTATTTAATAGTATCCGCACACATTTTTCCTCTTTTCTTGATTTAGATCTCCTTTTTTAAAAGTCTTTTTTCTTCTTTTACCGTTCCCCTTTTATTTTTATTTTCCTTAGTCTTTTTTTTTTTTTTTTTGTCTTCTTTTATTCTTTTCTTTTACTATTATTATTATTTTTAAAGCGCTTTGACACGCCCGAAGTTCCTCTGTTGTCTTGAGGGGTAAGGGGTGAGTAGGTCCTTTATTTATCCTTTTTATATTTTATCATCTTAAATATGTCCAATGATCCGCCTGACAAACCACCTGATAAAGGGGGTTCTAACTCTTCTGACTCCACCTCTATAAATGAAAAAAGTAGCTCAAAAGAACCTGGGAACACGGTTTTTCTCGAGGTTAATAAGAGCACTCCTATCAACATTAACTTGAATACGGTTGCCCTTGATTCTGTTATTTCGAATACAGATGATAATGTTAACTTAAGTTCTTCGTCAAGTCAACCCATGTCCTATAGTGGAGCTGTGGGATCCAACATAAAGAAAGATTCTTTCAAATTCATATCAGATGGAACAGTAAACGATCAAAAAGGCTGGAAGAACTTTTGCTTATACGCTCAAAGAACGGATAAGAGAAGTCCTTTAAGCAAAAACCAGATGCATCCTGGGAATCTTGCTCTGATAGCAACGGACATTTTGAAACTAGATCCAAATGAAGTACACAGTATCAACTGGGACAGGCCACATCGTCCTCTTATCATCACTCGTCAAAAAATTTCAATGGACAGAATTGCAAGGGAAATTTCCCTCCCGGTAGAAGTTGATCTGAAGGACGAGGACAATAATTCGTTCAAAATTTTGATCGACTGCAGGAAACTAATACTTGCTAGAGAGGGAGAGCATAACTTTGACCTGACCCTGAAGTATGGATATGGTAAAATATGCGAGCAAGCTATGCGTACTATATTAGAGCCTTTTTGCAAAGTGAACTCCTTCAGAGTTGGTAATGCTTCGACGGCTGACAGGAACACTCTAAAGAAGTACTCCATTTTAATGATCCCAAGTTTCAACACTGGAACACTAAAAGCTGTGACCTTTTGATTAATATAACCGGAAATCCCAAGAATATTCCATCATTGATTCCCTTAGGAGATGAAATAGAATCGTTGGAATTTCTAAGGCAAACGAAACAATGTGCTAACTGTTTTATGTTTGGGCACTTTAGATCTACTTGTCAGGAAAAGAAAAGATCTGTCAAATTTTATAAGTCATGGATACTTGGAAGAATAAAAAGAATTGAAAGAAAAGAGCTTTCATTCTTCACAAAGGTCGAGGATTCCATTATTACACTAAATCACAGAAATCAGCAGAGTGAGAACGAAGATGTCACATCAGTCAATGAAACTAATATCGTTCATAATGATAAATCAGAAAATGTCATTCCTATTTCATCGAAGTCTACTCGGCAAAAATTAATTACATCAAAAAATATTTCTGTTCAAGGACCTGTTTCTCAAGATGAGGGAGCCCTCGAAACTGATTCCCCCAGCCTTCAAGTATCTGCGGATTTATCCAAAAAGCTTCCGTCAACTAAGAAAATCGATAAAATTGTGTGCTCAAATGAGGGAGCAGCTGATAATGGATCCCCCAATCCCCAAAAAAGTATTGAAACCCCCAAAAAACATCCTTTGTCTGAAAAAATTACAGCATTGGGTCGGACAAGATCTCAATCACTTCCTAAAAGAAATAGGAAGGACTCCTGTAATGTTCAAGACAGCGAAATATCTAATCTGAAGAAAAAAACAAAAAAGGATGCCGAACCTTCAGAATCAATATAAAATAACTGATTTTTTTCCGACAATAATTTCCAACGAATTGGAATCAAACTTGGGCTTATCAAAAGTGTTATCACTAAATGTTAGAGGTGGTAAGGATAGACTTGTCAGACACGCCCTTATGAAACATCTCCTATCTTTTAAACCGGATATCTTATGTCTCCAAGATATCAGCACTGAAGTTTCCTCTACTTGTAGTAATAATTGTAAAATTTGTCTTCCGAATTTATTCTTTCACTTCTTCACAGGTTCTGGGAAGAGAGGTGTTATAACGTTTGTTACTAAAAGCTTAGCCAAACCATTGTTTGCTAAGGAATTTAGTAAAGACGGCGATTGGCATAAGATCATTATGACTACTTCCGGTTCCACACTGTCAGTTGTTAATGCATATGGTCCTAATATTAAATCTGCTGAGTTTTTTCAAACCCTCATAGAGGCACAACAATGCCAACATCTCCCAATGCTACTGATCGGAGATTTAAATGTCGACATTGACAAACCTCCAAAAAACTATCCTAATTATTCTAGCCTTAGGGAAGTAATCCATAAGTTCAGCCTTGTCGATATTACTAAAAAATTTAATCCGGACGATAATGTATCCTGGAGTAGTGGGAAAAAATCTTCGAGGTTAGATCTGGCTTTATTATCTCCTGGTCTTGTTCACCAAATAAAAAGTGCTAGATACAGATCCGATCCCTCAACTGACCATAAAATAATTGACATCACCCTACGTTATGTTCCAAAGAAAAATACCTTCAAAATTCCGAAATGGGTTCTTGAAGATGATAAATTTTCTATAAAGTTAAGGTCTAACCTGGTAAGAGGACAAAATTTGATCTCTCCTAAAGGAGCATATTCTCTCCTAGTACATTTGGTTATGAAAACAGTTAAGGGTTATTTAAAGTCTGAGAAAAGGAAAGCAGCTCGTCTGCAAAGCAGTATTGAGAATGCTTTGAGCGGCACTTCGATATTCATCAAAGCAATCACTACAGATTTAATAAATGAATACAGAGTCACTGACATCGCGGAAACAGAAATGGCAAGAAAAAGAGACATCGAAACGAAAGTTTCCCTTAAATATAAATATCTCCCTCGTAATGAGCATTGTTCTGCATCGACTATAAAAAACATTATTGCCGGAAATAGGGTATTAAGTATACCTTCGGATATATTGCAATTTTTTCATAATCGGTTCTCTGATATATTAGGTGGAGACAGATCCAACTTCCCCAAAAAGAAAAATCCTGCTACGTCCAAGGTGTATACGATGGAAAACATTATAGATTATATCGAAAAAGACTATAAAGACTACAAAGCGTCTGGTCGTGATGGTATCTGTGGACGTGTTTTTACCCTTGCTCCAAAAGAGATAACGCCGTATCTCTTAACCATAGGAAATTTTATGGAACAATCAGGAAGAATGCCCCGTACTCTTTCCAGGGGCCGTATAGTTTTGCTTCCGAAGAAGGGAGACGGTACAAATTTTAATCACTGGAGACCCATAACCATTTTAAATGACGCGTACAGAATTTTAGCAGGTGTTTTAGCTAAACAGATCGAACCCATTTTAAACTCAAAAATAGGAGGAGAACAGAAAGGTTTTCTTAAGCGTAGGAAAATTACTGATATTTCTAGAAATATTTCCACAGCAATAGAATCCATTAATCGTCGTAAAAGGTATGGTGCCGTGATTGCAATCGATTTCAGGAAGGCGTTTGACTCCATTCGCCATTGTCATATTTTAAAGTCAATTAAGTGTCTTCTTCCAAAACGTTTTTTTAACCCCATCAGGGCTCTATTGTTCGATGGCTCATCTATCCTTTCACTCGAGGGTATCAACAGTCCTCCCATTCATCTTAAGAAGAGTTGTAGACAGGGATGCCCTGTAGCTCCTCTTCTATTTGTGGCAGCGATTAATGAACTCTCGAAAACATTAATTAGAAAGTACTCGGGATTTGGAGTGTCTTTTAATGGTGTGAGACATCTGCTCGACCTTTACGCAGACGACGTAACTCTCATGGTAGAAGCCAGCTCAGAAAAACAATTAGTTAAGAGAATTGAAATACTGCTCTCGTCCTTTACCAAATTCGAACATAATTCCGGTCTGAAAATTAATTACAACAAGACGGCCATACTCCCGTTGGGTTCCTGGACTCCAGATAGTTCTTCTTTAATTCATAGTTGTCGGGTTGTGTCTTCTGTATGCATTCTTGGTATTGAATGGAGGAAAAATGGTGTCTCAGAGGGTAATTGGTCTCAAATGAGTCGGATGGTTTATAATAAAGTGAAGCAATGGCGCAATCTTTCTCTGCAGAAAAGGATCGACCTATATAATACCCGAGTGATTCCACTGGTGATGTATAGAGCCACATCCATCCCGTTTATTGCTGAATTAGCATTAGTAGAAGAAGACTCTTGGCTGCGCACTCTTTTTCATACGTCATATCTACCCTCCTTAAAACGTCCTAAAATTTTTGCTGGAGGTGGGCTTTGTCAGTTAGGCTCTATCTTACCCAAATGTTATCTACGAATCGTAGAAGAAATGGGCGTTTTACACGACAAAGACTGGAGAATATTTTATACATCCTCCGAATTTTACAATTGGTTCCATATGGGTACTCCTTTAACGAATTCAGATTTGGAAGCATTTTCTCCCTTTTTAGCTTCAATACAAAGAATCATATGGACGGTTCTGCCTAATTTCTTTTCGGATACTGTTGTGGATGTAATATATGAAAATAGGGAAAAAGAACCTTTTCTCAAAAAATTTGGATCTCCTGTTGCATTAGAGAGAATCGCTTTATCTCAAAATATTCTAACACTCCATGACCTGAGATCGGCTCCTGTCTTCAATGTAGGTAGGTTTCGGTTTCCTTTAGAACGTTCATGCAATGATTTTAGTCCGTCCAAGCCTTGGTTTTTAAAATTTTATTCCAATAGTGAAGATTCCTTTGGATCTATATCAGAGAGCTTCATACAATTGCTTGATCTCCCTCAATCATGGAAACAGAGGATTTTTCGGTCGACGTGTGGTATAATTGATAGTGCCAAATTTACAGCTCAGTTTCAGATTTCTGCTCGTTTACTTAGATTTTATTACCCTTGCAATAACTGTGGGGCTTTATTCAACTCAATCATTCATGCCTTTGCTGAATGTCCTGTTCTTATGGTAGTCAAGCGTTTTATTCAAATAAATGTGTGCGAAAATGAAATAATTACCTCAAATCTTATAAAAGCCTTTATTTTGTTTGGTGTTTATAAACGTAAATATAATGCCCCCCCTATCCAAAAAGCTATTGACACAGCACTTTTAAATATAAAATCGTTAGTTGCAAAAAAAATTACGACAAACTCTTACATCGAGGTCGAGGACCTAAGGGCAATAATCATTGGAGCCGCCGCCCGCTACTCAGCTCTGCAAATTAAGATTCCGAACGCAACATCAGATGATTGGAAATGGGCTGGAAATGTCGTCCGATTCGTACCATCGAGATCAATTCATTTTTTAAAATCAGCCAAGAGGATCTTAAGAAAATATCGTCGCTTTTTAAGGAACAAATAAATTGTCATTTTATATTAAGGTCATCACTTTTTAACAGTAAATTTGAACTATAACGTTCATTCATGTTTTTACGCAACTGTTGAAGAGAGTTTTATTTATTTTATATATATATATTTTTATTTTATATATATTTATTTGTATTTTTAGTGTAATTTGTATTGCATTGTACATATTCTTTGTTACAAATATTGAATAAAACTTCGTGACCGAAAAAAAAAAAAAAAAAAA
>CP045900.1:22697779-22741557 GCA_013387185.1 Caligus rogercresseyi | reverse complement strand
TAATAAAATTTAAGGCACTGGAAATCTGACAAGATAAATAAAAAAGTCTATGTATAACAGTCAGCGCGTGCGGACGTGTTGATTTTGCTCTCCGTTATAAAAACTTGTTCCTCAGTGTTGTTAACAGTTTTGGACAGTTTTTTTTTCGTGCTAAGGTTAAATATCATTGCCTTCAGTCATTCGGAAGGGCCAACTGGCCTCTGACCATCCTTCGTCGCCGTCTTGGACTCTTGGATTGGACGTTCTTTACTCTTGGATTGCTTCAGGAGGGAGAGTTTGTCTTTTATTTTATTTAATAGTATCCGCACACATTTTTCCTCTTTTCTTGATTTAGATCTCCTTTTTTAAAAGTCTTTTTTCTTCTTCTTTTACCGTTCCCCTTTTATTTTTATTTTCCTTAATCTTTTTTTTTTTTTTTTGTCTTCTTTTATTCTTTTCTTTTACTATTATTATTATTTTTAAAGCGCTTTGACACGCCCGAAGTTCCTCTGTTGTCTTGAGGGGTAAGGGGTGAGTAGGTCCTTTATTTATCCTTTTTATATTTTATCATCTTAAATATGTCCAATGATCCGCCTGACAAACCACCTGATAAAGGGGGTTCTAACTCTTCTGACTCCACCTCTATAAATGAAAAAAGTAGCTCAAAAGAACCTGGGAACACGGTTTTTCTCGAGGTTAATAAGAGCACTCCTATCAACATTAACTTGAATACGGTTGCCCTTGATTCTGTTATTTCGAATACAGATGATAATGTTAACTTAAGTTCTTCGTCAAGTCAACCCATGTCCTATAGTGGAGCTGTGGGATCCAACATAAAGAAAGATTCTTTCAAATTCATATCAGATGGAACAGTAAACGATCAAAAAGGCTGGAAGAACTTTTGCTTATACGCTCAAAGAACGGATAAGAGAAGTCCTTTAAGCAAAAACCAGATGCATCCTGGGAATCTTGCTCTGATAGCAACGGACATTTTGAAACTAGATCCAAATGAAGTACACAGTATCAACTGGGACAGGCCACATCGTCCTCTTATCATCACTCGTCAAAAAATTTCAATGGACAGAATTGCAAGGGAAATTTCCCTCCCGGTAGAAGTTGATCTGAAGGACGAGGACAATAATTCGTTCAAAATTTTGATCGACTGCAGGAAACTAATACTTGCTAGAGAGGGAGAGCATAACTTTGACCTGACCCTGAAGTATGGATATGGTAAAATATGCGAGCAAGCTATGCGTACTATATTAGAGCCTTTTTGCAAAGTGAACTCCTTCAGAGTTGGTAATGCTTCGACGGCTGACAGGAACACTCTAAAGAAGTACTCCATTTTTAATGATCCCAAGTTTCAACACTGGAACACTAAAAGCTGTGACCTTTTGATTAATATAACCGGAAATCCCAAGAATATTCCATCATTGATTCCCTTAGGAGATGAAATAGAATCGTTGGAATTTCTAAGGCAAACGAAACAATGTGCTAACTGTTTTATGTTTGGGCACTTTAGATCTACTTGTCAGGAAAAGAAAAGATCTGTCAAATTTTATAAGTCATGGATACTTGGAAGAATAAAAAGAATTGAAAGAAAAGAGCTTTCATTCTTCACAAAGGTCGAGGATTCCATTATTACACTAAATCACAGAAATCAGCAGAGTGAGAACGAAGATGTCACATCAGTCAATGAAACTAATATCGTTCATAATGATAAATCAGAAAATGTCATTCCTATTTCATCGAAGTCTACTCGGCAAAAATTAATTACATCAAAAAATATTTCTGTTCAAGGACCTGTTTCTCAAGATGAGGGAGCCCTCGAAACTGATTCCCCCAGCCTTCAAGTATCTGCGGATTTATCCAAAAAGCTTCCGTCAACTAAGAAAATCGATAAAATTGTGTGCTCAAATGAGGGAGCAGCTGATAATGGATCCCCCAATCCCCAAAAAAGTATTGAAACCCCCAAAAAACATCCTTTGTCTGAAAAAATTACAGCATTGGGTCGGACAAGATCTCAATCACTTCCTAAAAGAAATAGGAAGGACTCCTGTAATGTTCAAGACAGCGAAATATCTAATCTGAAGAAAAAAACAAAAAAGGATGCCGAACCTTCAGAATCAATATAAAATAACTGATTTTTTTCCGACAATAATTTCCAACGAATTGGAATCAAACTTGGGCTTATCAAAAGTGTTATCACTAAATGTTAGAGGTGGTAAGGATAGACTTGTCAGACACGCCCTTATGAAACATCTCCTATCTTTTAAACCGGATATCTTATGTCTCCAAGATATCAGCACTGAAGTTTCCTCTACTTGTAGTAATAATTGTAAAATTTGTCTTCCGAATTTATTCTTTCACTTCTTCACAGGTTCTGGGAAGAGAGGTGTTATAACGTTTGTTACTAAAAGCTTAGCCAAACCATTGTTTGCTAAGGAATTTAGTAAAGACGGCGATTGGCATAAGATCATTATGACTACTTCCGGTTCCACACTGTCAGTTGTTAATGCATATGGTCCTAATATTAAATCTGCTGAGTTTTTTCAAACCCTCATAGAGGCACAACAATGCCAACATCTCCCAATGCTACTGATCGGAGATTTAAATGTCGACATTGACAAACCTCCAAAAAACTATCCTAATTATTCTAGCCTTAGGGAAGTAATCCATAAGTTCAGCCTTGTCGATATTACTAAAAAATTTAATCCGGACGATAATGTATCCTGGAGTAGTGGGAAAAAATCTTCGAGGTTAGATCTGGCTTTATTATCTCCTGGTCTAGTTCACCAAATAAAAAGTGCTAGATACAGATCCGATCCCTCAACTGACCATAAAATAATTGACATCACCCTACGTTATGTTCCAAAGAAAAATACCTTCAAAATTCCGAAATGGGTTCTTGAAGATGATAAATTTTCTATAAAGTTAAGGTCTAACCTGGTAAGAGGACAAAATTTGATCTCTCCTAAAGGAGCATATTCTCTCCTAGTACATTTGGTTATGAAAACAGTTAAGGGTTATTTAAAGTCTGAGAAAAGGAAAGCAGCTCGTCTGCAAAGCAGTATTGAGAATGCTTTGAGCGGCACTTCGATATTCATCAAAGCAATCACTACAGATTTAATAAATGAATACAGAGTCACTGACATCGCGGAAACAGAAATGGCAAGAAAAAGAGACATCGAAACGAAAGTTTCCCTTAAATATAAATATCTCCCTCGTAATGAGCATTGTTCTGCATCGACTATAAAAAACATTATTGCCGGAAATAGGGTATTAAGTATACCTTCGGATATATTGCAATTTTTTCATAATCGGTTCTCTGATATATTAGGTGGAGACAGATCCAACTTCCCCAAAAAGAAAAATCCTGCTACGTCCAAGGTGTATACGATGGAAAACATTATAGATTATATCGAAAAAGACTATAAAGACTACAAAGCGTCTGGTCGTGATGGTATCTGTGGACGTGTTTTTACCCTTGCTCCAAAAGAGATAACGCCGTATCTCTTAACCATAGGAAATTTTATGGAACAATCAGGAAGAATGCCCCGTACTCTTTCCAGGGGCCGTATAGTTTTGCTTCCGAAGAAGGGAGACGGTACAAATTTTAATCACTGGAGACCCATAACCATTTTAAATGACGCGTACAGAATTTTAGCAGGTGTTTTAGCTAAACAGATCGAACCCATTTTAAACTCAAAAATAGGAGGAGAACAGAAAGGTTTTCTTAAGCGTAGGAAAATTACTGATATTTCTAGAAATATTTCCACAGCAATAGAATCCATTAATCGTCGTAAAAGGTATGGTGCCTTGATTGCAATCGATTTCAGGAAGGCGTTTGACTCCATTCGCCATTGTCATATTTTAAAGTCAATTAAGTGTCTTCTTCCAAAACGTTTTTTTAACCCCATCAGGGCTCTATTGTTCGATGGCTCATCTATCCTTTCACTCGAGGGTATCAACAGTCCTCCCATTCATCTTAAGAAGAGTTGTAGACAGGGATGCCCTGTAGCTCCTCTTCTATTTGTGGCAGCGATTAATGAACTCTCGAAAACATTAATTAGAAAGTACTCGGGATTTGGAGTGTCTTTTAATGGTGTGAGACATCTGCTCGACCTTTACGCGGACGACGTAACTCTCATGGTAGAAGCCAGCTCAGAAAAACAATTAGTTAAGAGAATTGAAATACTGCTCTCGTCCTTTACCAAATTCGAACATAATTCCGGTCTGAAAATTAATTACAACAAGACGGCCATACTCCCGTTGGGTTCCTGGACTCCAGATAGTTCTTCTTTAATTCATAGTTGTCGGGTTGTGTCTTCTGTATGCATTCTTGGTATTGAATGGAGGAAAAATGGTGTCTCAGAGGGTAATTGGTCTCAAATGAGTCGGATGGTTTATAATAAAGTGAAGCAATGGCGCAATCTTTCTCTGCAGAAAAGGATCGACCTATATAATACCCGAGTGATTCCACTGGTGATGTATAGAGCCACATCCATCCCGTTTATTGCTGAATTAGCATTAGTAGAAGAAGACTCTTGGCTGCGCACTCTTTTTCATACGTCATATCTACCCTCCTTAAAACGTCCTAAAATTTTTGCTGGAGGTGGGCTTTGTCAGTTAGGCTCTATCTTACCCAAATGTTATCTACGAATCGTAGAAGAAATGGGCGTTTTACACGACAAAGACTGGAGAATATTTTATACATCCTCCGAATTTTACAATTGGTTCCATATGGGTACTCCTTTAACGAATTCAGATTTGGAAGCATTTTCTCCCTTTTTAGCTTCAATACAAAGAATCATATGGACGGTTCTGCCTAATTTCTTTTCGGATACTGTTGTGGATGTAATATATGAAAATAGGGAAAAAGAACCTTTTCTCAAAAAATTTGGATCTCCTGTTGCATTAGAGAGAATCGCTTTATCTCAAAATATTCTAACACTCCATGACCTGAGATCGGCTCCTGTCTTCAATGTAGGTAGGTTTCGGTTTCCTTTAGAACGTTCATGCAATGATTTTAGTCCGTCCAAGCCTTGGTTTTTAAAATTTTATTCCAATAGTGAAGATTCCTTTGGATCTATATCAGAGAGCTTCATACAATTGCTTGATCTCCCTCAATCATGGAAACAGAGGATTTTTCGGTCGACGTGTGGTATAATTGATAGTGCCAAATTTACAGCTCAGTTTCAGATTTCTGCTCGTTTACTTAGATTTTATTACCCTTGCAATAACTGTGGGGCTTTATTCAACTCAATCATTCATGCCTTTGCTGAATGTCCTGTTCTTATGGTAGTCAAGCGTTTTATTCAAATAAATGTGTGCGAAAATGAAATAATTACCTCAAATCTTATAAAAGCCTTTATTTTGTTTGGTGTTTATAAACGTAAATATAATGCCCCCCCTATCCAAAAAGCTATTGACACAGCACTTTTAAATATAAAATCGTTAGTTGCAAAAAAAATTACGACAAACTCTTACATCGAGGTCGAGGACCTAAGGGCAATAATCATTGGAGCCGCCGCCCGCTACTCAGCTCTGCAAATTAAGATTCCGAACGCAACATCAGATGATTGGAAATGGGCTGGAAATGTCGTCCGATTCGTACCATCGAGATCAATTCATTTTTTAAAATCAGCCAAGAGGATCTTAAGAAAATATCGTCGCTTTTTAAGGAACAAATAAATTGTCATTTTATATTAAGGTCATCACTTTTTAACAGTAAATTTGAACTATAACGTTCATTCATGTTTTTACGCAACTGTTGAAGAGAGTTTTATTTATTTTATATATATATTTGTTTATTTTATATATATTTATTTGTATTTTTAGTGTAATTTGTATTGCATTGTACATATTCTTTGTTACAAATACTGAATAAAACTTCGTGACCGAAAAAAAAAAAAAAAAAAAAAAAAAAAAGATTGGAATATCCTATAACTGGATCTGTCGGATTAACAGGAAGTTTTCCCAAAGACAAATAAAAAATAGTCAAATTAATGGTTTTTTCAAGAAATTGAATATTGTTAAAAAAATAATTGATCATGTGATCATGTAATCTATATTATTATACTATTAAAATTAACTCCATAATTACTGTTGTAGCCACGTACCCCGTTGCGTGGTCCATGCTTCATTTCTTTCTTTAGTTTGTATTTGTGTTTATATAAAATATTATGTTATTATATTACGTATATAATTGTGATGCAGTAATAACTTTTACTAACTATCAATGACATATATTTTCTAAACTTAGTGATTGAGGAATAATCATTACAAGAACAATGAAATAAAATGACCTAAATTTATATATTTATTTAAACAAATTGGCTTATAAAAATCTCTCCCTCCCTCTTGTAGTATCTAAGCCATGAATGATTAGGTATAATATCCCTTATAGTTATTTTTTATTTCTTATTACTTTATCTAGCACATATGACAAACTACTCTATTCAATAAATTGTAACTATTTCAACTTGGCCGAAAATAACATCGACTAACAGCACTCTTGTACAAATAGAAACCTATCAAATAATAAAGCTGATCAAAGGATTATATTTCATTTAGAGTTTCTTGGAAAAAGTGTGACATATGTATAGGGGGGGGGGGGAGAGAGAATTTGATCAATTCATCACTAATTATTGAGAATATAATAGCTGATGGATAGGATTACAGGATTAATATTTCTTAAGCCATATATATAAATTCAAACTTAGTTAAGCTTATCATTGATGCATTGCATTATTTCATATATATATATATATTTACATGTATATACAGGGGTTGTTCACTACAATTGAGACAGACGTATTACGATGAATAATCTTGCATTAAGTTTCTCATAAATATTGTTTAAATAAAAATATAGTATGATATGTAATAAACTATATATATTTTTAATGAATTTTCCACGTATCCTCCTTTGGCCTTCAGTACAGCTTTGAAACTCCTAACGGTGGAGGCAACAAAGGTAGATATTCTTCCTCAGATAAGGGAGGCCCATGGCTGAAGCAGTTTTCTTTTTAGAATCTCCACTGATGGTCAGGACTTGCTTTACACCCTTCTCTCCAGAATGGACTATATTCCTAGTACATGGGTTCAGATATGGGGAGGATGGTGCCACAATACTCAAAGGACCCTCTTCCGTCCGACGTCACGTTCGCCCAGACCATGACGGAGGGTGCTTCTGCCTTCTGAAGGCTGTCCTCAGCTCCACGGGGATGTCCTCCTTCTTCTACTTCAAAATCCGGTCATTTTGACTGTTGTGGGTGGCCTGACCGTGAAAATTTTCTCATCAGTCCGAGAACTGATGGCGACCTGTCTTTGGAGAGTTGTTGAATATTTTTCCTCCACGGATAGAGCTTGTTCATTATGGCCTGGGACAGAATCTGAGGTGGCTTCTTCTTATAAGCGAGCATCCTCAGGTCTTTCCTGATCAATCTCCAAATGCTAGTGGTGCTCATGTACTCCTCTTTAGGCATCAGTCTCATGGATTAAGTGGATTTGTCCTGAGTTTCTTCCTGATCCTTTTCTTCCCAAGCAGTGTCCTCACAATTTTTTTCCGGACCTGGACCTTCCTTGAAACCTTGCCTAACTTCTTAAAGGCTTTTATGGTCCTGTAGACCATTGCTCCGCTCACTGTGGCCTTTAAAATCTTCACAATTTCAACCGTAGATTTTCCATTACGAAATGAGGCCAAAATCAAGTCACATTTATCCTGTTCAGAAGCAATTTTCTATTGGAAGCAGGGCTATCTCACACAACTTATTTTTATGAAAGTTGTAGCTGATATGTCTATCAACAACAACAAAATAAAAAAATGGAGGGAATATTAAATTTGGGAAACGTAGGAGTTACCAGTGAAAGTCTCAATTCTAGTGAATCACCCTGTATATATATCTAGTGTGTTCATCCGAAATTTAATTTTTGGATTGCGAATTAGAAGTACTATAAATGAAGAAAATATTTCATAAATACATCATTTAAAAGAAAAATAATTAATTATGATTAAGCAATTACTGTCATTTATCGTAAGCGGCACAACTTCCGTAACATTACAAAAGTTGCTGGAAATTACCCTCTCTAGCCTGAAGAAATAACCACTCACGCTTCAGGAATTCTCGTAAACGTTTTTGATGTGTCCAAACCTTCGCTAGCTAAATCCTTCAGCGAAGGTATGGACACGTTGTATGAGATGCTCAATGGAATCAAGATTTTTCCATATTAACTCGAATTTGTACTGCAGCCCAGAAGTGGAAGTACAAAGGGCTGAGAATCTGGACTGTGAGCTGGTCAGGGATTTTCTGTTCTTCTTCTGATGACTCGGCTTTGAAACTTTTCATTTAGAAATGCTAAAGCTGCATTTGTGCAATGTGGTGGAGCGCCGTCTTGCATCCAACAAAGTGAAGAACGAGTTGCAGAATTGTGCAGCCTGGGCCAAATTGCGTCCTTGGCAATCTGGCGTATGAAACAATATTAACTGACGATAAATCGCCATCATCGTCAAGGAAATGAGGAACAATTGGAACCATTCCCTGAACAATGGCAACCAAGATCAGTACCTTAACAGCATTCCTATCATTAGTTTCGAAGATATTTCGAGTATTTTCATCTGTCCACACTCCGTCGTTTTTTAAAGAGGCAAAATAACTTCTCGTCAGTCCAAATTAATTATCGAAATGTTGGATGGTTGCTTCAGAATTCATTGCCAAAACAGCCTTCTTTACACTATGTGGGAATTAGTTAATGGTTGAAATAAAGTGTAATAATAAAAAAGAATCGAAGATCATGTCTAACGGTCCTTCACAACGTTGTTTTGGTGGGTGAAATTTGCTGATAAGCAATTGAGAATTTCTTCAAAGAAACTTTTCACCTACTGAATCATTGCTTCTGTTCTTTTGATTTTGTTTTCATTTGGGTTTTCTTGTAGATGGAAGCAGTACAATTGAAACGTTAAAAAATTCTTGTCAATTGGATCAGCTGCTAAGATTTCGCCGCCCTTCCACTGATCCTGAAGTGATGTATAAATTCTGGGCGCACTATGGAAGAAAGAAGTATTTTTTCAACCTGGAGGATGATCCATTTCTTCTCAAGTTCAGGGAACATTTTTCAGGTTGAAGATTATTGACAATCACTTCAAATTTTTAAATATTGGTAAAAATCCTCTCTTTATTAACAAAATGGCGTTTTCATAATACGTTTTGAATTATTATAAGTAGTTATAAATAGCAATTTAAAGAATACATTACTGATGGAACACACTGTACACACACACACACACATATATATATATATATATATATATATATATATATATATATATATATATATACTAATATGTATATATATATATATATATATTATATATATAATATATATTATATATATATATATATATATATATATATTTATATATATCACACACATATTTATAATCTCTGTGTTTCTTTACATTGAACAGGATCGTGGTTAAGCTAAATTTTTTACTTTGGTAAAGTAAATTTTAATTATATTTTAATTTGTATATCTTGACTCAATTCTACCTACTTTTATACAAAATATTGTTTTAATATTTTTACGTTCGTTATGTAAATGTTTAATATAGACCTTAAATAAGAATTTTATCTATACTTTGATAAGTGTATCAAACAGATGGTGATTTTGCTGATTAATATTACTGATATATTATATATTTTTTTTGTTGTACACAACGGTACTATTATATTTCAATTTACATCCATCTGTACAGAATTACACAATTATTTTAGTTTTCATATTAAATATAACATTATTTAGAATGGGTTCGATGTCAGAGGGAAGTACTGTTTTGAGCTTCTAAATATATAGAGCATGAACTGCAATCTAGAGGTGATCAGGTTTATTTTTTCCTAGATACATATAAACGAAATCTTTCGTATAATATTTCACCAATTATGCTACACTCGAGTAAATAATATTTTGACGTCTTTAAAGACGTTTTGCAAAAAAAACCTAGTCTTTCATCCATGTTTCTACCGTAAATGCTTCCCAATGTTTATGTGCCGGAAACTATTATGTATTTAACATAAGTAAGTGTGTCCAAGAGAGTCTCAATTTAGACTTTTTAAAATATCTGCAACAGTTGTCTTTATTACAAATTCTTGTCTCCTTCTATCAATCTGGTCCAGGTATTGCTTTTTTCCCAACTTGTCAACGAGGCATTCCTTTGTTGTTTGATTACTTCTGTTGGTGGAGAAGTTGTAAATATATATGTATATAGACATATATATATGTAAATATATATATATATATATATATATATATTTGTTTTATGTTAGTTCATTCAGCTGGTCCTATTAAGTTGTATATTGATGGAGAGCTTTAAAATAATAATTATAGCTTATTATAGTTGTACGAATAAAATTCACTGAGAATGTAACTCTAGCCAAAAAAAAATCTTATTTATGCCATTAGATTAGATATTTGCTTACAGTTTTTTCCACACTCAATCTTTCCCCTAGCATAAAATATATTTCTGAAGTTGAAATAAATGATGAAATAAAAAACAAAACTGTTCATCACTGAGCCTTATTTTAATTTTTTGGCCATAAGGCGATACTTTATTAATTTCTATAAAGATTTATATAGACATGACGGAAAGAACATTCTACTAGACAGATAAAACAGGAATCAAATAACAAAAAAGTATATAAAATATTAAAAATTAATCACAAACACTTTCCAATTGGATAAAAACTTTTTTTGTGAAACACGAAGATATAAATTAATAATATTGGAAACGCCAGAAATGTCGTGGTCATTGGAGCTTCTTTTGGCATATAAAATTTGCTGGGTTTTGCTGATGATTGCGTTGATGACGGCCTCCATTTGACCAGTGTAAAAGGCTATAAAATGGTCCCTCGTTGGAGTATAAAAGTTATATTGGAGGCGAAGAATTTCTCCAGTTTCGGTATAAACTTCCTGTAGAAGTTGTCTTCTTTTTAGGTAGTTAATGAAGGGTTCTAAGGTAGGTGTTTGGGAGAGACAGCGAAATTTTGAGGATGGTGTGTTAAACAATTTTAAACGAAATGGGACTTCGGGCTTGATTATTGGAACATGTTTCCCGAAAAAGTGAGTATATCTTTGAAAAGCTAGTTTGTAAATGAGAAGTTCTTTATTAGCTGTTTCAGCGGCAAAGTTCAAGCTCCTGGAATATGTATTTAAGTCATTAAAACACTCTCATGTGGGCATTTCCCTTTTAAGAGATATTTCAAAGTTCTTAATACTTGATTCCAGGCTGTTACAAAGTTTTTGTATACGCGAAGAGTATTGAGAAAGCTCATGGAACACCTTTTTCAAACCCGCATATGGATCACTACGGTAATTTAAGTATCCAATAAAGATCCAATGATTTCCATAGGTCTTTGAAGGATAAAATGGAGAGGCCACCATAAGAAGAGGGATTGTGAAGTCTTTCGAATGATATAATTCTTTTCTTGTGTAAATTGAAAAACGCTTTTTCCGTATTTAAAATGTCTTGGCATAGGCTGTCATCGCATGGGGTCACTCGGAGGAGATGTGTAACCTTTGGAATTATATACACATTCCATGCTTGGATTTTATCCCACATGTTGAGGCTCATAGACGAAAAAAATTAAGGCCTTTTTAATTCTTACTTTAATCTCATGAAGATTTTTCTCCGTACACTTATCTCCAACCCAGGAGCCCAGTAGGTAGATACATGTTTTTGATTTGAACATAGGCCATGCTTTCTCAATTATTTCTCCGTAATTACTCAGGATCTCCGTTTTCTCCTCGTTAACTGTGAGGCCTGCCTCAATCAAATACTTATTAATAATTTTCAATGTGTTTTGTATGGATCTAATAGTTTCTAGCGGACTGCCTCCAAAAATCAAAGTCATGTCGTCAGCATAACTGAGACATTTTGATTTAGGTTTGGCGAAAAGCCATTGATCTTGCTGTCAGTGTTTAATTTTATTATTAACGGATCCAAGCAAAGCACGAAGAGAAGTGCTGCGCTTGGGTCGCCTTGTCTAACGCCTCGTTTGTTCTCAAAGAAGTCCATTTGACTCCCATAGTGAATAAGAGTTTTAGATCTGGCTAAGATAGCACCAACCATACGAATGATAAAATCGCCAAATCCTTTTTTTTTAAGGGTATGAATGATAAATTTATTTGATAGCGTATCAAAGGCTTTGGCAAAATCTATTGTCATCACAGAAACTTTATCCATGGACTCTAATAGGGTTGTAGACCAAACGTAATGTTTTCCATACACTTTTGTTTTATAAAACCATATTGACTAGGATTTAAAATTTGGATAAAACGAGGCTCAAACGATTCGATAAAATTATTGAGAAATTTTTAAAATACAATTCTGCATTGTGAGTGGGCGAAGATTCCTCAGATGCCTGGGGTCTTTGTTGAGAAATTAGCTGGAGTAATCTTCTCTCGAAAAAATCAGGATCGTCTGTGTTAGGCCCATACACACCAATCACCTCAAAGTGACCGTGTTCAATGGTACACTGGGCTTTTATGAGGTTACCATCGGATGATCTGAAAATTATTTCTGGCTTTAAGAAGGACTATATGAGCAGTGTAACTCCTCTTTTAGGATTATCATTAGTTGTACAGAAGGAAGATAATATTTGTAGCACTTTGGTACCGTAAAATGATCCTGGAGGCAACAGCGAGTGTCACATAAAACGATCACATCCGGGAGATATAAGAATTTTAAGAACCTAAACAGGTCGTACTTGCGACTGAGACTCTGTAGAGAGTTAACGATAAGTGAAAGTATTGATAAACTCATGACAGTTTTTGTGTTTATGTACACTACTTCTTGGGGATGACTCAGATCTAGTACTAGGCTCATCACTGAGCCTTATGTTGGAAAAAAGATATTCAGTTTCAAGAGACAACAAATCTCTACCATTGTTGGAATGGTGAGTGGTCACATTGATCTAAATCGGCATCTCTTTAAGATGGGGAAGGTTGAGAGCCCAATTTGCCGGCTATGTAACGACGACGAGGAAACTCCATATCACCTCATCTATAATTGTCCTCTTACACGACAGGAGATAAGACAACTCGAAGGAAATATCGGTGAACGAAGATTGTCTCCGGCGGAGGCTAATATTTTTAGAACATTTAAATGTTTATGCACTTGTAGTGATATTTTATCAATAAAGACAATAGCTACTAGTTAGGTCACTACCGGCTGATACCGGATTAGGTGTCGGTAAGGTGGGTCTATTCAAGGAGCTTAACAAACAAACAAAAAATATTTGTTACGACAATATTGAAGAAATCTAAGAAAAGGAAAATGGAGTAAAAATTACAAAATATAATGATAAAACTGAGAAATCATTACTAAAAACAATACGTACAAAGTTAGATGGGCGCTTTGACAAACTTATTAATGCATTATCCGATTGCAGTTAAAGCATTTAAGGACCTAAGCACGCTGGATTCCTATAAAAGCTTTTTTCAATATTATAGTGGTCGAGATAGCAAAGTATATTTTCACCTAAATTAAGCTTAATAAAAATCAATTATGCCATAAAAAATATATGAATGGGGGGGCACTGATATTAAACGTACTCTTATTTTTCCCTCATATATTATCCTCTTCACTCAAACTTGCGGCTAATATACTTCCCCATTAACAAAGGGATAATGAAACTAATGGACCCTGAGACTTGGTAATTAAAGAAGTAATAATGTTGATGGATGATCCTTGTAAACAGATCCTTGTGTAAAGAAACAAACATCCTTCTTGGTTCTACATATATAAATGTATAATATGGCTATCATATAAGTAGGTTGGTAGTATGTTAGGCCTTTGTGAGTCTCAGATAAGTGCTTTGGAAAAAATATTATGTACTTTTAATGTTGGGCAAAACTTTTATTTTTATTTTTTGTAAGAAGTACATCATGTTTTTTGTTCATTCGTTAAATGGATTAGGTTATAGAAAATGTCTGTCTAAATCCATTTTTGTAGCTGTTATTTTTCTTTTTTTTCCTTATTATTAGAATTTTTTTCGGTTAAAAACTTTTTATTCGGTTAACTGTGACAATTTTATACAGTGTAAAAATAAAATACACTTAAACTATATACATAAACAGAGTAAAACTTTTCAGGGCAGCTGCGAAAGTACATAAATGAACATTTTACTTCATATTTACTGCCCTGAAGAATAACCTCATATAAAAGGACAAATCATTTATTAGATTAGGTTAAAAATGCGCGATATCTTCTTAAAATCCTTTTGATAGTTTTTATGGAGACCTTCGATCTAGTTGGTATATATTTAATTATATCGCCAGCCCATTTCCACGAATTTTAAATGTCATACAGCACTTATAGATACCGAAATTTAGTTATAATGACAAGTGGTGGATATCTCCACAGCAATTTTTATATACTATTAAGGCATTTCTCTACTTCTACAAGGATGATCATGACTGTTACACTTGAGAATGTTTAAATGATCTATTTGAGTGGTACACCACTATTTTATTGCAACGAAGTATTAAAAAAACGAATCCCTATTCATATTGACAGCAATACAAACTCTCACACATCGGCTCAATGCAGTGTTTTTTTGACCAACCAAATCGTTAAATTGAACGGTCGACTCATTGACTTCTTTATATGTATGCATTTTTATTTTTTTAGTTAGACCTTATTTCCGTTTGCCAATATATATAATTTACAGGGAAAAATAATAATAAAAAAACATTAACAAAGAAAAACATATTTTAAAAAAATACAAGAATAGAGTAAAAATAATAATATATATATAAAAGAAATAAAAACAGGCAATGAGCACGACCACGCAAAAGGGGTATTTGTGCTACTACGGAATATTATAAGAATTTTACTGTGTACAATAATTATTTGCCATTATTTTTTTGATTTTGAAACATGTCATTAACTTTAAAATTCGATTATTATCGGCTTCGCATTGCATGGCTTCATATCTTTCTTGGGATAGTGCAGGGCATCTGTTGATGAGGTGATCGGCTGTCTGCGGCTCTTCTTTGCAAACGTTGCAGTTGAGTTTTTCCATTCGCTAAAATGAGCCAGAAAAGGCCCATGTCCGGTGTAGGCTTGAACTAGCAACCACAGTTTTTGTCTGTCGAGGTTGACAATCTTCTTGTTGGGTTTTCCAAGCAAACCACGCGTATGAACCATGGTCCGTTCATTCAAATAACGTCTACACCAGGCTTTATAGAATGTATATGTATGCATATCAAAATAACAATGTATGAACAATGATTGTTTGTCTCTAGAATATATTTTGAATTGTTTGTTTTTGGAGGTATCTTACATGGATTGACAAAAAGCTTAGATAAGTGGTTTGAGGGAATGTAAACATGTATGCATCTTGCTAGAGAATACTATAAAAATAAGACACCTATTAAATAGGTTAACCTGTTTGGATTGTTGAGGTAGAATGAGTAAACAACATGTTTATAGTTGTTGTGTGTTCTTGGGAATGATGGACTAAGTTCATGAATTCAATTCCGCCTTGGATTCAAGACATGACTTCAATTCGTACTCTTGGATGCTGCCCTCAAATCACAAACAAAAACCTATTTTATTTCATTGTCCCATGTGAATGGGGTTGAAAGCCACCGCCGACCCATCATAGGTGTAAAAAAACATCAAGAATTTTGTAGAACTTGATCTTGCGTGTTCTGTCGACATAAACGAGGGGTCTTTTAGGATTGAAATGACCTCAAAATCAAAGAACTGCGGGTGTTTAAATGACAACACCAAAGTGTTCGAGGGGACTTATTTTCACTTTGATCAAAACTGTTAGGCCGGGTGTCTTTCCTCCTTAAAAAGTTAAAAGGGACTCCCGACTAATCCCACGAGATTAGGTCTACAAAGTAAAAATAAACACAACAAAAAAATGTTTCACTATAAAAAAAGCTTCGCGACAAAAATATTTATGAGAAAAAGGTTAACGAGGAAAGTGCTTCGTGACAAAAGTGTCCAAAAGAAAAGAAAAACGAGGAAATTGACTGACTTTAAAAGAGCAAGTGATATAATGTCCACAGCAAAAAGTAAGCTATAAAAAGTCGGCGTGGAATTTACGCGAGATAAAACTACTGGTCACCCAAATATACATATATATTACAGTATGTACATTTAAGATAAAATGCTACGGTTGGGCAACTATGAATGCTAAGATTAATTTCACTTATTAACAAATTATCTTAGTAAAACTATATAAAAGGGTCCACGTTATTTGTCCTCGAATTTAGATTAAAATTTAATAAAGCTTAAAAAATTAAGCGACTTAAAAATCTATATTACTATGAAGCATTGATTTAAAAGTGCTTATACATTTTATTTGCTGCTTTGTATATGAAGTGTTATCTTTCTTTCTAGGGTTTTCGATTGATATGTAATATAACATATTAGTAGTTACTAATTGAGCTTCTAATGCCAGGATTAGTATAATTGGCATAATTGCATAGAAGATATATCAAACTCATATTCATGTATATTATTTTTTCTCTCTAATGGGCAAGAAAAAAGTGCCTAAATCTATCTTATTTATCCCTTCATTTACTTTCAAACGGTTGCAATAGCTTCTTGGGATGATGCAAAAGATCAAGTCCGTTTTTGGCTACTTGGCTACAGTAGCCAAAGTCTGCTGTCAGGTCTGCTAATTATTTAGGGTTTACTACGGATAGAATGGGCTTATACAGTTTCCATCTTTTGATTTTGAAGGATAAAAATACACTAATACACTATGGAGATGTATGGATCGACTATATAATTCAATTAAATCAACAATAATTGCCTCATTAATGAGGTATATATTTACCTCATTATTATTTCAAATTTTCTGTAATAGTTCAGTTTTCGGGACGGTAGTATTGGTAATTTCAATGATATGTCATTTTCAGTTCAGTCACTCTAAGTCTATATACACTAGACCTCCCAAAAAACCCACTTTTTTAGTTCTTTTACATATGTATACCCAGCGATTCTGGTTCATTTTTTGATGCTGAAAACGAGTATCTAAATAAGAATCTCTAGCATTGTTAGAAATCGGACGTCACTAGTGTCAAAGGTTTCGTTATGAAGCAAAACTTTTTGTTATTACTTATTTTGAAAAAACTAGTTTTACAAAATTTAGCTATGATGAATTGATGACTTTGTGATTTTTTGCAAATTTTAAACTTAAAACATCAACATGAGTAGACCTCTTTTTCTTTTCCTTCTTGAAACTATAAAGAACCTAGTAGGAGCTGTTATTTAAAAAAATGATTGGTGCGTCAGCACTTATGTTCATTTGTTGGCACTAAATATTATTTGACAAAAATTTGCTAAAAATAACAAAGTCATCAATTGATCATAACTAAGCTTTGTAAACTAGTTTTTTCAAAATAGGTAATAACCAAAAAGTTTTGCTTCATAACGAAACCTTTGACACAGTGACGTCCGATTTCTAACAATGCTAAATATTTTTTATTTAGATACTCGTTTTCAGCATCAAAAAGTAAACCAGAATCGCTGGGTATATGTAAAAGAACAAAAAAAGTGTTTCTTTCCGGAGGTCAAATATACACTTTACAATAAATCTTACTTCAATCATGCAAAAAACAAAATTATAAAGGTGACTCATGAAGGAAGGTATAATTTCACTCATTTTAGGATGTAATAAATATTAAGGATATAAAACAAGACTGTTTTGACATCAATGCTCTAAATGTAGTGGTGGTGCCACAACCTTAAAAAAATATAAATTTTTTGGCATAGCCGCCATTCATGAAGATGTTAATGTCAAGAATTCCAAAGGATTGTGAGTTTGTAACTTTTGGTGTTGAAGTAAGATAAATATTAAAGTATTACATTCATGCCTCGACAGAGTAATTATATATAATGTATATATTATGGTAGTTCTCACGAATTCACCAAACAACGTAATTTTTTCAATGTGGCAGATCAATTCCCTTTCTTTTTTATGTCTTATCGTAATAATGATTATCGTCAGACACAAGATAAACATTCATTCATCTCTGATCGTGAGGTTTTGCTCGTCAAATATATATATATATTGGAGGAGTTCATACACAGAATTCGTAAATAATAAAAAGGGCACTTTATTGAGGATAATATTACATCTTTGAGTAAATGCTCACACTTAGCATTCACAGCAAATGGAACATTTCAAAATAAACTAATTTATTATTATTCACGCATATTTTCTTCAACTAAACACGCTCGAAAAAAAACCGCCCAAGAGTGTTATCCTTAAACAAAAAACATGAATGTAGGTTTGAATCTTGTTATGATTGCAATCGGCACTTGGATATGAGCTCTACGAGTCTAAAAACACTTTACGGAATAAAAGTATTAGTTGAAGCAGCTAAAAAAAAAACATTTTGCCCTAAATAAAAATAATTAGTTTACAGAAAAGTAGACCAAAAAAATTACCCTTTTTTACTTAAACGTATAAATTTGTTAAATGTTTTTCAAAATATGATAAAGGATGATTTCATTTAAAAACATGCTGTGTTTTAATTTGTTTTTAATTTGATAGATAATTTGATAAAAATATATGTTAATAATTATATTTAATGTTTTATATAGCTATTGTTGTTATCATGCATTTTAAGAAGCTTAACAAAAGTTCCATATATCTAAATATACCCTACGTTTGATGGACTAATTTTATCTTAGGCTCTAAATCCACATTATAATGCTTTAATACTTTTTCATATCTATAGAGTTGCAATTCCATCAACAAAATGGGCAAAGATAAATGTCTTGCACCAAAAATATATCATTCCTTAATCTCGAAGTATTCAGTTAATATAATCACTTACTTTTGTAAACCACTATATTCTTGCAAAATAAAAAAATAAAAGTTTTTACTATCGGTAAATATTCACACATTGTATGAAAGTGTGATATTCAAATAGTTACCTCCGCCGAAGGAGGTATTGTTTTTCACTGGCGTTGGTTTGTTTGTTTGTGTTTGTTTGTTTGTTGGTTTGTTTGTTGGTTTGTTTGTCAGCAGGATAACTCAAAAAGTACTGAACGGATTCGAATGAAACTTTGTGGAGTTGTTGGAAATGCCAAAGTAAAAGTGATTAAATTTTGGCATCTCTAAGTGCTTTTTAATATGCAAATGAGCAAAATACTACTTCTAATAATAATGAAATGGGGTCTCTATTCAGGGAGTAGGAAAGAACAAACGCTAAAAAAAATATTTATTGACGTATTATTGTTCATATATCAGCTCAGGACTATGTTAACCCAGTGACGTAGCTTAAACTTCTTCCGTCTTCCCATCTCTGAGTGCTTTTTTAATATGCAAAATGAGCAAAATACTAAATGAAATGGGGTCTCTATTCAGGGAGTAGGAAAGAACAAACGCTAAAAAAAATATTCATTGACGTATTATGTTCATATATCAGCTCAGGACTATGTTAACCAGTGATGTAGCTTAAACTTCTTCCTCTTCCCGTCTCGAGTGTTTTTTTTAATATGCAAAATGAGCTAACAGAGAGGAAAACAATGATTAACTAGAGGCATATATACACTCAGAGAGTGTGTACCTCCGCCGATCCCCACAACATTCCTATTCAAACATTCTCCCTTTCACACGCCCGATTTTCTATCTCTTATCATTGTTTCCTCTCTTTTAGCTCATTTTGCATATTAAAAAGCACTCAGAGATGGGAAGACGGAAAAAGTTTAAGCTACGTCACTGGGTTAACATAGTCCTGAGCTGATATATGAACAATAATACGTCAATGAATATTTTTTAGCGTTGTTCTTTCCTATCCTGAATAGAGACCCCATTTCATTTAGTATTTTGCTCATTTTGCATATTAAAAAAGCACTCAGAGATGGGAAGACGAAGAAGTTTAAGCTACGTCCTGGGTTAACATAGTCCTGAGCTGATATATGAACAATAATACGTCAATAAATATTTTTTTAGCGTTTGTTCTTTCCTACTCCCTGAATAGAGACCCCATTTCATTATTATTAGAAGTAGTATTTATCATTTTGCATATTAAAAAAGCACTTAGAGATGCCAAATTTAATCACTTGTTACTTTTGGCATTTCCAACAACTCCACAAAGTTTCATTCGAATCCGTTCAGTACTTTTTGAGTTATCCTGCTGACAAACAAACCAACAAACGCCAGTGAAAACAATACCTCCTTCGGCGGAGGTAAAGATAGAAAATCGGGCGTGTGAAAGGGAAAAATGTTGAATGGGAATGTTGTGGGGATCGGCGGAGATACACACTCTCTGAGTGTATACATGCCTCTAGTTTTCACTGGCGTTGGTTTGTTAGTTTGTTTGTCAGCAGGATAACTCAAAAAGTACAAACAGATTCGGATGGAACTTTGTGGAGTTGTTGTAAATGCTAAAAGGAACAAGTGATTAAATTTTGAGATCTCTGAGTGCAGAATTAAGATGCAAATAAGGAGCTCGATAGCCGTGCGTGCTAAGGCGTGTTCAACTCTCAATGTTGGGGGCGCAGGTTCGAATCCCGAGAGGGATGGTCATTTTTGGTCTACCTCATTGATAAGATCCTAGGTTCGATAGATTAATTTTAACGCTATAATGCTTATTCATATCCTATCGGATGCAATTCGATCGAACCATATAGGCAAAAAAAAAAAAAAAAAAAAAAAAAGAGCTAAATACTACTAAATATTTCAAGTTAGCCTACTCTGCCATTAGATGTCGCTGTGCTGTAAAATTGGGTGCCGGTAGCGTCTTCCTCTCGGAATTTCCGTCGAGGGGAACCCTCCCCGGTCCCTCTACGCCGCCCCAGTCATGAAAAATCCGCCTCGGAAGGCTCATAAGGAACCCGTGACGGCGGAGGTTTGCACTCTCTGAGTGTATATATGCTCTAGTTTCTAATAGTATATATTCCCAAGTAATTGTATTTATAATAGATTCTAGTCGAACATTATTACTTCGGATAAGAGCGACAACAAGATCGTAAAAAGGCAAAATAAATACGTTAAAAAGGTTCTCATATTTCAAGTACATCATTTGCTCTAAAACTCAATCAAACTCTATACTAAATGTTTTTTGTTTGGGCATTTCAGATCTGCTTATCAGGGAAAAACCTGTGAAGTTCTGAAAACCATGGATATACAGTCGCGAAAATAAAATAATCGAAAGAAAAGAACTGTCATTTACTCTAGAACTCTTAAGGTAATCAAAATACTGTACTATATGTTTTTGTTTGGACATTTGAGATCTGCTTGTCAGGCAAAAATCTGTAAAATTCTATAAATAAGAATAAATAAGTCGAAATAAAGAACTGTTATTCTTCACAAAGATCGAGCATTAGATTAATACATTTCTAAGTCATGGAAATCAGCAAAGTGACAACGAAGCTGGATCATTGTTGATGAAAGTAAATTTGTATGTAATGATTTAACACTCGAAAAAAAAAACAGAATAAAAACATTCCTATAATATACTTACTAAAATAAAATTCATCAAACTGACTTCTGATGAAGTGGCTGTTTCTCCAAATGAGAGAGCCCTAGAAATTGATCACCCCAGCCTTAGAAAAAGCTGCACAAATATCCAAAAAGCCTCCGTCGTTCAAGAAATTAACGTAATTTATGGCTCAAATGAAGAGGTACTTGATAACAGATCTTTCAGTCTCAGTTTTTCAATTCAAAAACTGTTTTGTACAGTGATTTTTCTCAAGTTGGGAGGAAAGAAGGGATACTAAGCCATTATTTGCTAAGGAATATTAGTAAGATGAGGATGGGCAAACCATCATAAAAAATACTTCCATACAATACGCTCTTAGTTGTCGATGATTACAACCCTAACGTTGGAGGAATATATTTTTTAAGTATATAGATGTTTATGTGTTTTAAAACATTTTTAATAATAAAGATCGTAGATAGGCTCACTACCGGCTGATACCGTATTAAGTTCCGATGAGGTGGGTCCAACCTACGAGCTAAACAAACAAACAAACCCTAATGTTAAATCTTTGTCATTTTTTCGAACCATTTGGAGACACAAAAGACTAATATCTCCCAATGCTGATTATTGCCATATTTGTACATCAATTAAAAGACTTCTTCTAAAAAAAACGTTTTATATCCATCAGGTTTTTTGTTCGACAGCTCATCAACAACCCTATCCCTGAAGGTACAAAAGTCCTCTCATTCGCCTTTAGAAAAGTTACTGATAGAAGTGCCCTATAGCTCCTCTTTTATTTATGGAAACAATAGATGACGTTCGCGAGCATTAAATTACAAAAACACTTGGATTTGGTAGTATGTTTAATGGTGTGAACCAACTTAATTTTATTTACGCGGAAGATGTAATTCTAATGGTAAAGCCAGCTCAGAAAAACAATTTAATAAGCGGATTGAAGTACTAATCTCGTCCTTTCCCAGACTTAATCATGAATGACAAATAACTATAACTAGACTGACATACCTAAGATGGGTTCCTGGTCTCCAAATAGCTCCATTTTACTTGACAGATGTCGATTGTGGTCTCTGTAACCAGTCTTGGCATTGAATAGCTGAAAAATGGTGTTTGAAGAGGATATTCAAACAATTTCCTGCGTTTTTCAATGAACCAAATAAACTGCCATGTAAATTTGAAGTATAATGTTTAAATTGCTTTGTTTTTACGTTCAAAGAGACTTTTCTAGTTTGTGTGTATTTTAGACAATTTTTAAACTATTTTCTGCATTGTTTACAGATAAAAAATTCTATAATGAGAAAAAACAACATATTTTATAGCTTTTAAGAAAGCGACGTAATTTTTTAATGATTGAGAACTTGATGAAAAAGTATTTCTCCTCCTCTGCTGCAAGGGTTGACCGAATCGTTGCGAATATCCGGAATCTCAATAAAACAAGCCTAATATTTGTATAACTTGCTTTTGGAACACAACAAATATATATCTTAGAAGATATAAGTAATATATAGATATCTTTCATATCGCTTCCTTTAGAGCTATTAGATACATCTATAAAATATGATCATTTATTTCACAGTCTCCAGTCCCTCTATCTCCATTTCTTGATTCATTCATTATATAACTCCATCAAACTCCCTTTCTTCCTTAATATCATGTCCTAGATTCCAGTGATGAATATATAAAAAATCATCCTAGGAAGATTGGATTGATTGACACTAATCCATATTCCCCCCCCCCCCCAAAAAAAAAAAAAAAAAGGATTTAACATGGACGAAAGCAAGAAAGAAGGGCTCCTAAGAAGATCCCTTGATTAAAGCATTATTCCCTAAATATAGACATATTTGAATAGATGTAAAAATATGATCACTTATGTTTTTTATAGAATTAAAATCCTTTTAACTTTTATAGAGAGATTCTATAAAGAACCATGAGGGTTCTCATAAAAAGGATTAAAATCATATAACTTAGTCTTTATCTAAATGATAATAAGCCTTTACATACATAGACTCTCTCTCCCTCTCACACACTAAAAAATAAGACGATGAAGACCATTACGTCTTTACGTCTTTCATGTCATTGTTTGCTCTTTAGAAAAAAAAAATTTATTGCCTTCCCATCTCTTAAGAAAGGAGGAGGCAATAACTCAAGTATGATGATGATTATACTTAAAGCTCACAATCAGAAGTCCAATCATTGGAAAGCTATAATAGATTGGAACATCATCTTGAATGGCTCTGTTTCTGATATCATTTCCTTGGGAGAAAATGGAAATCCTGAGAGAAATGAGCCAGAAAACATGACTGCAATGATATTGGGAAATAATGTGTAGATTTAATTTTGGCAAATCATAGGCTTAAAATATTTATGGTCATTTTAATCTTTTTTAATTGTGTGAGAAGGAGTCATAGACGGCTGTATGGAAGAGATAAGGAGGTTTGTTTCTTTAAATAATGGTTTTGCGCTTATTTCCTGCTAAGTATACAAAAATGTAGGATTAGGGTGCTAACATGATTGTCAGTTGAGGAACACACATTTTAAAATACATAGACCTTTACAGTCAAGGCAGACTTAATATCAGCAATTAACTTCAAAGGAAAAAGATTTGGTCTGGGAAGATTATCGTTTTTGTGAGGATCTGGAGTGGTTTGCCCCTTACTTTAATTAAAAAGTGTTATTAAGTGCTTAAGATACCCCTCATCGACTTTTTTTTTGAGGTCAACACTTCGGAGCACCTGTATTCGGGGATTCGGAGTCCAAACGGAGCAGGAGTGATAAGTGTTTTATCGATAGTTTTGATTTTGTTCTTTTTTCCGCGGAACATTTCAAAAGGAATGAATCAAAACCCCTGATAACACCCCTGATGAAGAACTTCTCAAAAAGCTATTCTCTATTTTAAGAAGAGGTAAGGGATCTCGCAGAGATCATGGAGTTCATTTGAACTTGGAAGGAATACATGTGGGAATCTTTGTTCCTCACTTTAAGTAGTTCAGATGGAACGGTATATAGAGGTGTTAATAATATTAAGCACCTCAATATTTATGACATTGCTATGAATTTTGGCTTTCAAAGCAGGAAATTGCAGGGCAAACCCTAAATTAGGTCTTGGGCAGGCTTGCTTTTATACAAAATTCCCAATTGACGTTAGAGCCGTATAAATTATCTTAAGGGCTGCCATGTGCAGAAAATTGAAAACGTTGATGGGTCCATTGAAGAGGTGACCTTCAAATTAAAGGGAATAGAAAATGTCCATTTAGATAAGAGGAAAAAAATAACCTTAACGTTGATAAACACGTTCAAACGCGTTAATGAACTTCGTATGGTTGAATGGCTTAGAAAATTTGGTGAGGTTTTGGATCATTTTCCAAACGGAATCCTTCAGATACTAAGGCAGAGGCAAAGTATGGCAATTATAAGAAGTTTGGAGGGACAGCGATTATATTGTCAATATAGTTGCTGACCCGATATGTATTCCCCAAATTCTACCTTTTGAGGGCATCCTGGTAAATGTCAAGTTTGCGGGTGTCAAACTTCAGTGCCAAAAATGCTTTAGTTTTGGCCACCTTAAACTTCACTGCCTTGAAAAACGGGTTCGTATAATTGACTATGAACGTGCTCTCATCAAAGCCATTCAAACAAAAAATCTAGTACTGGTCTAGATAATAGTCTGGTTGTTCTTCCACCAGGATCTTCTTCTAATACTGTTGAGTTAGGAGAAGTGGTTCAGATTACTCAACAATCTAAAGAAGTTCAGGAGGTAGCTTCTAATGTTGTACTTAATAATTTGGCTGTCCTTCCGGTGGATTCTTCTTCTAATACCATTGTATTAGGGGAAAAAGTTCAAGTTTCTCAACCTTCTAAAGAAATCAAGGAGGTAGTTTCTAAGAAGTAGTTACGGTTGGGCCCCTCATTGGGGATTCTTTTCATAATCGTGTTGGAGCTTCTCCCTGAGGAATGAATGTCTTGTTCATGAAGACATTTCTCTTGTAACGAGCAGGGAGGATACTTGTCAAGATAATTGTATTGAATTGACAAATGAAACAGCTAATCAAGTTTCTAGAACCTCTGTAACTCCTCCTAGTGTTGGAGTCTCATCTGGAGCTTTTGATAGGGATAATCCTATTCTTCCAAGCAAGAGACCTGAGGGTAGAGATGGTCGAAAAAATGATCCCTTAATAGATTATCACCTCCTCCTTGAACGATTCCCGGACAATTCCCCCCAGACAATTCCCCCCCACACATTCCCCCCTAGACAATTCCCCCCTGGACAATTCCCATCCGGCGAATTCCCCCCTAGACAATTCCCCCCGGACAATTCCCCCCTTTGCAATACCCAACCGGCAAATCCCCCCTGGACAGTTATCCTAATAAAAAAATAAAGAAAATATATCATAAAGTCTAACTTATACTAATTTGTAAAAAATCGTTGTCAATAACTTTAATTTGAGTGATAGATTTCAAACCAAGATAAAAGCACATCAAAAGGAATATTTTCTTTGTTTCAAAATGCGCAATATTTAGCCAATGATTTTGGATACTTTCTTGACGTTGAATTCCCATCTATATGAAAAAACATTTTTAACTAAAAGCAACCTTTACATGAATATACTTTTTGAACAATAACAAATTGTATCATTAAAAAATACACCTTCCCTGGTACCTAAAATTCCAACCCTGGTAAATCACCTCCATATATGCATTAGTATAAGTATAGTTAGTAGTACTTATATGTACATACATAATAGAAATAAAATTTTGGTTTATCATTTTTTATGAAAGTTGTGTTTTTACATATTTTTTAAATTTTATTTTCTATATATTTTCTAAAGTACACACATAGAGATAATTCAAAAACAATATAAAAACATATTTCTAAATGTTTTCAAAATGCAATATTCTGAGCAATAGCTCATAAATAATCTACAATTCATGATTCTCATAATCTTTCAAAATGGTCAAAATTCGGTGATTACAATCGCGATATCGTCTTCTTTGAAGAGGTGGAGGATGACCTGCAAGCTGTTGAATGATGTCGATACGAATCAAGTTTTCTTCATTTTTTAAGAATTCAAGGAACTTCCATAGAATTGGATGGCAGGAAGCAACTTGCGAGGAAAACCGACGATGCCATCTTTCCGCATTATTGTTTGTCCGTGGTAGTCCTTCGTCCGTTTGGTTGAAGATATTCCACAAATTTATTGTAAATATAGGGCGACTACGGGAAGCATTTCTTCCATATCGACCAATGTAAGTGTCCTCGAAATAATCGAAGATTTCGTCGAAGTCGGTACTAAACTTTTCTTTATTTTATCTGCGAGCTCTTCAAAGGCAAAGGCAAGGGAGCTCGATAGCCGTGCGTGTTAAGGCGTGTTCAACTCTCAATGTTGGGGGCGCAGGTCGAATCCCGAGAGGGATGGTCATTTTTGGTCTACCTCATTGATTAGATCCTATGTTCGATAGACTAATTTTAATGCAATAATGCTTATTTATATCCAGTCGGATGCAATTCTGTTGAACCATATAGGCAAAAAAAAAAAGGCAGTAATAACATCTTTTTATGGTAAAAAAGCAAGGCAACAGAGCATTCTACAATATTTGGCAAATTCTGTATCTTCCAAATATCGCTGCTGCAATCCTAGGTTCTTAACGTTTTTCAAAATATTTGAAGATAAATGGTAGAAACATCCTTTAATTTGATGTTAGGTTTCAAATGTCCAATGGCATTGATATTGAATAGGGGGAATTGTATGGGGGGAATTGTCTAGGGGGGAATTCGCCGGGTGGAAACTGTCCAGGGGGAATTGTCTGGGGGGGAATTGTCCGGGGGGAATTGTCTAGGGGGAATTGTCCGGATACCTCCTTGAACATAGAACTCGGTCCCAATCGGCTAATAAAGAAGTACCCGGACTCTAATGATTCTCCGGACAAAATTGTAAACCCTTCTAAGCAGTCCAAACCTAGTTGTACTTAACTGAATCATTATTACTAAAAACTTCAATAATGCAAACTTATATAACAGATATTTTCTCTAATACGATGTCCACACATATGAAGAGTAATCTAGGATAAGGAAATCTTATCCCTTAATACTAGAGGTGGGAGGGATAGAAAAAAGAGACATGCGTTGATGAGACATCTTATGTCTTTGAATGCTGACATAGTTTGTCTTTAGGACATAAAATCTCTCACTTCTTCTTCGTGTGCGGAAAATTGCATGTTTTGTCTGCCTAAAAATTTTCACTACGTTTTTACTGGTTCAGGATCCAAGAGAGGAGTTTTAACTTTATTACAAAAAAATTACCTTTGTATATTGTACAAAAGCTTACTCAGGAATTAGTGACTGGCACAAACTTTGTTTATCTTCAAATGGTTTTATATTTTATTTAATTAACACGTATGGGCCCAATGAACGATCCTCCTCATTCTTCCAAGCAATTATTAACTCTCAGCATGAGAATAATATACCCATTCTTATGATTGGAGACATGAATGTTGATTTAGAAAATTCATTCAATGTTTTCCCTAATAGCCGAATGTTAAGAAAAGTTATTCTTCATTTTAATTTGATTAATGTAATGAATACATTTAGTTCTTCGGGCACTTTTTCTTGGTCTCAAGGAAACAAAAAGTCCAAGTTGGACTTTGCTTTAGCTTCTCCCTTCTTTGCTTCAAGAATTAAGAATGCTTGTTATCGTCCTGAACCGTCATCCGATCACAAAATTTTAGATTTAGAGCTCATTTGTAACGTTCGTTCTAAGGCGTTCAAGGTCCCGGGATGGGTAGTTGAGGATGATAATTACATTTTAAAGTTAAGAAAAAAATTATTAGATGTAAGTTTTAAGAATTCGTTATCGGCCTATCAAGCTTCAGTTTTATTGCATAAATTATTTTAAAACAACAACCGATTTTAAAAATAAAAAAATACAGAGATTAAGCATCATCAAAGCCAATTAGAAAAAGTGTTAAATAAAGACTCTCTGTTTGTTCGCACATGCATGAATGATGCTGTGAACACTTTTCGTTTGGCAGAGGTTGCTGAGGCGGAAATGGAAGCAAAAATTGTCCGTGAGCAAGACCCTATGCATAGGATCCGTAATCTTTCAAGAGGCGAAAGAGTCAAGGCTCAAACAGTTGAAAAAATCATTGACGGAGAGAAAATTCTCTCCAAAGGTCATGAAATACTACGTTTCTTCCATTATCGTTTCCAAACAATCGTCGGGGAAAGAGAAGGCCATTTTCCAAGGCCTAAGAAATTGCTTCCATGTATCGTAGAACCAATATTTACATCAAAAAGTATTTCGGAATACATTAGAAAAAAATTGAAAATTAACAAGGCTTGTGGTCCTGACGGCATCCTTGGGAAAGTTTATGTTAAAGTCACAGATCAAATAACACCCTTTCTCTTGAAAGTGGGGAATTATATGGAAGCTAAAGGGAAATGCCTAGTACTTTAACTAAGGGAAGAATAGTTTTAATACCAAAAAAGGGAATGGAACGGATTTCAACCATTGGAGGCCGATCACCATATTGAATGAATCTTATCGTATACTTTCTGGAGTCCTGGCTCAACAAATGGGAGTCATTCTAAATAAGAAAATTGGCCCTCACCAGAAAGGATTCCTTAGAGGACGTCAAATACATGATATTTCGTATAATATACAAGCCTCTATTGACACTATCAAGGTAATAAAAAATTTGGTGCAATAATTGCCATTGATTTTTCAAAAGCTTTTGATTCGATTAGTCACAGGCAAATTCTAAGATCTGTTAAAAGATTTCTTCCAAGACGGTTCTTTAATCCTGTCCGTTCCCTTCTATTTAACGGATCATCCACTATCTCATTAAACGGTCATGAAAGTGAGCGAATAATTTTGGGGAAAAGCTGCAGGCAAGGGTGTCCATCCGCTCCTCTCCTTTTTATTGCTGCCATTGAAGAACTTGCGCTAAGTATTATTAAGAAATACGGGGGATTTGGCGTGGATTTTAAGGGTACTCGCCATATAATTGATCTTTACGCTGACGATGTCACGCTAACTATTCAAGCAAACTCAAAGGCACAGATTATCAAAAGAGTACAAATTTTATTAAATTACTTCAAAAGTTTGAAAAAATATCAGGTCTATCCTTAAACTTGAATAAAACTACCATTCTGCCTCTAGGCCTATGGAATCCAGTAAATGGTACTAATATCAACTCCTGTAAGGTCAGTTCATCAATTGAGGTCTTAGGAATAGTCTGGTGCCGGGATGGCATTCATGAAAGAAACTGGTCCGAAGTCAATAATACTATATTGCAAAAAGCACAAATGTGGCGGAACTTCCGTCTTCAAAAAAGAATAGACATGTATAACACAAAGGTTATTCCAATGTTAGTATACAAAGCTTCTTCATCTCCTGTGATAGCAGAGAAGGTAATTCTTCATGAAGCAAAGTGGTTGAGCGCTATGTTCCATCAAAGATTTGTCAACAATAAAAAGAAAAGAAACCATCTCGGTGGTGGTATTGTTCAGCTAGCAACTGTTGTTCCTAAGATATATACTAAAATGTTCGTCAATATTGCATCCATGCCATCCCTTGAGTGGAGAAGATGTGTCACTCACACAGATTTATACTCGTGGCTCCTTTTTGGCACTGAGCTTACAAATAATATAACCTCTGACATCTCTTTGGTGTGGGGATGTGCACAAAGAATTCTTTGGAAAAATATTCCTCAGTTCGATAATTCTTCGACTGTGGATATAATTAGGCAGAATTATGCGAAGAAATATTTTTTCAGGAACCTGGGAAGTCCAGAGGACCTTGAGGAATTCGCCATTAGAAAGGGAACTCTTACTCTTCATGACCTTGGCCAAGATGGCTCTTTCAAGGATGGTAGATTCTTGTATCCCCTGCATAGATCTGCGCTCAAATATCATGTGCTGAAACCCTGGTATTTGAAATTGAATGGCCAGGATCGTTTGGGTTTGAGGGAGAGTAAAGATATCTGTCGTGAATTTCTCAGGCTTCTTGACCTTCCGGGTTCATGGGAAAAGCGGATAAAAGATTCCCTAGCAGAAATAATTGATGGAAACCACTTCACGGCGCAATTATTGATTTCGGCCAATATTATTCGATTTTATCGCCCATGTAAAGATTGTGGCACTATTTATAACTCGATTTTACACGCTTTCGTTGAGTGTCGTTCAGTGAATATTATAAAACGCTTTGTTAAACTTAATGTGAGAGGTCTGGACAAAGAAGAAGCGGATAAATATTTGAAGGCGTCCGTTCTATTTGGAATAAGTGGCGGGAAAATACTGTCTTCTCGAACCAAGGCAATAAATAATGCACTACTGGGTGCAAAATCGCTGGTTTCAAAAAGGTTGGCAGATTACCAGCCTCTTCAGCCTTCAAATTTGAAGGCAATATTCCTGGCAGCTGCGGCGAGATATGGTTCCCTGGACCTTAGGATCCCATCTACAAAGGATGATTCTTGGACTTATGGAGCCCAAGAATCCGATATTTCCCTTCCCGTTCTCCTCTCTACAAGGACATCATCAAAAACTTTTTAAAAAATTCAAGGATTTAAAATAATTAATGTTTTAATACGTATATTGGAATTTTTATAATGTTTTGTCAGTTTTAATTACAGTTTTTTAAAATAATTGTGTGTTCATTTGTGATGCTTAAATTTTAAACTATAATGTTTATTAATGATTTAATTCGCATTAGCATCACTTTATATATATTTCTTTGTTTATATATATTTATATGAACTGTGTCAATAAAAAAAATAAAAAAAATAAAAAAGATGGTTTTTTAAGAAAGTAAATATTCTCATAAGTAAACTTTTAATAAAAAGATGTTTTTATTTTTTTATTTTTAAATTAGATTTTATTATATAAATAGAAAGTATATTTTATATGATTTGATACATTCTTAGGATTTATGTTGGACTTTTGTTTTGAGTATTATTTTAATCTTTAATGTTTTATTAATATCTATTGTTTATCTAACCTTTTAAATAAATAAAGTAAAAAAAAAGATAGTAAATTTCTGTAAGAATGATGGTAATAAACATTTAGTAAAATTGCTCTACTTAATGATACCAAAACACAAGACTTCAGAGATGCAACTCAATATAAAGTAAAACAAATCCCAGAGAGTTACAAACCAGTCATAATGAGCGACTTCCTTTTTGAAAAGGAACGAGTAACGATTTCTAAGGGTATTTTTTGGATCACCGAGTCGTTAACATATTCCTTAATTCTGTATTTACTCCAGCGAACCTTAAATCAATCCTTATTATGCATTATTCGTATATGTGTTATCTTTGTTTCAATAATTGTTTCAGAAACGAGAACTTCATTTTTTTGATATGTGAACAATTACATACAATTCCATTGAAGCACCCATTGTAGACTTCATTTTATACAGTAATTTTTGTAGACACAAATTACCTTCAGGACTCCCCTTCAAACTTTTGTAAACAAAACAGCTTTTTTGATGAGTCGCAGTGATCATGAAAATCAAAAGTATATGAAATGGGCTTAAACCCATTTTATGTAACAAAATTTTGGTTGGCTTAAGATATGCCCAGTGATCATTTATCTGAGTCCAAAAGAGTTTAGCAATATATATATATATTTTTTTTTTTTTTAGTTTAAAGGTTTATTACTGTATACCGTATACATACATATATACATATAACATTACAAAGACATAATATAATAGTACAATACATGCATAAAATAAAGAGCGCGACCACACAAAGGGGTATATGCGCTACAACAGTAAATGTAAGTTCTAGTTTATAGTATAGTTTTCTTCAATAAGTTTTTTCATTTTTTTACATTTCATTAATTTTAAAATACGAAGTACTTCATCTTCTTCTTGCGATGAATCATGCCTTTCATACGATAGTGCTGGACATCTGTTGATAAGATGATCTGCACTCTGAGTCTCTTCCATGCAGACGTTACACATTCCATCAGTTGACTTTTTCCATTTGCTTAAGTGAGCGAGGAAAGGTCCATGGCCGGTGTAAGCTTGAACTATAAGTTTAAGGTTTTCTCGTTCATATTTGACAATCTTTTGTTGAGGCTTTTCTAACATTAGATGAGTATGTTTCATACTTTGGTCTTTTTTGTATCTGTTACACCAGGCAGCATAAAAGAAGTCATTTACTTTTTTCTTGATGTAGCTTGGTGATGTTCCTACAATTTTCCTGTTTTGACTTTCTGTGCCACTCTTTGCTAGACAATCTGCAAATTCGTTTCCTGTGACATCAGAATGGCCTTTGCACCAATCTAAGTGTATCTTTTTTTCTTTTTTCACTTCATGCATAATTTTTTGGCATCTTTTGACTACGTCACTCTTGGTGAATGGGTTTAGGATAGCTGCAATAGCTGATTGAGAATCCGATCGTATTACAACGTTTGCTGATGGTTTTTCCATTCGAGTGAGCGTTTCTATTGATTGTGCAATAGCAAAGACTTCCGCTTGGAAAACTGTAGCTTCTTTATTTAATGATACAAAGGAGTGATGGAGTGATGTATCACCTCGGGTAATAGCCCAGCCAGCACCAGTATTGCCATTTTCATCTTTGGATCCATCTGTGTATATAACAATGTCAGGTTTGTTGACTTCTTGGTTATTTATCCATGTGCGACTACCTTTGATGTAATCACTGGATTGATTTAACTGTAGTTGAGTAAGTAGTTTATCACTCGAGAAACGGTGGCCACGACGTTTGGGAAGGTCACCAATTCCATCCCAAGTGTCTTGGAGGAAGTGTTTAGTTCTCCACCTTGATTTTGTAGCCTGGGCTTGGAGGAACAAGTCGAGAGGAATTATGCCCAAGACAGCTTCCATACCTGCTGTTGGGGTTGATCGAAGCGTTTGGGTCATTGCTAAAAGTACTTTTCTCTGAATGGTATTTAATATTTTAATTGCACATTTCTTTTTAGCAATTGAATGTCCCCATATGAGGCACCCATAGGAAATAATTGGTCTGGCCATTGCTTCATATAGCCAGAGAATTTTTTCTGGTGTTAGTCCCCATTTTTGGCCTATCACTGCCTTTGTCATGTTCCATAGACGAGCTACCTTGGCAGCCTTGTCTTTAAGGTGTTCCATCCAGTTGAAACTTTGATCGAAAACCACACCTAAGTACCTAATTTGTGTTGAATAATTTATCTTTTTGTCGTTCATTTCCAAATGTGGAAAGTGTCTAGATCTCAATTTGTAGGCTTTTGAGAAAACAATGGCGCTAGATTTTGCTGGGTTAAAGGTCAGACCATTCATTCTACCCCATTCAAGGACCTTGTTAATAGCTTCTTGCATTTTGTTGACTAGAGTGGGGGGATGTTTTCCACTTATTAATAGAATAATATCATCAGCATAACCCACTGCCCTTACTGGTCCTTTCTGGAATTTTGTCAGCAGTGAATCCATGACGATATTCCATATCAATGGTGAAAGAACTCCTCCCTGAGGACTTCCGCGCCTTGGAGTGATGCAAATTTTTTCACCTTTCAACTCAGCTGCAACAGTTCGAGTACAGAGAAGACCTTTATACCAGGATTTTATGTTTTCCGGGATTCCCAGTTTGTCCATTCCCAAATCTGCTGATTGAAATCGCAGATAATCAAATGCACCTGTGCAATCAAAACTAACAGCAAGTGTACATTGTTGTTGAAATATTGATTTTTCTACTGTGTCAGTTACCTGTGATAAAGCAGTCTCAGTAGAAAGGCCCTTTGTGTAGGCATGTTGAGAGTTTAGTGATGGAATTGTTTCTTCAATTTTCCACTGTACGATTCGTTCCAGCCCTTTGAGGAAAAAATTTGAAAGGGTGATTGGTCTGAAAGATTTGGCAGTGCTGTAATCATCTTTACCAGGTTTTGGTATAAATACTACTTTCATTTTACGCCAGAGTTTTGGAGTGTAGCCAGTACATATTATAACTTGATATAGTTTTGAGACATATTTAATCATATTATCTCCAAGTTGCTGTAATACTACAGGTTTTAAGCCATCTGGTCCTGAGCTTTTGTAAGGGTCAAATGAGTTTAAAGATTCTCTAACTCTGCTGGTGTCAATAAAGTCAGTATCGAAGTTTGTTACTTGTGATGGTACTTCAAAGACACCATCTATTGTAGAGTCAGGGAAGTGAGTTTCCATTAATAGCTGTAGGGATTGTTTGGGTGATTGCGTATAGCCCTGATCAGTTTTGAGGAGACCAATAGAGTTTGAGGTAGAATTTTGACTTCGGATGAGTTTGGTGATATCTTTGGGACTTTCCACTTTAGTGCAGAATTTTTTCCATGATTCTTTTTGTTCCTTCCTCAGGGCTGCTCGATAAGTATTTCTTGTGATGAGATATTCTTCTCTGTGTGAGCTGAAATTACGTTTTGGCTCAAGTTTATTAAGCTTGTGCCTTAGGGTGGCTAGATGCTTTGTCCACCATGGTACCGATTTTGCCTTCACTGTTTTTTGTACAGGAGAAGCAATGTCAAGGGCTTTCCCTATTATATTGTATAATGACTCTGTACATTGATCAATTGTACATGCATTAGGAAGTATAGCGGGTAAGGAGTGCGCTTCAGAATGTAACCTAAAGGTATTCCATCGAGCCCTTCTGAGGTTTCTTGATCGATCACTAATAGGTTTGTATTTCCCAAAATTAAATACCAAGTACCGATGGTCTGACATTGAAGGCCGAAAATCTACATGCCATCCTGTGATCTCAAATTTTTTGAAGGCATAGTGATTAATTAACGTAATATCTATGGTTGAGCTAGCTCGTTGAGTAACAAATGTGGGCTCATTTCCCTCATTTATAACAACAAGGTTATTTTCATCTATAACTTTCTCAAGAATTTCTCCCCTGGTGTCTGTATATTTACTACCCCATAGATGATTATGAGCGTTTGAGTCCATGGCAAGGAGAAGTGGCTGCTGTTTGCATTCACAATGTTTAATTAGATTTATTAATGTTTCCTCCTCAATAGACAGTAATTGGTCAAGGTACGCCACGCAGACATATGTCATTGCATCCTCAACTTTCAGACAAATAGTACAGATATCTTTGTTAGAAAATTCAGGGACGAACCATGCATTCAAATTATTGGATGTTCTTATGCATGCCCTTGGGTGTGTATCAGGTTTACTGTGCACAGTGTAGCCATTGAGGTTAAGACATTTGGTTGTACCTTTGAAGAGGTACGGCTCAGTTACTAGAGCTATCTGAGATGCTCGTAGTTTGAGTTCAGAGTTGGCTGCTTTTGAATGTTGTGTATTAATATACGAACAACTAATCATTTTGGTTTCTTTGTTGGGGATCAACCATTTTGGCTACCTCCTCGAAGAATTGACCCATTGTCGATATATTATCTATATAAAATATATATTGTTATGAATGATTGTTATGTTATTGTCTGACGTTGTTTGACGTATTCTTGTTTTATTGATTGCTTGTATTTGCTGTGTCATTCTATATAAGTAACTAAAAGCTAAGGAGTGATTCCTACTCCTAAGTATTGAAATATATATATCATCACAATTTTAGTTACTTATAATCATGGAGGCTGCGTGGAGGCCGAAGACTTTAGACCTCAGTCCAAATTCGCCGGATGCCATGAAAGAGTGGCGGCATTGGAAGAGAATTTTCGAAAATTATGTGGAGGACTACAAGGATAAAGTCCCAAATCTACTTCGAGCCTTAATCGCCTGCGTGAGCCCCAGAATTTTTGAGTTCATAGAGGATTGCGACAGTTATGAGTCCGCCCTGGACAAATTGGACTCAATTTATATTAAGTCCCGAACGAGGTATTTGCTCGTTATCTCCTCAACATTAGACGCCAAAGATCAGGGGAATCTCTTGACGATTTTTTTAATGATTTGCAAAGGCTAAGAAGAGACTGTGGATTTAAAGCGCGAACAGCAAAAGAGTGTGGGGATGATGCTGTTCGAGATTCCTTCATATCGGGTCTGAGTTCGCCGAATATCCGCCAGAGGCTTTTGGAAAACACCTCTCTTGACATGGACTCGGCGTATCGTCAAGCTTCTGCCCTGGACGTCGCTCAGAAGAATAGTGAAGCCTATTTTAGTTCCGATCTAACGGTGGCTCTGGTGCCGAAAACAAAAAATGTTTCCCAATCATGCGGGAGAGAGACTTTTTCGGACCAAGTGGAGGAGGAGAGTCCCTTGGCATTAAACGTCGTTAAGAAGAATAACAAAAAATGTTTCTTCTGTGGAACCATTCCATATCATAGGCGAGACGTATGCCCTGCAAGAAATGTAACTTGCTATAAATGTTCAAAACCAGGACATTTCGCCAAGATGTGTGGCTCTAATAATGCGACAGCTGCGGTTTTGTCATCCTATATCGCAGGTACGAAATCATCGGTCCCGGAAGGGTTAGCACATGCCTCTACCTACATTACTATTCAAGGTAAAAACTTATCCTCTTTAATTGACTCATGTGCCTCAGATAGCTTCATTAGTGAAAAAGCTGTCCAATCATTGAAACTAAAGATTGTCCCTTTAATAAAAAGCATTGGCATGGCCAATAGCTCATTGAGCTGCAAATCAAAAGGGTTTGTTGAGTTTGATTTTATACTTGGACTGAACAAAAAGAAATATCAATTGAGGTTTGGAGTTGTGGGTCATCTTTGCGCTGATATTATTCTTGGATGGGACTTCCAGCGACTTCATTCTAGGGTCGTATTTGAAGGAAATGGAGAGAAACCCGAGCTCGTTTTGAGCAAATGCAACTACGTAGCGGCACTGCCTGAAGCCAATTTGGAGGAGCCTTCACTATTCCCAAACATAGGACCTTTGTGTCCTCCCATTTCAACAAAGTCCAGACGGTTCTCAGAAGAGGACGAGAAGTTTATTCAGGGAGAAATAAGAAAGTTACTATTGGATGGGGTCATTGAAGAGAGCAAGTCACCGTGGAGGGCTCAAATTGTGGTTGTCAAGGATGACACAAAGAGGCAACGTAAACGTATGTGCATTGATTATTCGCGGACTGTAAATATTTATACCGAATTGGATGCCTATCCCCTCCCCAGGATTGATGATATGGTAAACAAGTTAGCTAAATTTAAAGTATATTCAACGTTTGATTTAAAAAGTGCCTACTATCAAATCCCAATAAAAGAATCCGATAAGAAGTATACTGCTTTTGAAGCATGTGGTCGTCTATATCAATATTGTAGGATACCTTTTGGTGTTACTAACGGGGTTGCGGCTTTTCAGCGCGCTATGGATAGATTGATAGAGGAAGAAGGACTATCAGACACTTTTCCTTACCTGGACAATATAACTATTGGAGGAAATAACGAAAAAGATCTTGCCACGAAAGTTGTTTATTCAAAAGTGTTATTAGAAAGAGAAATATTACACTAAATGACAATAAGTCAATTGAGGGAGTAAATGAAATAAGTGTATTAGGATATGTCGTTGGGAATGGTGTTGTAAAACCGGACCCTGAAAGAATGCGACCCTTGATGAAACTCCCGCCTCCAAACAACTTGAAGTCCTTGAAGAGAGTCCGAGGAATGTTTGCATATTATTCGAAGTGGATTCCAAATTTCTCAGATAAAATCCTCCCCTTGGTCAAGAGTGAGTCTTTTCCTTTAAGTACGGAAGCCATGAATGCATTTCAACTGCTGAAAGAAGAATTAAATTATGCTTCGTTAAAATCAATTGATGAAAAATTACCTTTTAGAGTGGAATGTGATGCCTCAAACTATGCTATCTCGGGAATACTGAGCCAGGGAGGAAGACCCGTTGCCTTTATGTCAAGAAGCTTACAGGCGAGTGAGCGGAGGTATCATATTGTTGAAAAGGAGGCTTTGGCTATTATGGAATCAATTAGAAAATGGCATCATTTTTTGTCCAGATCCTATTTTGAGCTAATAACGGATGCGAGGTCCATCTCGTATATGTTTGACGAACGGCGAAGATCTAAAATTAAGAATAATAAAATTAATGAGTCGTATCAATGTTCAGAGGAAAATGTATCTGCAGACATGTTTAGCAGATCATGTTGTTTATTCAAAGATAACAGCAAGTCTGTACTCCATGAACTACATTATAAATTGTGTCATCCTGGAGTCACTAGATTACTACATTATGTGCGTTCAAGAAACCTACCATTTTCCACAAGTGATGTACGCAATGTGTGTTCTTCTTGCCGTATATGTGCAGAACTAAAACCTAGATTTTATAAGCCTCCGGTTGGAACTCTCATTAAAGCTACTCGACCAATGGAACGCTTAAGCATAGATTTCAAAGGCCCACTCAGTTCTTCAACCAAAAATATATATATGCTTACAATTGTTGATGAATTTTCTCGCTTCCCTTTTGCGTTCCATGCCCTGATCTTCAAACATCCACTGTCATCCGCTGCCTTGAGAAGTTATTTAGCTTTTGTGGAACGCCCAGTTATATACACTCAGATAGAGGGACGTCTTTTCTGTCTCGAGAGTTTAAACAGTTTCTCTTGGGTTTAGGAGTATCTTCTAGTAGTTCGACACCGTATCATCCTGAAGGAAATAGTCAAGTTGAAAGATATAATGGGATAATTTGGAAGTCAATATGTCTTAGCCTAAAGTCTCAAAATTTACCTGAAAAACTTTGGGAGCGAGTTCTACCACAGGCCATGAACTCAATAAGGTCCTTGTTATGCACCTCCACGAATAGCACTCCACATGAGCGTTCTTTCAATTCCAAAGACGATCTTCCCATGGAAATTCCCTACCAAGTTGGCTAATGAATCCAGGACCTGTAATGCTAAGAAGATTTGTACGAACGTCTAAGACTGACCCATTGGTGGACGAGGTGGAACTACTCGACAGTAATCCTTCTTTTGCAAGAGTCAGATACCCTGGAGGAAAGGAATCTTCAGTCTCAGTTAGGGATTTGGCCCCATGTCCTTCGGAGAGTGGTCCTCAAATACCTGAGGATTCTTCAAGTCCGCCCCTTCCTCTCGAAGATATGGTATCACCTTCCAAGGAGGTCACTCTACGTCGATCCACTCGTGTTTCTAAGCCCCCGGAGCGCTATGGAGTTGACTCTTGAAGTATGCTTTGTTTTCAAGTAGGGGAGAATGTTATGAATTATTGTTATGTTATTGTCTGACGTTTGTGTGACGTGTTCTTGTTTATATTGATTGCTTGTATTTGCTGTGTCATTCTATTATAAGTAACTAAAAGCTAAGGAGTGATTCCTACTCCTAAGTATTTGAAATATATATCATCACATAAATATATATAAATAAAAATTGATATTTTGATATGAGAATATCCGATACCATTTGGTACGGCAGTTAGTGTAACCTGGAAATAAGAAGAAAAAAAGAGGAGAGAAGTGAGGCAAAATACTCCCTCTTCTCTTCTCTTTCTATCCAGGTAACACTAACAAAATTACCAGATGGTAATCGTATATTCTCATATCAAAAGATCAATTTTTGGGGGAGAGTACGTATTTGCTTATATCTCTTAAAGTATTAGCGATTTCAGAACACCAAACATATCAATGAAAGCTTGGTTAACCAGCTTTAATATTTTGGTATACTAAATCATTGTCAATTTAATAAGTAGAGAGTTATATGCACAATAAAAAAGCCTATCTCGCGTACAAAATGACGCATATAATGGATTATAAATGCGTCAGAGACAAAGTAAAATTTGAGAGGATACCTTGACGCAATCTAAGAAACACATTATGATTATTTTTTCATATTCGATTCTTATGGTCAATACAGGCTTGAATCATATGATGTAAACTCAGATTGTATGAATTCTGAATTGATAGAATGCAACCAAGGTCATTTTTGGATTTATCATCTAAAGTTTTACTAAACTTAAAAGTACTATTTTACTCTGAAGCGAACAAGTCTCTTCTACAGGCGAGTGAAGTTAATTGATACAAAAAAGCCATGAAATAACGGTAACATACACACTCTTTCTTGCTTGTTTTACTGAAAAACTTTGTTTTATAAAAAACATCAAACATACGTCTGGTAGTAAATTATATTTTCTTTAAATTAATAAACTATTTTGAAGTCTGTAACGTCACCATTGAAGAAATTGCGGAAAACATATTTTACAAAAAATTTAAAACTTTGACCTCGTTGCGCGATTCGTAATGGTGACCGATTTGTTCAAACTTTGTATGTCGTCTTCTTTTATCACCAAGAAACAGAAATCCCCAAAGTGCTAACATTTCAAACATTTGAAAAATAAGACAACCCTAATATATATATATATTATATTTATATATGGGATCCGGGACGGGACTTAAACTTTTCAAGCCGGGCCGGGATATAATATATATTTTTCGTTCCTTCGACATTCTGAACTGACGACTTTTTTTTAGAAAAGCATTTTTTAAAAAATAGTGACGACGTGTTTTAAGAACACAATGTTTAAAAAAAAAGGTTACGACGTTTTTTTTTTTGAAAAAAATCTCCAAAAAAGGTGACAACGTTCTTTTAGAAAATAATATTTCGAATTTTTTTTTCTAATAAAACCGTCATCACTTTTTTGGGCAATTATTTTCTAAATAAAATTTATGAATGAAAAAACGAAAGAAAATAGTGAAGTCCCGGCCCGGTACGCTCAAAACAGCCGGGACCCGGTCGTTTTCCTGATATATATATATATATATATGTATATATATATATATATATTATATATAGTATATTATATATATCTATATATATATATATAATAATATATATATATATATATATATATATAATATTTTAATAATATATAGATTAGACCTCCCAAATGAAACCACTTTTCAGTTCTTTTAAATAGTCAGCGATTCAGGTCATTTTTTTATGCTGAAAACGAATATCCTAATTTAAAAATTTTCTAGCTGTTAGAAATCAAAACGTCACTGGTTTTCAAAGGTTTCGTTATCAACTTTTTGTTATTTCTTATTTTGAAAAAAAATAAGTTCTACTAAATTTAGCTATGATCTTTATGACTTTCATTTTTGCGAATTTTTGTCAAATAATATTTAGTGCGATAAATGAACAGAAGTGCTGACGCACCAACCATTTTTTATATAACAGCTCCTACTAGGGTTCTTTATAGTTTCAAGAAGGAAAAAGAAAGAGCTTATGGAACAACACTGGAACCGTCCGATGGCTAATTTTACTCACCTCGATATGGGAAGGCCTTCCATATAGAGCATATAATCTCCTCGGTGCAAGGGCTCCTCTACGCATGCAGGGTTAACGGAAGATGCATTCCAGCAGGGATACGAAAATACGTGGTCCAAAGCATAGAAACTCTTAGATCTGCAACAACATAGTCAACAAACAAGGCGGTTTTCTTTAAAAAGTATATACAAAACACGATGTCACATAAATAATTATTTTTAAGAGTTGATACGCTTTGCAGGCTTTTCGTTTTATTATTGTTATCTGTTAATAATGAATTTACCTGTTCCCTATCAATCTTTTAATACCCACCCTCATTTGTATTATACTTTTTTAACATATCACAAGTCATTGTAATTGGATGTATTGAAAAATGTATTTGAAAATATATTGAATATATTATATATATAAAAGAAGGAAAAAGAAAAAGAGGGTACTCATGTTGATGTTTTAAGTTATCTTGAAATACGTTTTTAAAACGACTAATGATTGTAGATTTACCCATCGAATCCCAATCTACTCTTCTGAATCCCTCTCATCAGTATGATACCAATTCTTTAATTTTATGTACCTTTCTTTTCCTTCTTGAAACTATAAAGAACCCTAGTAGGAGCTGTTATTTAAAAAAATGGTTGGTGCGTCAGTTTTTATGTTCATTTATTGGCACTAAATTTATTTGACGAAAATTTGCAAAAAAAATCAAAGTCATAAATTGATCATAACTAAATTTAGTAAAACTATTTTTTTCAAAATAAGTAATAGCAAAAAAGTTTTGTTCATAACGAAACCTTTGAAACCAGTGACGTCCGATTTTAACAATGCTAGAAATTTTTAATTAGATATTCGTTTTTAGCATCACTTTTTTTCCAGAATCGCTGAGACTATGTAAAAGAACTAAAAAAGTCGGTTTCATTTTGGGAGGTCTAAGATATATATATATAAGTGCATAGTTTAAGTACATAAGTTTTAGAAAAGTAAAAAAAAAAATAGACTTTGGTATGGAGGATTTTCATTAAGATCAATTATGTTGCGGGTAACTTTTATTGCTGACAAGTAAGGCCCGGAGGACCTTTATACATGTATGTTTTCAATATAAAGCTAAATAGATGTATGACCAAAGTAATAAGGTGTTTACGGATCACTTTCAATATATACTTTTGATATACCTTGGCCTCCACCAAATGTTTTCTTTTGTGCTCTCAGGCATACATATATGTGAGTAAGGTGCTTATTTGCCATTTTCATATCCTCTTATCGAAAAACTATAATCGCTATAGAAAAGAATGATCTGTATCGTATACGACTTGATATACAAAGGAAAAGAAAGTATAATTATCATTGGTATTACACAATATGTACTTCATCAAAATAAAAAGTTGTTGCTAGGAGGTCAAATGGTTTACGAATAGAAAAAGACGTAACCTTAAAGTAGTCAATTATTTGCCTAATATATAATGTTTTCCATATATTTATTGCGATTAGGATGGAAAGACTGATAACTGATTTGTAACTCATGCTTCCTGAAGTACGTTCCTTCTCTAAAATAGAAATGAAAGTAATAAATTGTAGGAACAGAAGCATATACAAATTGTGATGAGGACGATTCTTTATAGCTGTTCTTTCTCATTTTCATTTTAAACAATTAGGAAGATGAAATCAAATGGAAGCCTATTATCCAATTAACTTAATCCCCCATCACAATTAATGGAAAATGTAAAGCAGAACATTTCAACCTCCCGATTAAATAGAATGCGACAGATATCAATGGTATTTTGTTGGTAGTTCAGTGTTTTTTTGTATATGTCCAGTAGAAAATAGATCATTATGAACAAGACAATTTGTTCATATCTGATTTTTTTTATCAACCCGCATCTAAAAATATTTATTTGCCTTTCTGTATCTATGGCCGATTTATTGGTCATTGTAATTTTGGATATTTTTCATTGCCTGATAGACACTTTGGATTGCGTCTAGAGATCGAACGGATTCTTACGGTTTGTATAATATGAAAGTTAGGCGAGGGAAAAGACTAAAAAATAACCATGATTGGTAATAAAATTGACACTTTTTAGCATTTGTTGTATCCAATTCTCATGCAAATACTAATATGAAAATTAAAAATATACAAATTTAAATAGATCTGGATATTAGGATCTGAGCCATAC
>CP045900.1:22675729-22697679 GCA_013387185.1 Caligus rogercresseyi | reverse complement strand
TTTTGAATTTGAAAATTGTAAAAGCATAAATCATGGCTAGATTTAAAGCTTTACAGAGTCAGCAAATTATTAAATACCATAAATTCCAAAAACCATTACATACATCCGTTATCATTTAAGAAACGTTAAGCCTATACATAATGAGTGAAATATGTTTAATATATTGCTTTAATATATATTTCCAGATGTAAAATATGACTATGATGAGTTTTTTCAAATTATTTTAAATTGAAAACTAATAATCATAAAAATGTTTTTTAATCAAACAATAACTAGGCTCAAAATCCAAATTGGTTATTGACCATATCAAATAATGGTTAAGTAGATACCCTTGTGCCGATTCATATATAGTAAATTTGTTTGACAAATTGTTCTGATCATTTAAAAACATTTTTGTGTTTTGTTTGGACTATCTTTATTATACAAAACTGCGGATTTTAAAGATTATAAAAAGACATAAAAGAGTATTTGGAATCTAGAATGTAATAAATTACTTATTTTTTTTAATAAGACTTAAAAGTAAATCCACAATGACAAAAAATAGATTCATCTTTTAAAGATAATATGTACTATACACTTAATCAATTCTGAAGATTAATTTACTTCAAGTAAAGTTTTTATACCTTTGCATACATAATTTTTTTGTTCTTTTGTTGAAGTACAAATCTTAGACTACAACGCTTATCTATTTTACTAATTAACAAATGTACGCAATCCCTTATACAGGGTGCGTTGGAATTTCGTAGCCGCATTGAACGGGTTTAAGAACCCAGACGGCGGTTGCATTAAATAAATAGCTGCTATATATACAAATAAAGATATTTGTTTTTATATAATGATTACATATTATAAAATAAGCTTGTAGTTTTTTTTTTGAAGCGGCAGATATTATTCATGCACCCTGTAAGAATCAAAAACAAGTTCCTCTGCCTAAGTTGAATGTTCTATTTTTCACAATGATAAAGGGTAGGAAATGACTTTTATTAATATTTTTGTAGGATTCAGTGGGCAGTATTTAATACTTTCATTACCTCCGCCGAAGGAGGTATTGTTTTCACTGGCGTTGGTTTGCTGGTTTGTTGGTTTGTCACAGGATAACTCAAAAGTACCGAACGGATTCGGATGAAACTTTGTGAGTTGTTAGAAGTGCCAAAAGAAACAAGTGAGTAATTTTAGCATCTATGAGTGCAGAATTAAGATGCAAAATGAGCTAAATACTAATAAATTTTCAAGTTAGCCTACTCTGCCAATAGATGTCGCGTGTGCTGATAAATCAGGTGCGGGAGCGTCTTTCTCTCGGAATTTCCCGTCTAGGGGAACCCTCCCCCGTCCCCCTACGACCGCCGCCCCAGTCGTGAAAAATCCGCCTCGGGAGGCTCATAAGGACCCCGTGACGGCGGAGGTTTTGCACTCTCTGAGTGTATAAATGCTCTTAGTTTTTAATTGTGTACAGTTGATGTTTTGTAGAGCTCAGTAAGATATCAGTTTATTTTTACAGCTTTAGTTTTTATGCATGTTGATTATATTAGAGATGCACTTTAATGTTGAAAAATTAAGTATAAAAAATTGTAAGCCAAAAAAAATGCATTAGAAATTTCCTTTTTTTTTTAATTTAGAACAATATATTATATTTTCTTTATTGTCACAAAACCTAGAAAATGTTTTTATTCTTTTGTAAAAATAAACATATTTTTTTTATTTGCCTTCATTGTAATACAAACTTTGACAATGATCTTTAGCGAACTTGTTGACCTGGAAAGATTTCGAGGGCATCATGATAACTTGATATATCTTTAGTTCTGAAAAAGAAAATATTTCTATTGGACATCACAAGAATATTCCTTCAGTATTCCTCAGGACTTCTTAGAAGTAAACTACGACTATTTTACATCGAAACCCATTTAAATTCACGTTCTAACCTATATATTTCAACAAAAAAAAATAACTTTTTATATTAAATAAATACTTTTTTGTCACATTAATGGGACTGATGATACAACTGTGCTCATGTGGACAGCGATAGAGCTATTTTCACAGGAACAAATTTTACACAGCTTAAAACGCACGCATTATATACACATTCATAACATGAGGGGGGGGGGGGGAGAGAGTCAAGAGTGACGTCACCATCAACAATCGTCAAATAATAGAGCCTCCACTGATCATAGTTGGGAATCTATTTTTTTTTGGTGTCATGAAAGCATTCTGGCCTAGACTTCAAACTTGTTGGAGATCCCTCGATCCCTTCCTTCCTCCATCCCTCCTTCTATCTTCCCGGGACTCCGGGATAAATGCCTTGTACACCAAGAAACGAGTCTCCTCCCTCCCTCCCATTAATAGACACATTCCCCTCACCTCGACTTCGTGAGTGGAGTCCTACCCCTCGTCGGTCTTCGGTCAGTCAAAGGAGTTCCTTCCCTCATCTTCGTTAGAGAGCTCCCCCCCCCTCCTCTTCGTGAATGGAGCCCTACCTCTCGTCAGACTTCGTTAGAGAGCTTCTCATCCCTCGTCTTCGTTAGAGAGCTCCCCGTCCCTCCTCTTCGTGAATGGAGTCCTACCCCTCGTCGAACTTCGTTAGAAAGCTTCCCATCCCCTCGTTTTGTTAGAGAGCTCTCCGTCCCTCCTCTTCGTGAATGGAGTCCTAACCTCGTCGGACTTCGTTAGAGAGCTTCCCATCCCCGTCTTCGTCCGAGGAGTTCCTTCCTTCGTCTTCGGCATAGGGTTCCCCGTCCCTCCTCCTCTGTTAATGGAGTCCTGCCATTCGTATTCATGTATGGAGCCCTACCCATCATCTTCGTGATTGGAGATCGTCTTCCATAACCTCCTACATATTGAAGACTTTTTTCTCTTTTTTGGAGTTTGCTATTGGACTACCCCCCTCCCCCCAGACTAACGCACCCCGGACTATCAACCCCCGTGCATTTACTCCCATTACTAATATATTTTTTATTCCATGAAGTCCTCTTATGAAGTTAACTATGTTTTTTGTCAATTGACCAGTTTAAAATTTGAATGTAATCAGATAAAATAATAATTATACTTTAGTTTATCATTATTTTATCATCTTATGTTTCTCATTTCAAATCCCGCAATAATTGTAACTGGTCACCAACTTATCAAAAATTAGTATTAAAAGTGCTAATAAATTTGTATTTATTTTCAAAGATATATGTTAAAATGATTAACCTAAAAATTTTACTTTAACATGACTTGAAAGAGTTTTTACTATGGATGTATGGTCTCTTTTACAAAATTTCTTACAAATCCAAGAAGTTATAGGCGGACGCCTTACTTTTACATGGGCCCACTGGAACTTCTAAGATCTTTAAAGTTTTGCGGATCTCACTGGAAGAGAATGGCCAACTCCTGGGGCTCAAGCTTGCACAGGGTCCTTCCTCTGCTTAAAGCAAACGAGCCTCTGAACTTCAATGGGGCTTCGAGAAGTTCCTCGGAGTTCTTCAAAGAGGGTAACCTCACGTCCGTTGGGGAATTCTTTCAAAAAAAATACAGATAAAAATTATATACTAATTACGATTACAAAAGCTTCGTTCGCTTACCTCTGCGGGAAATATACCTCTTGGGCCACCTATCCCTTCTACATAGCCCTTACGGCATTGGGCCATCGTTCTATTCGAAGGTCTATTGCTTGCTCTGGACGTCCCCTTCCCTGGCATCGAGAGACGATTGAGGCTACTACATAATGAGGCAGATTTCCCCCCGCTGTGTCCGGAAATTATTATGAAGAACCCCTTTATGGACTCCCATCAAAAATGGTTCCAATACCGCTTAGCCACGTCTTCTCTATTTATGAGCAAGTCCCATGGGGATCTAAAGAAACGGGGATGCCATTGGTGTGGGGAGGTCGAAGAAACTCTTTCCACTTCTTCTATCACTGCCTTAAAGTGGTCCCAGTCATTAAAGCTGTGGAAGAGATAATGTTAAATAACTCGGAGTATCATTAACCTCTACTGACTGGTGTATCAACATCTCCAACTTACGAGGAGGCTTACAAGATCGAGCACGTGGTATCCACTGTACAAAGAACCTCTATGGTTCAAGAACGTGCGGAGGTGGACTTTGGTTTACGTATTCTTCGTGAGTAGTTTTAGCGTGCACTCTTCCATTGCAAGCTTTTCATTGCACGCGTTTCCTTCGTCTCTTTTTCTTCGCAGGGTAATATTAGCTTTCGTCTTTTCATTGTGGGTAATTTCTTCGAGAGTAATTCTTTGCAAGTAATTTCTCCGCAGAGTAATTTTCTCGCAAGTAATTTCTTCGCAGGATTATTTCTTCGCAAGTTTCATTTTTGTGAAGGACTTAGTTGCAACTATGTTTTTATATGTATATATATATATATATAGAATTGTTTTTTGTATGTCATCAATGCAATACTTATTCGTTCTGGTTTTAGCCTATTTTAGGCTATGCCTTAGGCATATCAAGGGTTCCTATATGGATCCATTTTTTGCATATAAGCTGAGTATGAAATTATTCTTTACTCCCCAAGCATTGTTTTTTTTCGTTTACCAGAATCATTTTGACGATTTTTGACAGGAGAGCTTTGTATATAATTGTACAATACTTTGATCGTAATGAAAATTAATTTCAAAGTACATTTGAGTATATTGGATATTAGGATATACAATATAAATTAGTTGCTTTGTGCTACATAAGTAGTCACTAAGCCACCATAGGCATGTCTATGGAAGAAGATGCCATCCAAGACAAAGAACCAAATAACTTGACATTCCGCCTCTACCCTTGAGATGCACTGGATCTATGCTATGTGCTAGTTTATATAATACGAAAGACAGCTTAGTATTATATGGCTAGATGTATATCTACTTTAGTTTTTTTCGGGTTAGTGTTGTTCAGCGTATCCAGTACGATCTTTTCCAATACGTATTAAGATATCACGTTAGGGGTAGGGCTGTCAAAATTGCTCAAAAATGACATTCGAATATTCGTTGAAAACAATTACGAATTCGAACTATTCGAATATCTGGTTGCCCATTTTACGCATTTGCCGTGTAGCCCATATAAGGCAATAATGCGGCAAAAACATAGTTAAAATTAGATCATTAAAATCATCATATATAGCCTATATAATATTAAATTAAATAACACACACAGATAATCATGACAAAAGCTTATTTCCGATCACTGTAGCCCAGAGCCACAACTTTGTTTCACTTGTATTTCACCACCACACCACCAAGCGGGAGTGGTTTTTAACATTCGAATATAATTTTCACGTTCGAATTCACTTTTTGGGATACTATTCGAACCCGAATTCGAACTTCGAATATTCGATGACAGCCCTAGTTAGGGGCCCATAATATGGAACATATGTAGTCAGAATCCTGTGTCGTTAAAGTCCTATATTTTCAGATTTCTAAAATGAAACTTGCGAGAAATAATCCTGCGAAGAAATTACTTGCGAAGAATTACTTGCGAAGAAATACTCTGCGAAGAAATACTTGCAAAGAAATTACTCTGCGAAGAAATTACCCACAATGAAAAGACGAAACTAATATTACCCAGCGAAGAAAAAGAGAAAACGAAGAAAACGTGTGCAATGAAAAGGCTTGCAATGGAAGAGTGCACGCTAAATTACTCACGAAGGAATACCGTGCACCATTGATAACACAGGCAACAAAAAAATATTTTTTGAAAATAGTCCAGGGTTTTCCTGCTGAATTAGACTAATTTTGATGCTCTGAGTCCGAAAATGACCTTGGTTTTGCTCCATCAGGTCAGGTTTTTTGCTACAGAAATTTTTAAAAAATCGATTTTTTGTAATAAAAAAAAATTCTGTAGATCATCAGCTGAGAAACCCTGACGATTTTTTCCCATTTCCTCTAGAAATAAACATCAACGTATCCAAATTTATTCAGTTTTTATTTAGTCCCTCAAATTTTATAAGCACAATTATCATAATATTAGTATAAGAATGTGCGTTACATGACACAGAAGTTCAGAATTCACGGCATAAATCGGCGTTTCTTCGATTCCCGTGTGTGAGCAGCTGCTGTGTTGTCTCGCTTCAGCGACCAGCAGTAGTCCGCCATCATGACTGCGTCCCACCTCCCCTGGTACCTCTCCTCTATTTGGCGCATGTCCTGATGGAACCTTTCTCCCTGCTCGTCGCTCATCGCCCCGAGATTTTTCAGGAAACTTCTCCATGTGTGAGAACAGGAAGTGCATCTTTATACTAATCAAACAACCGAGTTTTGGAAGGGCCTCTATCATGGTGTAATGAGTCTGGCGTGGTTTGCTGCCTTCGTGTTCCCCAGGAAGTTGTTCACACCTGCACAAACGATTTCCACGCGGCGCACTCTTGCGTGTTCATGGAGTTTTGGAACTCTGTGTCCTTTATAAGCTTCCGTATCTGTGGACCATTGAAACACACACCTGAGCCCACAATGAGTTAATTTAAGACAAGGCAATGAATATAAAGGTAATATGAATATGAGAGAGAATCTAAGAGGCAATATTGTCACTACGGAGTCCTTGGGAAGAATGACTGAATTTGCTAAAGTATATAACCTTCGTCGGCTAAATTCACACAAAATATATTAATATTAAATAAATTCTACACATTTATTGCACATAAATTTATGATAAACACGAATAAATTATTTATAATATTATTCGTGTCTGTGAATTGTAATTCGATATATTTTTCACGAATAATATGATTGAACTCAAAACCGCTGATATTAGAATATGTATAGCTCGTCAGGTAGCCTATGGCTGTATCTCAAAAAGTTGACCTGATGGAGCAAAATCAATGTGATATTCGACTCAGAACACCAAAATTAGTCTAAATCAGCTGAGAAACCCCTGACTTTTTTTTTTGGCTGTTGACCAGTGTAATACTCTCGTATTCCTTGCTCCATTCTTAGATATAAAAAGTATATTTAAAAAGTGCCTTTTATAACATAAAAATGTACAATTTTATATATACAAATTTCGATTTGCTAAAGTTGCCCCCTTATGATTTGTGAGTATTATGAAGACTTTATTACAAATTGATTCATTTGTAAGTGTATAATTTAATTTGTTATTGATGTGATTAAATATTTACATGACTATAGTTGTACTTGGTACAAAAATATATATATATGTCCGCTAATATTCTAATACTGTATTGTTCATCAAATCTTTTTTGAAAATCTGTTTGTTTTTGGGGTTTTTTAAACATTTGCTGTAAGATATCATTAAAGAGTGAGTACTCAATAATATTGTTTAATCACGTCAAGAAAGGAAAACTTTTCTTTTGATGATGAAAGAAAAAGAGAAGAAAATAAATCTTTAGCTCCACGCAGTCCCAAAGGGGCAAAGGATTTGAGTTTTAAAAGAATATTGACCCTCGAAACCAAGGAGTCCTGTAGTTCTACTGAGAACAAACGCAAGAGGAGATTGGGCCCCATTATGACCCGGATCAAAGCTAATGAAGAATATAATAAACCTCAAAACCTTTATATTGTGAGATTTTAAAGCATCCTGAAATTGGCAAACCTAACAAGTAAAATCTGAATGGAAGTCGTTGCAGCTATAAATAACTCGCAGAGACAATAATAAAAGAATTTAAAAAATTCAAATCGGCTCTGATACCTTAGCCACTATAGCATTAGATGCCTTCAAATTAGATGGTACACACCTCAATGATATTTAAGAGAAAAAAGCTGCCCACATAATTAAGTGAGAAATAAATTATCTCATGAAGGAGTTTAGGACCTTACCATGTCAATATCAGACCACTGTCCCGTCTTTGCCTCCTTTGCTCTCCCTAGGAGATCTTTTAGACCTCTCTGGAAGCTCAATGTCTCCTTATTAGATGCCGAAGAAACCTCCATGAAATCTTAGGCATTATCAAGGACAGCATCTACAATTGGGAACAAAAATATGCTCCGCAACTGATTCCTTGTCAAAGGTTGAAGAACTCTCCCGGAACTCCTGAAGAAAAAGGGCATTGAAGCTGCGGAAAAAAGACGGACGGTACGTGAAAGGCTAGAAAAAATGCAGAAACAGCAGAGCGATGATGTAAGCATTAGAGATGAACTAAACGATCTGATTGAATATGAAGCGAGAGGGGCTCTCATCCGTTGTAACTCCGACCTTATACTGTCCAATTTGTCAGGGAAACTTCCCCTAAAGCGCCTGGAGGGAGCACGTCAATCGAAAAAACTGATTTCTTCACTCAGAAAGTCCTCGGGCGAGGTTACTTCAGACCAGGATGAAATTACGAGAGAGGTCTATGGATTCTTCTCCAAAATATTTAAAAACGACTGTAGCATCTGTAACAATATAAACAAATGCCAAACATGCTCTCTGAATATAAAGGACTTTAAAATCAAGAAGAAGAAGAAAATCCGAAGGAGATATGCGCACGCCTTGATGCTCCTATTAAAGAAGGTGAAATATTACAATTCTCCAAAGCTTCAACAAGAAACACAAAGCTCCAGGCCCTTCGGGTATTCCTTTTGAATTTTATCAGAAGTTCATGTATCCTCTAGCTAAGCTCCTGAGGGAGTTTTTCAAGAAATAAGTGTAAGAGGTGAGGTCTCGGACTTTATGAACAAGGGAATTATTGTTTTAATTCCCAAAAAGGAAAAGACAAACAATTATTGCCAACTACAGACCTATCACTCTCCTTGACACCCCGTACAAAATTCTGACGGGAATTCTTAATAAAAGACTAAAACAGCTCTGCCATATGTAATTTCACGGGCTCAAAAGGGATTTATGAGAGGAAGGCTCGCAGAGGAAATACCAAGGACTCTACAAGATGCCATGGAGGCAGCTAAGGAGCTTGGCAAAAATTACGCAACCCTGCTAATTGACTTTCAAAAGGCTTTTGACTCCATAGACCATTCTTTTATTATAAAGCAACTTTGAGGACCGGGTTTCCTGAACACTTCGTGCACCTAATTACATGCATTCTAAAGCGCTCCTACGCTTCGATAAACTTAAACGGATCCGACCAAAAATTCCCTATAGAGAGGGGATGCAAGCAGGGTGATCCCTTAGCCCCCTCCCTCTTTTAATTGCCATAAATTATCTTTACAATAATATAACTCAAGTACTGAGGTAAAGGGCCTGAAACTGCACGACAAGTCTCTAAAGATTCTACTATATGCGGACGACGTTTCAGTCTTTATGACAGGCTCGGCAGAAGAGATAGTAAAAGTATTAAAAGTATCCAGCGGATACTCTCCAAATTTAAAGTGAAATCTGGCCTCACGATCAACGTCGAGAAATCTGAAATACTAAGCTCTGTAAATCAAGATCTAGAAAAAGTTTTTCCTTGTTACAAATATGTCGACTCTACTGTCCTTCTCGGAGTAGCAATTTCAACATCAGGGCAGGCTAGTGCTATGAAGCTAAACTATAGGCGTATAGAGGATGTCTTTGAAAAAGGGAGCAAAATGTTTGTGGAATGGAAGCTATGCCGCCTAGAAAAACTCCGCTTATGGGACAAAGTGATATTACCTAAAGCAATCCATCTTCTGAGGTATACACCTTTTAACAGAGACATTTGCTCAAGAGCTGATAGTTCAAAGAGCAGCTTTGTGTGGGGAAAGAAAAGAAGATACGTGTCACACCAAAGAACCATAGAACCTTCCAAAACATGGGGTCTGGGCTCTGTAGATCTAGAAGCTATGTGGAAGTCCTTGAATCTGTCCTGGCTAAAGAAATTACCCTTTAGCTATGATCTTTGGGCTCACCGTTTGAAAGTGAGGTTTTCCAAAAAAATTGGCGTGGAACTCTACGAAAAACTTCACTCTGGACCGGACGAACTTATTGGAGTCGTTAAAAAAACTGACACATACTGGGGGAAAATGTCGGAGTCGTGGATGTCAATCTTAGCCTCTGTACTGCCTCTCCTGGGTCCTAACGAACCTCTGAACCACAACCCACGGTTTGGTTCTGGCCAGGCTTCTAGTGCGTCAAAAGTGATAACTTCTGTAGCAGAATTCTGGCAACACAGCGAAGAAGTATATCAAATGAATTTTCTCACCCATCACCGAATCAGAATACGGACGGATGAATCTACAAGGAAAGCGATCGGCCCCCTTCACCTTTCTATCATGCTATCGGAGGCACTTCCTCGAGAGGAGTACGGGAGGGAATCATTTCTCAGAAGAGAATCAGTTCGGCTGGAACACTTGTGTCAAGACGATGTGAGAGGGTCGGTGTTGAAAATAGAGATTTGGACCCGAGGGTCATTATGGCTAATCCCCTAACAACACAGGCTGAAAAATGGCTTAGATACAGAGTCGCCACATCCTCCATATTCACAAACAAGTCCTCGGACTCGTCTAAGTGCTCCTTTTGCCAACTTGAAGTAGAAACGTCAGAACATTTGTTCTTTAATTGCTCCTTCGTCCACCCTTTAGTGCGCCAAGTAAACGAAGAGCTATTGTCAGAACTGGGGGTTATCCGTCCAAAAGGATTGGAAAGTTCCTCCAATCTTAGAGGTTTAAATATGCGAAATGAAGACAATCATATTAAGGAAAAAAAAAAAGAATCCGAACCCAGGACCTCAAAGCCCAAGACTGAGGAATTCAAACGAGATACATGATTAGTGTTTTTTTCAGAAAACTTAAACAGGGCCTCAAATTTTAAAATGACACAAGATTTTATAAGCACCTAAAACTGTAGACTTTCTGGATCTAGTACTCGTCAGGACCTTAGAGTTATTGACGTGTGTGATTGGGGATATTCGAAAATGCATATACTCTTCATCTATATCCTACTGTAAAGGGAGTAAGCCGCCATATGCACAGGGGTTGTGCTGTTTTTATTAAGAAACATTTGATAGCCCAACCGTTAATTTACTGGACAATGGAAACGGATTTTTGGCATAAACAACTTTGGAAAACCACGACATATTCATCGCAGCATTTATTCATCTACTACTCAAAGGAATTTTTCGACCCACAATCAAAATCTATTATGCTCAATTGATTGCTTTGCCGAAAATATAATCATTGGAGAAGTTCACGAGCTTGTTATTCGCTGATGATGCCTACTTCATATTGGGTGAGAAGGAGATCGTAGGTCAATATCAGAGACTCATGCGCATCGTAGATGCTTTTGGAAAATATTCGGGGCTGGAACAAACTTCGACAATCCCAAGTCATATCAAACAGCGATGATCTCAGCATTAAACACAATATTGTTTTATATTAATTTGGTATCAGCTGCAGCCAGATATGCTGCATTTTCTCTCGAAATTCCGTCTGTTCGCAACGATTCGTGGACCATTGCTTCAGAGGAGATCAAGTATTTCCCATGAAGTTCACTATCTCATTTAAAGATTTTACGTCACATTCTTACAACTTCAAGATAATATATTTATAATAATTAATTATCGTTATTTAAAGTATATTCTGTACATTTTTATAGTTATTTTTATTATTGATTATGTTCAATGATTGTTAAAATTGGTGTTGTTCTTCTCCGAAGTAATAATTTTAGACTGCAATGTCTATTTATGTTTTGTTTTAACGCAATTAGTTGGAATTTTTAAGAACTGAAATATATTTGAAAAAATATTAGTTCTTATGTCTTGTAATGGAAAGGCATGAGTAGAAATATATTATTTGATCTTATTCCATTGTTTTACCTTAGTAAAATAAACGACAATTCTAACAATTTTTCCTTCAGATAAACGACGATGGGTATATCTACCAAAAAGGGAATACAGATTCTTTCACGTACACAATACACGTCGACTTTTTAACGCTTTAAATGCACAAGTTCACATACTTTTATGATGGTAATCAAGATGCCTCCCTCGCATTTCAAAGACTATTATATGCACAAAAACTTGCATATCTTTTTATGGTTGAAACTATACATGCATTGGACTACGAAAAAAGCCAAGAAAGAAGGGGTTGAAATGAGTCATTGAAATAATTATACCTTTTAAATGGATATTTAAAGGATAATAAAAAAATAATACTTTTAGTGACAATCTTTAAAAAATATTTTTTAAATAGAAAAGGTTCGTCAAAAATATTTTCCAACAATCTGGTAATGGTGTAATGAACAAAATGAAATTATTTGCAATAAACTAAATAATATCACGTATGTCCCCGAACGAGGATGGAGATGGACGAACTGGCCGAGGAGATGTATAGAAGGGACAATCCCATGGAGGAGTATTTTCTAAGAGCCTTATTTCTTTTGTATCAATTTAATTTATTTCGCATTAAAGGTTAGCTCCTAGACAGTATATTACTGGCTGATACCAGATTGAGTTCCGTTGTGGTGGGGCTGATCTAGAAGCTAAACAAACAAACAAACATCACGTAAGAAATGTAACAGAATAAAAAATATTATGTAGAAATATATTGCTTACCTTCAATGGTATCAAATTCATTGTACTTTCTATATAGATTTATTGTTGTTTAAAAAATGATCTCAGCTTTGTTTTTAATAATTTATTCAGGGTGTACAGATAAAATTGTCTACTTATATATGTTATCTTAATCAAGGTTGGATTGTTTTAATTATTTATAAAAAAACTCAATTAAATATGATCAGTAAGATATATATAATCTTTTGTTTGAAGGAACCATCCTTAGTTTCAAGAACAGGCTCCAGGGAGATTTGAAACGTGGTACAAAAGTTTTCAATCATGGTATTTTTTCGGGATATATATTTGGGTTAATTCATTAATTTTTTTTTAATGAAGCAGAATTAATGTTAATAAATATATTGGGAAATAAGATGCTCCTAGTACGAAACACGAAGACGCTTTGGAGTCACTTGTCGCGAAGTGTATCTCTCTGATAGGAAATGAGATGGCTAGGGGAGCGCGATAGCCCTGTTGATAGCGTGTTCAACTCTCAATGTTAGGGGCGCAGGTTCGAATCCCGAGAGGGGATGGTCATTTTTGGTCTACCTCATTGATGATAAGATCTTAGGTTCGACAGACTAATTTTAATGCTATAATGCATATTTATATCCTGTCGGATGCAATTCTATCGAACCATATAGGCAAAAAAATAGATGGCTGAAATGCTGCCAGAGCTGTAGCTACGGACCGACCTCTACACTAAGCCTCTGGCCTTTCTTAAGGATGATTCGTCTAAATATATTTCTAAGATAAATGAAGACATTTTGGACAAGTTTTTTGTTGTCTTAATTTTAAAGATTGTAATTTAGATGGACTAATTTCAAGATTATAATTCGTATTTATATCTGGATAGTGTTTCGAATCAAATAGAAAGCAAATAAAAGGGAGTGCGATAGCTCAGTGAAAGCGACTCTTAATGTTGAAAGTGCAGGTTCGAATACTCCGAGAGGGAAGATACATTTTGATCAACCTTAAGAAAAAAATATTTTCACGCTATAATAATGCTTATTCATATCCAGTCGGATGTAATTTCATCAAAACAAATTGGCAAAAAACGTATTATTCTTTTAAAAAAATATTAATTCCTATAGGAATCATGGAAAGGATCAAATCCCAAAGCTTATGGGGCATATAAAAGGAATATTAAAGAAGAGTAGATTCCATGGGTTGATTTTTGAGTTTATTCATCGAACACTATGTACATTAGGTGTATTATAGAAACCTAATATTAAGATATCAAATTTCTCCCCCCGCGAAAGTTGGGTCATAAAAACTAAATGATCGTAGAAAAATGGATTTGGTTTTGACCACCCCCTTACCCCCCCCCCCCCCAAATTGCGTTCAAAGGTTTCGTTATGAAGCAAAACTTTTTTTATTACTATTTTCGAAAACTTTAATTTTACAAAATTTAGCTAGGATCAATTTTTGACTTTGTTATTCTTTGCAAACTTTCGTCAAATAATATTTAGTGCCAATAAACGAACATAAGTGCTGACGCACCAACCATTTTTAAATAACGTCTCCAACTAGGGTCCTTTTATAGTTTCAAGAAGGAAAAAGAAAAAGAGGGTACTTATGATGATGTTTTTAAGTTATTTTTTAATACGTTTGCTTTACACATCTTAACTTTCATACAGTAACTCCCTCACATGGTGAGAATATAAATCTATGATGTGATTATATCCATAAACTCTTGCAGATGCCTCCGTTACTAGTTTTACAGCTCTTTCCACTGATTGTGAATGGCAAGATACTTATTAATTTTTAAAGGATGTTCTTTGTTTTTATAAGATCTTCCTCAGGCACAATTGGAGGAACAGACTAATTTATATTGACCAGTCGATAAAATTTAAAAAATTATTAGAATTACAACGGATAGTTTTCAAATGAATTGGATGAAAACTACATTTTCGGTTCCTTTTAGAGGTGTGGTACTTAAAGGTCCTAGTATCTTAGGAAATTCTGTCCATTTCACTCTCTTTAAATTTCTCAGAAGGAGTGTGTTCCATTTTTACATCTAACGAAAAATAATGTATTTATGATCGGATAGCGGGACTTATCAGAAACCCCCCATAGGTGAATGAAGGAAGCATAAGGTCATTCGCAAAAGTTACGTCAATAACGACGATCCAACTCCGCCAACAAATTGTATTTTTTCCCTTCATTACAAACATTTAAATGTATTGACGCAGAACTCCTCGACTCTTCTCCTCTTTTATTTTTTTTTTTCTGATCCCCAAAAGAACTATGGGCATTTGTTATCCATTCCTATGAGTAGGGGTATCCTCTGGTCTTTACATTTTTCCCCAACTCTTCTAACTTAGGAAAAGTACATGGGAGTGTAATGTCGGTAGTAAGACACACATATATTTGTTTATCTTTCAGTCTGATAGTAACTGCTATCATATCACGGCTCGAGTATTCCACAATTCGACGCCCTCAAAGGATCTTGAAACCATATGCTCACTCGTGGAGGAAACCCATCAGGACTTCTAGGGGTAAAGTGTCGTAAAATAATTGACTTCTTGTAAAATGTTATTCTGTGAGGGAGGTTCGGTAATCAGTGCAACTTTAATGGACTGTTCTTCAAGAAGTTTAAGAAGCTCATATCCAGCCAGGTCCTCTTCCCCAGATTATTTGAACACAGTTGGCGGAAGTCATGTTTTGTTATGATGTATGTCAGTCTTGTCGTTTCTTTCCTTATGTTAAAATAACAATTGCACTGGTTATAAAATATTCTTTATTAAATCCATTGGAGGTTTAAAAGAATAAAGAAGAAGGAGATATTTTTTAAATTTGAGTGCATTAAGATAATTATTTTCATGTGAAAGGGTTCTCATAAAATTCATTCTTTTACTTATGGGATGAGATACAATTTGGGGATCTTAGGATCAGAGTCTCTTGTACTTTATAAAGTTTGCTTCGGGCTAGTAAAGACCCGTTTGCTTTTCTTCAGCTCCGGGTTAGAGTTGTTTCTTCATAGGATTGAAGAGCCCCTTGCATTACTCTCATCCATTCATCTCTCATTCCATTGCTTTGCAACGCTGAGGCTTGTAGACTTGGAAACTCGTCCCGTTTTGAGACACTAGTCACTGCCGTCTCATTATTTTCACTGATGCAATTCTTCCACAGTGAATTTTCAGACAGGCAATTCCTCCACTGGTTGTCGCCCTATCTCCAGTCCATCAGCCTCCGGTAGTTGTTTTCATCCTCCGGTCGTCCTCTTCCACGGGGTTGTCCTCCCCTTCTACTTGTCGACCTTCCTGCGATTGTTCCTCCGTCCTCTGGCTGCACTTGGTCCTCCATGCATCCTTTCGCCTTCGGGTTGTCTTTCTTCTGTCCTCTTCCATACATATACTACTTATGATGAAAGGCCTTTTATCAAACTATTATGTATATTCTTATTTATTTATTTGCTTGTCGTTGAAGAAGGGGAGAAGTAGAAAGTATGATATATGTTGCTTAAGTGCCATAGGAATTTGAACATTAAAGCACTCAGAAAGTAAATTTTCATTCTTTAGGGACTCATCATGACTTAAGTTCATTTAGACTTTCAAAGTTAGTTCTTGGAATATTAAAAAGAAAAGAAACGCAACAAATATGTGACGTAGCATGGGATAATCCATTAGTTTAATTATATTATATACTAGCGAATGTTACCCGGCGCTGCCGGGATTTTCCAACTTGACAATAGTCTGAATGGGAAAAAAATCACAACAATAATTTTAGTGATGTCATCCACGTTTGATTTTTCATATATAAATAATTCTTTAAAAAGTAGTCATAAGGTCTTCATTGCCTTTTTTCCGTTTTGTATTCCTAAAGCTGGGTATTTAAATATCTAAAAAGAAGAAACCACACCAATATTTCAGTGAAATCATCGCATGTGGACTTTTATATTAAAATCAGATCCTTAAAAAGTTGACACTGGGTATTCATTGCCATTTTTTCCGTTTTTATACCTTACGGCCTGAGTATTTAATCATCGTAAAATAAAAAACTCACACGAATAATTTCAGTGATGTCATCGCAAGTGACTTTTCATTTTAAAATCAGTTTCTTAAAAAGTTATCATTGGGTTTTCATTGCCTTTTTTCCATTTTGTATTCCTTAGGGTGGGTATTTCAACATCGTAAAAAGAAGAAATCACACGAATAATTTCAGTGATGTCATCGCATGTGACTTTCCATATTAAAATAAGTTCCTTCAACAGTGGCATTGGGTCTGCTTGCCATTTTTTCCGTTTTGTATTCCTTAAGGCTGGGTATTAAACATCGTAAAATGAGAAATCACAGGAATAATTTCAGTGATGTCATCGCTTTTCTTTTCATATTAAATCAGTTCCTTCAACAGTTGTCATTGGGTCTTCATTGCCATTTTTCGTTTTGTATTCCTACTGTTGGGTATTAAATATCACACAAAGAATGAATCACACACATAATTTCAGTGAAATCATCGCATGTGACTTTTCATATTCAAACCAAGTTCCTTAAAAGTTGTCATAGCTCTTCATTGCCATTTTTCCGTTTTGTATCCTTAAGGCTGGGTATTTAAACACCGTAAAAAAAGATGAATAATTTTAGTGATGTCATCACATGTGATTTTTCATATTCAATCAGTCTACTTAAAAGTTGTCCTGGGTTTTCATTGCCATTTTTCCGTTTTTGTGCTTAAGGCTGGGAATTTGAACATCGTAAAAGAAGTTATTTTTAAGTCGTTTCATAGAGTGCCTATGTTATTTTCTTATGAGAAGTGTTTCTTAAAAAGTCGTCATTTCATCGCATTGCCATTTTTCCGTTTTTTATTCCTTAAGGTTGGGTAGTGACATCCCTCTCCATCTCTAGGCATTATTGAATTTGATTAGCACGATGTTGCAATATAAAAGTGCTGTTATTTTCTACAAAACTTAAATTGGGGGGACATACAGGAACAGAAAGAAAAATAGTTTTTAAGTAATCATGTAGAAAACGAATTTTCCATGAAACAATCAAAATCCAAAAAACACCTCTTAGTACCTCAGTCTTATCCAAAGAAAATTTGGGCAAAATCTAACTTGTAAATTATAAAAATCGGCAAAAAACGTTTTGGCGAATAAAATAAGCATGTTGATGACGAAATTTTCCGGGAGTTGACAACCCACTAAAACACTCCCTGAGCTTCAAACTATTCACTGAAAATTTCGTCAAGATCTAATGAACTGTTCGGGAGATACCAGGGAACGAACGAAACGAAACGAACGAACGAATTTTTTTATAAGTAGGTATAAGATATATATATATATATATATATATATATATATATATATATATATATATGTCGCAGCAGAGATAAAGATCCAGTCGAGTCGTTGACGATCCTGGTAGTCGTTTACAATCCCCATCTCTTCTAGGAGAGATGACGATTTAAATAGAGATAATATTTTACTCTATTGAACAAACTATGTATTACATTGCATTTTTTATTTATATTTTGGCAGGAATGAATCGTTTTTTTATGTATTCAAGGAAGCAATGCAAAGTAATGTTCCTTAACATTGTATCTATATTACCAACCTATATCATAAAAGTTTGATATTCATCTGAACCAGACATGAGATAAATAGTTGAATATCATCGTCATCCCATATCCATATTTAAATTTGCCATCTTCCTATAAGGATCTCATTTCTGATATCTCTTTTATAACAGTCCTTGATTCTTCTGATATAGATCATGATCGTAGTCACTCCTAGGAGAGGATACGATCGGGATCTCTACCAGGATAGTCCACCATTCTACTGGATCTCCATCTCTACTGCGACATTATATATATATGTCTGTGTGTGTCACAATGGGTATTGTTTTTGTTTTAGATCTATTCTGATGATTTTTAGATATAAGATATCTTTATTCATTATTATTATATTGATATTTAAAGTACTATTACCTACTTGATGGTTGCAATCTGTTGCATTGGTACGTTTAAGTACTTTATGATTGGGAGGTTTATCTTCAAATATTATGAAGACACTCTTGAGGAAATTAAATTTATATTTTGTTCTTTCAGTCTTTCATCTACTTTGTTGTAAAAATATTCCTACCAATATCTTTACTTGGCTTTTTGTATCAATTTGATGGATTCTTCTATTTTTAAATAAATGAATTTGCTTTGTATTATTATCGGATACGATTTTAGTTCTAACCGAGGACTTGTCCCTCTTACACAAGTGCATTTCATGATCTCCTCGCAGTAGATAATATTAATCAATAAATGTTACTCATCACAAGTTCAGAAGTTCATAATTCCAATACCTACATTTTCCATGGAAGGATCACGTTTAATCTATCATTAAACGCGATTGGATGTTGATAGATTTACAAGGATATTCATATGAGAATGACCCGTTAACAGTATTCAATTTCCATTTCCTTCTTTCCCACGAAATTGGAAGGTTCTTTTGAACCTGAAAAAAGCTGTGCGATAGTCTGCGCGTTAAGGCGTGTTCATCTCCATGTTGGGGGGCAGGTTCGAATCCCGAGAGGGGATGGTCATTTTGGTTACCTCATTGATAAGATCCTAGGTTCGATAGACTTATTTTAATGCTATAATACTCTAGACATTGGGAGATAAAATAAATAATGCTTTTATAAAACGTGATTGAAAGAGCAAACGGAGTGGGAACAGTAACAAGCAGTTGGTGATATGCTGCAATAATTCATATGCTTGGGTGGAGGAGTGAATATCATTCCAAAATAGAAAAAAAAATAATAATCCTTGAAAATAAATTGTCTCTTCTTCATGGACTTTACATCCATGACGTCATTGGCGAATTCTTTGAATGGGCTCTCCTATTCCACATATTAATATTAAAAGAATAAAGACACTTGTCACACAAGAAAATGTTTATTTTATTGCTCTGTCGATAAATGGGTTCTGACTATCGGACGTAGAAAAAGAAAGGAAACAATTGTATTAGATAATAAAAATTATGTGTATTCATGATTTTTGCAATAACAACTTTTTTGGGTTAAATACCGATAGTATGTTTTCTCGTTGATTAGCAAGGTTGAGAATTAGACCTCCAAATAAAACCACTTTTTAGTTCTTTACATACCCCAGCGATTCTGGTTCATTTGATGCTGGAAAACGAATACTAATTTAAAAATTTCTAGCATGTTAGAATTGGACCGTCACTGGGTTCAAAGGTTTCGTTTTATGAAGCAAACTTTTTTGTTTTACTTATTTTGAAAAAAATAGTTTTATCAAACTTAGCTACGATCAATTTATGACTTTGTTTTTTTTTGTAAATTGTCGTCAAAAATATTTAGTGCCAATAAATGAACATAAGTGCTGACGCACAACCATTTTTTAAATAACAGCTCCTACTAGGGTTCTTTATAGTTTTCAAGAAGGAAAAAGAGAAAGAGGGACCATGTTGATGTTTTAAGTTATCTTTAACTACAATACACTCCACCGCCACACTGGTACCTCACCGGTCGGAGTGTCTTCTACGCTTGTTTTTTAAGCTCAATGCTCAAAGATCATAAAGAAAAAACCAGCTATTTCTACGCTTTTTTGCCTTTTTCAATATGTTCGGATGCCTTTTGGTCTGAAAAATGCTACAGGTTACATTTCAAGAATGATTGATGGAGTATTGGGGGGGGGGAGGGGGGTATAGAGGGATGTTTGCATATGTCGATTACATGTTACTATTTTCCAGGGGGAGGAATGATCATCATGATCTGATTGTAAAAGTACTAGGAATTTTAAGATAATGGCTTGAGCTATAACGCTGACAAGAGAATGTTCTGTACTATGAAATGGAACAACGTTATTAAGCCTTGCTTGTGAATTATTTGCTGTGAGGGATGTGTTCAACACTGTTGTACAGATGGAAAAACCTTTGTAGCTTCCAAGTTGCTAAAAATCCAAAAAGGTCTGAATTTTGTTTATATAATTTTCAGAAATTAACGAAAGGGAGATAATTTTAAGATACATTTCTGGTAAAGATATAAATACCGCAGATTTATATCAAGAATAGTCCTCTTACGATTAAATTTCATGATCGAAAACAATTTAAAGAAGAACAAGATAAAGAGAACGTAAAATTAGTGATGAGTTATCTCTAGCTGAACAACTCTATGGGAACCCATCGTTCTATTGCGACGATTTTTCCCTTTGAGAGGACTGTAAATTCAAATTCAACACGAGCCACAACAATCAAAAGGATAATTTCACAAAAAAACTGCAACTTCAAAAAACTGCAAGAGCGACGAGTGATTTATTAAGCCCCCAATTAAGTCATCATTCGACCTTGCTATAATGGCACACAAGAAAAATACAAAAAGCGTAAAAAATTGTAATACTATTGACGGAAAACCAAGGTCTGTATCTATATAATTTGAAACCAAAATAGTCTAAAGGGGGAAGTATGTGGTGTGAGAGTTTCGTCTGATTTACATGTATCTCTCCTGTCCTTTTTTTGGTAGATTGTTAATATGATGTCAGTATTAAAAAGACTCTTCAAGAATAAACATCTACTCTCTCATTGTTTAAAACAAGTCTACGAGTAAACTCCAGAAGCCCTCTTCTCTTTCATTATATATCTATTCCGTTTCTATTTTCCCCGTCTTTAGGATTAATCCATGTCCTCTATGGCCCCCGCCACTAATCCAATAAAGGGCATTAATCTTCGATCTCAATTGTATGTTCTATCGTTTATTGAAATTTATTCGTGAAAGAAAATCTAATGAAAATGCTTCCATTTTCCAATTTTATGAAAAGTAAAAACATTCTCTTTTTCGTAGTTATGTCAAAAATACTGCCAAATATAACGTGTTACTTAATATCATATATTTAAAAAAATGAAAAGCTTAGTATAGGTACTACAAAACTAAACAATTTATGAAGCTTTGGCTTTTACTTTAGAGTCATATGTTTGTGCTACCGATTTTGATTAAAATCCGGGGCACTATCTTTCAAATAAAATATATTATATTGAGATGTTTGATGATAATTTTTTTCAAGATCATTGTGTTTTGAAAAGTTTTCCTATTTTTTTTTTGTTTACGAATCATTATTGTTAGACTTTTATAGCAACGACATGAAAGCCAAAATATATATCTGTAAGCACACTTATCAATGCGGATTGTACCAAAATAATCATTGACCATCTAAAATGTGACAGGAACTTATTATACAAAGGTGACCAACTAAAAAATAAATCAAGGGACTTCTTTTGAAAACCTGGGAGACGACCATCATCAAAAAACAATCGCTAAAGAAACCAAGCCAAGTCGATGTCTGCTATGGCTTAAAAATTTGAGCTTTACAAGACCACTGTGACCAAAGTGGTTAAAAAGATGGGCGGGAAAAGCCTTAATCTCATTGAGAAGCCATTACTGGCACAAAAAGCGGGGAAACGAGAGTGCACAGGTTAAAGAGGCTTTTAATTTTATGAAGCTAAACAAAAGTCATATTACTTTCTTCTATGACAAAAACTTTCACGGTCGATCCTGTCATTAAAATGATGTTCTTTGAAGATATACAAGAAGATGTTACCAAGTATAGGTTCATATGTACATTAAAAAACATACAG